>CM053793.1:429653074-430135574 GCA_028749045.1 Cupressus sempervirens | reverse complement strand
TGGAGGGAAACATGTAAATAGATTGCACATGAATATTGCCCAAGAAGAAAAAGATTCAAGTACACAAAAAAGTAATTGAAATATTTCCAAAATGAAGTCTCGAGTAAATTGTACCCCAAAGTAGCTCATCTAGGGATTACATGAGTATTGGACTATAATTGATAAAATACACAACAATGCTATTAAATAACACCATACAAGAGCATTATTATCCAAAAGAGATATTTAATAGTAACACATGCATATTTAGAAAAAAACTCATTATTTCCAAAATAATGAACTAAGAATATATGTTGTAGCTAGTACCTTTAGTGTGAGGTTGCTATCTTTAAACTTCATGAAATGATTAGTTGTGGTATTCCTATTGTGGAGATAAGGATCATTGAAATATCCCTCCTGATCATATAAGTAAACAATATCATCCATCATATCAATATGATTAAAAAATGACTAAGACACTACTATACATATATGGATTCATAGCCACACATTCAAAACAAATAATAAATTACACAAATCATAAAGAAACTATCAAAACAATCAAAACTAGAAATTGAGATTTTCATTAAGATGTAAAATGAAAAGCATAAACAATTTGCAAGTTCAAATATTGTATTGAAATTATACATAAATTAGCTAACTCATCTTTTCAGCACAAACCTACAAATTGTCTTGAGTATACCCGCAATCACACAAAAGCAATTTGAATGTATAGTATCTAATATGTTAGTGCTTAAAATTTTCTATAGGGATATGCAATGTGTTTCTCACAATGTGTGAAGCCCAACTTATAGTTTTTTTCAAAGTTATTGCATTTCAAAAAAAATTTCCTTTTGTTGAAATGTAACCACCAATTTTTTTTTTGTACACAATATAAGTAAAGACCTATGGAAGTTGAAATGTCTTACCATCGTTTTTGATAATTTGAAAAGAAATTTCCAATGTACTATTTTAAAATTGTAACTTCTCATTTATAGTGTGATCACAAGTAAGAATGTCAAAATAAATTACATAGTATGTTTGTTGACAAAGGTTCTTCTTATCCCTTTGTGACTTAATACACCTCCCACTATACTTATTTTAATTCTATATTTTTTAATAAAATAATATACTTAGATTATTTTATATTATTTTTAATATAATATTAGTTGATATTTATTAAAAATATATTATTTTGATAATATTATATAAAGGTTAAGGTTAGGGTTGAAGGTTAGGGATAGGATTAGGGTTAGGATTAGAGTAAGGGTTAGGAGTGGGGTTAGTGTTAGTATTATGGTTAAGGTTATGGTTAGTGACGCAAGAACAGAACCATTTTAACAAAAGTGTTAAGAGTTTTAGGTGACTCCACAATACCCCTATGATCAAACGAAAGAGAAAGATAACTTCCACAAGAGATTGGTAAGATAATTGCATTAAGATGCAATAATGATATTATTGGTAGTGAACATCAATAGATTACAAGGACATGATTTATTGAGTCCAAATATACATAATCAGACTCATATAGGAATAATGATAAGAGACAATGATAAGGAGAAGATAAGCTATCACCTATATGAGGTGGAATCACATGTCCACCAAAGGTAGATCATCCTCGATCACACAATGAAATATGTACAATCATGAGGATGACAATGTCATATGTGCACTAAAGATGCATTGAGATAACAACCATCACCACCTAAAGTGGAATTCTCCTACACCATGTGCTTAATTGAGGTGCAGACTCCTAGGTGTCTCAATGAAAAACTACTATGAAATGCATCATCCTAAGTAAGCTTAAATAAAGTGTAATTAGTGAATATTTAATTACACCAATGATCCCCCTTAAGTGCAACTAGGAGAATGCCCTTAAAATCAAAATGCAAGAAGGGTCCCAACTATTAGGCCAATTTAGATACCCATGTATAATATGAAAAGTAATAGCTAAAATGTAACCCCTCATAAAGTGAAGAAAGAGAGACAAATTATGGGAAAACCCTCCCCCAAAAAGAGAGATGAAAATACACAAGACACATGGATGGGTGGAGCACTCAAGACCCCCCAAGAACTACATACATCATGTATATACAAAGTATGATCCTCCTATAGGAAGGATGATAGGAGACATGATATCCCCCCATAATAAAGAGCCCCTACAAGAATGGTGAGTATTTGAAGACAACAAATAGTCCAATGTCTACAAACAAGATTTCTCTGTTAGAATGAATGCTGGTGATATTCCTATGGGGGGGTATCCTAGCATTGGAGAGATTGACAATATGATAGTATGCATTCATGACTATGTTTGTCATTGATGTCAACATACTATGAAGATTGCTAGAGTAGTAGACAAAGATTGAGGTCATACATATCAAGCATTGAATATGAGCTCACGCGCATTTAGGGACATATTTTACAATATGTCCTTATGACATGGTTAAGTACGCATGCTAAAAGTTGAAGACTAGTAGTAGTTATTTGAGATTTATAGAAGATAGGTTGTAGACAGAGTTCCTAAGAAACATTTTTTGTTTATCGGATTATATCTCCTAACAAGGATAGAATCTAGATGAGTGAAGTTGGATAAAGACAGAGGATAATTTGATTGCGATGTTATCAAGTGCACAAAGTCTAAGGTCACATGTGTGAGAAGTTATGAAGACTGTGAGTTGATAGTATTTTTTAATTATGAAAAGATGTAATAAATTGTATTATCTTCATGAGGTCTACTTGGCTAAATAAAGGGATCAAAATACTACAACAATGGGCTGCTTAATCCAAGATTGGATATCCCAAATGTTTCTAACCCAACTCATTTGGAATCATTTGATTTATCAACTAGGGATGTAAACTTGATGGTGTCTGCAAAGTATACGCTTCAAACTTCTCTCAACTTAAGAATTATTCTACAAAAATTCAAATGATTATGCTACAGGAAATCTACACTAAAGTTGAGAATAAAATCTATTTTAACAAAGCATGACAATATAGCTGAGAACTACTTCAACTGCTTATGCTACAGGAACAATCCACTAATTCTTCTATCAATGGCTACCATAACATCAGAGTCTACGATAGTTTTATGAATTGAAGGTAAATCCTATGCTAATAAATTAGTTCACTTCCTGTGTGGGGCCCCACAGAGAAGTGAAGTAGAAACTACTCAAAGATGGAAACCTAAAATGATCTTTTTATTCATAACAACAATAAACATACATACTGATAAACAACAAGATTACATTCAATACTCAAAACTTAGAAAAATTCTTCCTTCTACTAAAAACTACTAATTAAATTTCCCTTTTTTGGAATACAAACTTCTAGTTATTTAAACACAAACTAGGAACATAATTCCTAGATTTTAGACTTCATCAACTACTGAAACAATGGACAACATTGAATATTACAAGAGATGTATTAAATTTGGTGCCAAATGAAACATGAATTTAAGAGTTCGCAACCCTTGGATTTCCTACTTTGACTCCTACTTTCCTAAAAATAGGCATTGGCTGTTATGGACAAAACAGTTGGTGATGTGGATGGTCATTAATGAAATTTACCACTGTTTGCTCGGGCTGTTGACTCCACTTAGTTGAGTTGACTATACCTTTGAATCTACAAAATATTAGCACCTCCAAAGTAATAACATACATCAAGACTAATTGAAACTATGTCATCTAAATTAGTTTACCCTATGCCACATTGCTATAGGAGAATTGCCCAACCTAGCTAAAGAAGAAAAACATCATTCTCACTATTTTTGTAATTAAATGACATATCATTTCATAGCATATTATTTTTGTCCTAGAAAAGTAATTATACACACATTTTCCTAAAATTATCATAACATCATGTTCTTAAACATCAAAGTTTTTAGAAAGTTTGCAAATTCAATTGAAAACGAAATGATAAAATAGACCATTTTCTGGTCTCATCATTCCCCCCAACTAAAGCTTTGACTTGTCCTCAAGGAAACATGAAATTTTTGACCCTTACAACCATCCTGAAATCTGAGGGAATACTCTATCCTTTACCTCCTGTAACGTAGTTCCAATAAAAGCCTTTACTCTTCTTGTACCCTTCCCATCTATGTAGCTCTTCTGTCATATCAAATTTCTCTAAATCTTGCTTATTAGCAAGCAATGGCAACAATAGAAATGGAGGCTAAAAATTTAAAGGGATCCAATTGCTTTTCCTTTCTTCCCCTAGCTTAATGTACTAGGGTGCTTGTAACGCCTCGCCAAGGGACCTAAAAGAAATAACCTAAAGTTTTACTAAGTTTGCCAACATTTTTTTTTGAACAAGAAAGATAACATCAAACACATAGTAGCGGAAGCAATAACATACAATCAACTAAAGCATACATAAAAGGTTACATTTCTTAAGGATCCCATGACGTTGAATTACATATAAATTTAATCTAATACTAAGTCTAACATCTACCACATCCATATGAAAGAATAATCAAAAAGTCCAATGTCCATAATATACATTTGTTCTAAATGCCTCTTGGCAAATTAATTCATAATGCTCAATCATCCACTATACATGTCACAGGGTATGAAAGGCTTATAGAAATATAGATACATCATCCTCTGCGAATCCATGATACAAAGTATAGTAAAATAAATGAAACCATCCACCATACATGATACATCCATCCATCATAAAAGATATAAACATCGAACATGAAATACAACTATCAATCATAAAAAATAACTAACTGAGTGTGCAATTCCTCCCAACCATCAATATCATCATTAGACCATCGTGGGCCCTAGCCATCCCCCATGCGTAACATCCCAAGCCACTGATAAGATCTTCGGTACTATAGTAATAGGGACGTCACTCCTAAACATACTACAACATAAGCATAAGGAAATCTAACATGCTAAACATCATAAAAAGGAAATGCATTAGTAAACAACATCATCTGAACATGATAAACAAGCATCCCAAGAAGCTCCAACCACGGTGACTATGGACGGATCTTAATGGTAAGAGTGAAAAAATACTACCACCCGACTGTATGGAACCTAAATGGTCCACTCCCACTACACTAAGGAGACAGTCTCAAATCCAAAATAGGATATCAAATCACAAATCAAAGGTACACCCTAAGTCCAGGAAATCCTAAGAGCAATCTAACTCAAAGGTTCTAACAAAGAATGGCATTTAATTCGCAGAGGCACACAAAGACACATAAGAAACCTACTCTGTAAGCGGGCAAGTGTCATCGCATGAATAACATAGAAGTTACCCTGGTAGTTAGCTTAGGACTCCAGGGTCCCTAATGATCCCTATGCAACCACTAGTATCCTCTTGTACTGACAAGGCATACTATGGAATGCAAGGTCGCAACCAAGCGTTCTGTCTACTCCCATCCTAGTTTGTACTAGCACTCAAGGCATGGGCAAGAACATACAATTATCTTATTAGGTTCATTTTACTCTAATTTAGTGTATTGTTTTCACTTATTAAAACAACTTACAATGAGTTACCTTGGCAGCCTCTTAGGGCCCTGACCCCCATTGCAAGCTACTTCTCGACACTACAAGTAGATAACCTACCCCAGCCTCATAAAAGCATAGATTAAAGAATCATAATATATCACCTCAGTCTTGTACAAGTGACTAGCAAGTATCAAGATACTTTACAATAATCACATTAGTTCTCAATGAGCAACTAAATAGCATCAAATGATAAATCACAATATCCATCAGTTCTCCAACGAGCAATTAGAAAGTATCCCACAATATCCATTGGTTCTCAACGAGCAACCATAAAGCATCCCAAAATAATACTGATCGAAGACTCCAAATAGGGCCAAGTCAAACATGTCACAACATGATGTCATCAAGAACAAATTATCCAAAACATCTTAGTCCTCCCAAAGCGACTGGAAAGCAAATCAAATATAATTAATCGACAACTCAAAAATGGTTAAGTCAGGTATCTCATAAACATACACCTCAACTTCACACAAGAAGACTGGAAGGCAATAACAACAGTAAATACAACCATAACATAGAGCATACCATCACATTACCATGGTTGGGTTTAGACAGATCGAGTACAAATCACCATAACATCACATTCACAAAGCCCTCGAGCCTCTAGTAACATCCTAAACTGGTCAACAACTAATCAGCCCCAAAACCCCCAAAGCATAGACATTACAAACATAACAGTACAGTTTCATAGTTGGGGTTTTGATTTCAAAATACACAATAGAGTTAAAAGTAAAGTTTCAGTTTGCGTCTCAATGTATGTTTCAAGTGTATAGAATTCTCAGTGTGACCCTTATACTTTAACCCGATCATTTATTCGACCCACATATATAAAGTTACCCTCATGTTAAAAGTCAATTTCCTACAGAATAATTTGAGGGCAATTTTATCTTATTTTATCAAGTTATAGAAATAACCATTAATGATTTTAAATAAAATAGTATCGATTTTATTAAAATCAATAATAATTTTTTTTTAACATCAATAATTAAATTTACCACCTTATTAATAACTTCCATTATTAATAAATCTTATTCAATTAAATTAATTAATGATTTATTTAAATATATAACATTTAATTATTGATTTTTTATTATTATTTAAGTGATTTAATAAATACTATTAATTAATTATTAAATTTTTAAATAAATTTTATTTATTTAAAATTAATATTAAATACTTTATATTAATTAATATTTAAAAACTTTAATAAATTAAATTTAATCACATATATAATAACCTTTAAAAAAAACAACAAATGCATTTTACAAATGCACGACATTGTTAAATCAGTTGCTGGCCCTTATTTAAGGGTGGTTGTGCAGCTTTGCCACGGCAGTGGCTGTCGTGCAGCCTTTAAGGCTATTGGCAGTCCATTGTCATGGATAGTGCTGCCGGTAGGGGGTTGGGATGTGATTGCCCACCCTCCACGCAATTTAAAAAAAAATAAAAAAAAAAATAATAATTATATATATATATATATATATATATGCCCACCCTCCACGCAATTTAAAAAAATAAATTAAAAAAAAAATATATATATATATATATATATATATATATACATACATATATGTATGTATATGTATGTACACACATATATTTGTACATATACATACATATATGATGTATATGTATGTACACACACACACACACACACACACACACACACACATACACACACACATATATATATGTACATACATATACATATATATATGTACATACATATACATACATACATATACATTTTTAAAAAATTTAATATAAATTCTTTTTTAAATGATAATTTAAATTATATAATTATGTATATGCAGAATTCAAATAAATCTCTTTTGATTATTTTTATTTTTTATTTTTTTTACAAATTCACAGCATTAACCTGATTGAAAATTTACTACGAGCCCTTGATTAATGTATATAATTTCTTTCTTCAAATAAGAAGAATTTTCATATTCATTCAAACCCCTCCCAATTAATTTCTTATTTCTTTAATCTACCGAAGAGGGTTTTAAAAGTCTTTTGGTTTTCCATAAAACATAAGATTTAACACGCGCCCCAGAGAATCAAAATATGATAGATTTCATCACAAGAATTATCCAGGCACCCATTAAATAGACACAATGAAGACAGGAAAGAAAGAGTGTATTACAATATGCAAAAATCACAAGTGTCTACCTAGACATTGATGCTAATTACTACGCCTCAGAAACTGTAAAGAAGAATCCCTCCTCTCAGAACCTTCTCCTTTTTGAAAATTTCTTCCTTCTCCAAAACTCGCGGTGAATTGAAAATGAACCCCCAAATTGAGATAAAGAGTTTTCTCCTTAAATCAGGGCACTGATTGTGTGTTCACCCTAGAGAACTCCATGCTCACCAAACTCAAACTCCGAATTGACTTTTATTTATCTTACTTTACCTTGCATTATTCTTTTTTATGCACGTTAATTGCATTAATACATTACTTAATTTAAATTTTCACTTGACTTTGATCTAATTAATTTATTAACTTTAATCCCATGCACACTTAATGCGATTAAATATCTTTATTAAATTTACTTATTTTATCTTTTTAATTAATTTCCTATATTTTAATCTCATGCACGCATCACATGAACTCAAAACTTTTTAATAATTTATTTTCACTTTTTAATTTATTTTTGAAACTTAAATGATAAAATATTTATTAACTTAAATAATAATGATATTTAGCATTTATTTAAAAATGTATTCTAAATATATTATTATTAAATTAAATAAATATTATCACATTCTAAATTTATTCTTATAACCTTTATCTTCAAATTTGATTCCTTTTATTCAATTAATTTCTCAATTAATTAAATATTAAAATATCATAATAATTTTCTATTAAATTAAATCATTAATTTAATCTTTTAATTAGACTTAAATAATAGAAAATCATCAAGGACTCATAAAACAAAATACGAAAACCCATCATAGAAGAACACATATAAAATCAAACTAAAGGGTTATAATCACAAATTAACATCATTCGACGCATTCAGAGGGTACTCAACTCAGGTACTTGTCCTAATTATCAATTAGGACAAATGGCTTAAGGGTTTAGGATTTGGACTTGAGAATTTATCTCTCCTCTCTTACCATTGAGATAATGCGATAGGGTATGCTCATCCTGACAATTCAGGGAAGTTGATACTTGATACCTGCAACCTGCATAAAATCCATGCATGTACACACACAATAAATGCTCAGCTAAACAAGTAATGGTAGGAAGTGGTGCATCATGTATATCCCAACTAGCAGGTGACTATGACTCCCTTCCTTAACCACATCAAAAATGCCATACATAAATAAAACAAGCACACACACCATACACATGCAGTATGGGGTAAGTATCCATAAGAAAACACATAAGATAATCCATCTAACTAAACATCATCAATAACTGAGCAACATTGTAATAATCATCATGCACACATGAAATATAGAGTACCAAGTAATCTCATCATTTAATCAACTAAATGTAAAAGAATATCTAATAATCTCAAGATAATGCTACTAAATATCAAGCGTAAAACTAGCCTAAAAGAATTTGGCAATGATAACGTAAATGTAACTAGGAATATGTAAATTGGGGCAAGCACTACAGTGCTCACTGAGTAGCCATGATAATATTCAATGGAGAATAAGGTTCCTTTTTCTATAGGTCTTCACTCAATCCTATCCAACACCATTGATTTCCTTGCTTTATTGCAGGAAGATATGTTTCTGCCATAGCTTTATATTCTTGATAGGTTGCCTACCTTAAAGGAGAAATAATCTGGTTTCTAGGTTTTGATTGAGCAACTTTCAACCAATCATAGTACATTGTTCTGGCATCTTTGGCTTCAGGCCTAGGAAAAAGTGGAATCTCATACTTTAATTCTCTATACTGGTGGGCTTGATTTTCTCTGCTAACTTCATTTTGGATCCAAGACATCAATGCCCTGAGTTGAATATCACCCACATAAAGTAGAGGGTTCCAATCTCTGTTGTTAGGGACTGCTAAAGTATGTAAGAAGAGTTCATAGAGTAAATTTTTGATGGCTATAGGGGTAGTATGAAATTTTTGGAAGAATTCCTAAGGAATATTCAATGTTAAACTTTTACTTTGCATTAGACAGGTCATTTGATAATTGACAAATTGTTCTTTCAAAAAGAGAGCATAAACAGGAGAAGGAGAGTGACAAGACATCAATTCAGGAATCATGGTAGTGACTTTTGTAAGTTTGCCACTTAATTTCTCAATCTCTGCATACTTTTCAATCAATTCTTGAGTCTGATTGAAGATGGTTTTGTTGATGCTCTCTCTCTATTTTCCATTCTTCCCTCTCCTAAATTAACTGATTAGATAGTTGTGAAATAATGCTTAACAATGGAATAGTGGAACAAAGATGGTAAGTAACATGTGACGTAGGTAAAGGATCAAGAGGAACAACTTGCTGGGTTGTAGAGGCTAAAGCATCAAGTCCTTGCAAAAGAATCTTCTTAGCAATAGTATTAACTATTTCCAAATTTATTCCAATATCTTTTTCATGAAATTCTCTCCTCTAAAGAATAGGAGGAGAGTCTGCAACTCTGACAGATACACTGTCATCATTGTCTGAATCTATGGAAATGATGGGCGGCTAGACAGAGGATGTTCCTGCTACTGTAGGTACACATTTTTCACTTTCTTCATTTGAACCCTCTTCAATGATGATCTTCTCCTTATCAGAAGAAGAGGATTTCTCTTTTTCAATAGTTACATTTTTGGACACAGGGAATTGAAAAGACACACCCTCATCAGGTTTTATAGGCAATTGGCTCCTTCGAGTTCTACTCCTGAGGGGTACTTTTGTTGCCTTTGAAGTTGTAGGAAGTTCTGAAGATGTTTCCTATATATTTCCTTTCTTCTTCTTATAAACCCTAGGAACTGCAGGAGAGCCAATATTTGGGGAAATTTTAACTTTCCTTTTACCCTTATCAGATGTTGGACCCGACCCAGAGGTAGAAGCTACGGGAGTGGAAATTGGGATTCTATGTGACCTCCCAGGTCTGGACAAGGAAGATCCTAGTGCTAGGTTTACAAGATTTTCCTGAGGTTCTCTTTCCTCTTCAACTTGCTTTGTAGGTTGCCTAATAGGGTTTTGCACTTTATTTTCAACAAAATCATCCCAAGATATCCCAATTTGTTCCCTGAGGGCTTTTTCTAAGATGAGCTTAAAAAAATAGTGGTGTGGAACATCTTTCAGGGATCCTTTTTGTACTATAGTGGCTCTTTTTAACAAAATATGATACATAAAATGAGGAACATTCAAAGGGCAATCATCATGTCTTAGGAAGCTCAAAAATTTGAAATGTGTGGCATGCAAATATGAATGTCTCCCCTCACAAGTAAAATATCTCACAATATAGATAGCACATTCGTTAAATGGTTCTAGTAAAGATGTGTGGATTATACCTTATTTCTAGTCTATCTGAAGCCGTGGGTCTGTGTGCACTGTAAATTGGGCTCTGGCTGACACTGCATCCAATGCTTTTGAAAACCCCTCCCTTGCTAGAGGCAATTCCATTATCTCAACTACAATTTTGGGTGAGAATAGAACTTGTATTCCTCTGACTATGGAAAAACCATCCTTCAACATCTGCAAAAATTCTAAGGTAAGCTCCTCATCCCACGTAGATAGTTTGAACATGTAATTCATCCACCCCTTGGCTTGAAATATAGGTAGGCAAATGGGTCTCCTGACAATGTTGTATGATCAATTGGTTCTCTTCTTTTCAAACCACCCCCCATTGTTCCTCTAGAGTGATTACAGAAGTAATTTCAAAAATGGAAAAACTAGTAACAAGACGAGAAGACAAGTGATAGTACTTATTTTAAACAACTGATATTTTTAGCATTTAAGATCACTTAATTATGTATTAAATACCTTAGCTAGAATTTGTACTTACCAATTTACAAAATATGTGTGACATAAAGGTAGCCGTCACATCACATCATTCTTTTTATCATGTGGTGGCATATAAATAATAACATGAACATTTAATGATCATAAAAAAATGAATGAAATATAATACCCCTCCCCCCAACTAAATTAGGCAATAGCTCCTGCAATTGCTAGTGACAAAGGTAACTAAAAATAGAACAACACATTAAGAAAAAGTATGAACATGAGTATGTGTATGAACCTTGTAAGTCATGTTGTCAGATGATACCGTCATGCAAGTTGATGAAGGGTGAGGTGAGGTGGAAGACGATAAAAAGTGGAGTGAGGTGGAATTATTATGGAGAAAATACTTTCACAAAGAAAGTAGTTTATTATGATGAGTGAAATGCTTTTAGAGAGAGGACGATAAATGAGCAAGAAACTAATCTGTAGTTGTTGCTAGAATTATAGGATCAATAGATGGCTGGAATTGCTATAGGAACTCTTCACGACTAGATGGCTTATGGTAGAGTTTTAAGTGGTGCCCATTAACAAGCAATTTGAAGCGAACAAGATCAATGGTAGAGAGCTGCATTGCACCATTCTCAAACACAAAAATGATTTCATACAATCCAAGCCAACAGGTTTGGAATTTTCCTAGAGTTTGTTGATAACGAGAATCATATAGTAGGGCCTAGTCTCCAATAGAAAACTTCTTGTCATGGATGAACCTATCATGCCATTTCTTTCACTGCTATTGAATTATCTCAATATTATGTAGGGTAGATTTACGGTATTCATCAAGGGCATTCAGCTATAGTAACCTATCTTCTTGAGCCTTTGAAAGATCAACATCCCATTCTAAAGCGGTTTTTAAAGTCTTGTGCTCAAATTCTATAGGCATGGAAGTAGATTTATCATAGAGTAATTCAAATGGGGTAAATCTAATGGTGCTCTTCCATGTAGTTTTGTAAGCCCAAATTACTTCAGGAAGCCGGGTAACCTAGTCCCGTTTGAGAATAGCAATCGTCTTGGTGAGGATTGCTTCTATCTCTCTGTTTGTGATTTCTGCTTGACCATTAGCTTGAGGATGGTATGGGGAAGATATACCATGATGGATCATGTACTTCTTCATGAGTTATGCAATCAAGTTGGATGTGAATTGAGCTCCTTGATCTATGACAATTTTTCTAGGTACTCCAAATCTGGTGAATATGCATTCATATAGGAAATTTGCTACTTTTTGATCTCTAGCATGTGTCATAGCTTGTACTTCAACCCATTTAGTTTCATAATTAGTACATACTAAGATGTATGATTTTCCATGAGAAGAGGGTTCTATTAGACCGAAAAAGTCAATACACCACTTGTCAAAAGACATGACTACTACTTGTGGCTATAGAGGCATTTCATCAGATTTAGTGGGCCTTCCCATGCATTGGAATCAATCACATCACCTTGTATACTTTGTTGTATCTTTTTGGAGAGTAGGCCAGTAGTATCCAGTTGTTAAAATCTTGTAGGCTATTCTCTTTGCTACAAAATGACCCCCACATGGTTCATCATGACATGCCCGCAGGATGTCATAGGTTTTATCTTCCCTCATACGCTAGCGAGTTACTTGATTTGGTCTAGTGTTGAACATCAACCCAACTATCCATGAGAAATTGAAACTCTTTTCCACTAAGAGATGATGCTACTTGGGTGAAAGGTGTGGTGGTGTTCTTCCTGTAGCAAGGTAATTTGCTATATCTGCAAAACATGGGTTATAACTATCTATTGAAAATAGATGCTCATCAGGGACGCTATCATCTATGGTTACAAGATCATCAAGTACTTGAAGTCATGATAGAAAATCTGCTGCTACATTGGCTCGACCTAGTTTATCTATTATCTTCACATTAAACTCTTGCATGAGGAGTAGCCAACATGCTAATCTATTGGAAATAACAAGTTTCTTCATCAAATATTTGATAGCAGAGTGATCAGTGTAGACAAAGACCTCATAGCTTGTGATATAATGCCAAAGTTTATTAAATGCATACACAACAACAAATAATTCTTTTTTAGTGACAATATAATTCAGCTCAACACCCAACAAATTCTTACTAATATAGTAAATGACATGTTCAATAGTACCTTCTTTTTGTCTCAGAATTGCTCCTAAAGCAGTATCAGATGCATCAATGTGAATGTGAAAAGGTAGCTTCCAATCATGTCCTCTAAGAATAGGTGTTGTAGTCAAAACATCCTTCAATTGGTGGAATGTTGCTTCATAGTTTTCTGTCCTCTCAAATTCAGCTATCTTCTTGAGTAAGTTGTACAAAGGGGCAGAAAGCTTATTGAAGTTTTTGATGAACCTCCTATAGTAGCTAACATGTCCAAGAAAGCTTCTGACATCTATTTACTTGGTTGGCATTGGTAGATTTGTAATTACAGTGATCTTTGCAAGGTCCACTTGAGTTCCACAAGAGGAAATGCAATGGCCAAGAACAACTCCTTCTTCCATCATGAAATAACATTTCTCACTATTAAGAGAAAGATTGTATTTTTGACACCTTTTTAACACCTTCTCCAAGTTGACATGAGCTTTTTCAAATGTGTCACCATAAGTGGTGAAATCATCCATATAGATTTCAACACAATCGACAGCTATGTCAGAAAATATGCTAAGTACCATGCCTTGAAAAGTTTTAGGTGCATTACATAATCTAAATGGTAAGATAGAGTAAGCAAATGTTCCCCATGGATAGGTGAACATTGTCTTATCCCAATCTTCTAGAGAGATCTGGATTTGATTATAGCCACTGAAACCATCTAAAAATGAGAAATATCTCCTTCCTACTATGTTATCTAGTACTTGATCAATAAATGGTAGAGGAAAGTGATCCTTTTTAGAGGCTTTATTAAGCTCCCTGCAGTCTACACATACTCTCCATTTTCCTCCCTTCTTTGGAACAATAACTAGAGGTGACACCCATTGGCTATCAAAAATAGGATAGATAAATCCAACACTAAGAATTTTTTGTAACTCTACTTTGACTATATCTTTTAATGTTAGGTTTACTCTCCTATAGGGTTGTCTCACTAGCTTAAATTTTGAGTTAATAAATATTCTATGTGTACAAAGACTAGGATCTAAGCCCTTCATATTAGTATAGTACCAAGAAAAGGCTTGCTGACTATCTTGCAATAGCTTGACGAGACTTATCATCTAAGATGCAGTAAGGTCATTATTGACATTCAACTCTTTTCCTACAACAATCTTAGCTCTTTTCACCTTATCAGTCTTTAAAACCTCTACTATTGATGGAGATTTAATTTCATGGGGTAATAGTGTATGGAGGTAATCAAGTGCTATAGGAGATTGAGATGCATCACATTTAGGCAATACAGTTTGTAAGGATCTAGTAGGATTTGTAGAAGTAGACTCCTTAGAATCATACTGATTAGAAAGGATTGCAACTAGTACATCATCTTCTTCCTAGGATACAAAAAATGGGTTTCTTTTAAGCATCATGAGATGTTGAAAAAAATTAACTTTTGAAGGATCATCACCAAGGTTTGGCCAGGAAACTTGGTCAGGATCTAGTTGTGGTTGTGCAAGAGAGTACAAAGTTAACTTTTTAGTCTTAGCACAATTTGATATTATCATTTTTCCTATGTGACATGCAATGCATGCATCTGTAGTGGCCACCCAATGTCTTCCTAAGATTAATGGATATCCTCCAAGGGTTCCTCTAGGTGACAACACAATGAAGTTTGAAGGAAAATCTAGGGAATCCAAGGTTACAATGATATCTTCTATCATACCATTAGGCTTGACAGTTGAGTTGTTTGCTAACTAAAGTATTGTAGGAGTGTCACTTAATCCAATAATGCTAAGTCTTAGCAAGACTTCTCTAGTCATGAAATTAATTGATGCTCCTAGATCAATTAAAACATTATAAATTTGGATGTCATTTATGTGTATGGTAACCACAAGACTTCCTGGGTTAGAATACTTAGGCATCAGGGCTTTGCTCGACATTAAATCAAAAAGTTGTCCCAACACATGGATAGTAGGAGGATGCTTTTTCTTTCTAGCAGGCTACTTGAAACATGCTTCTTTTAAAGCTTTATTGTAAAGGGGAATCTCCTTAAGTACATCCAATAAGGGAATCTGGATAGTCATTTGTTTAAGCTAGTCTAAGAGATCAATTGCTACAAGATTTGGTTTAGATGGAGCTGCATGAACTAACCTTTGTGGATATGGGGGAGTAGATGCTTGTGGGGGAATTGAGGCATTAGTTGGTTGATTTGTTGGAATATTTTAAATATCAGCGACCTCAGTTATTATAGGTCCTTTAGGTGGAGGCAACTTGGTTCTAGACCTTAGATGAATATCATTTATCTATAAAGAATAAGCCTATTGTTTATTGTTGGGATTTGGTGTTGGCTGAGTAGGAAGTTGTGGTTGCTTTTGTGGGCTAACATTGGCTACAAGAGGTGGAGGCATCAGGGCTTGCTATTGAGGTGGTTGGTTAGGCCCCCACTAAGGTGGTTGTTGCCAATTCCCCTAATAGATAGGTTGCTAACTTTAGGGCCCCACTGAGGATATTGGTTATTTTGATGAGGCCATTGATTATTTTTCTATGGATACCAAGGTGGTTGTTAGTAGGCTTGGTTATACTATGGCTACTGGTTGGGCCGATTATTGTTCCAATTATGTCCTTGAGGGGCAGAATTTGGAGCAATAGTGCCTTGCCACTAATTATTATTATAACCAAAATTATTTAGAGGGTCCTGAGGCATACCTTATCTCTGAACCCATGGTCATCTTTGAGCAACATAGATCACTTCTCCTGTATCCTCATCAATTTTTTTGAACTTACTAGGCATTGGGTGTGCATTCATAGGTGAAATGCTCTTGCATGTGCAATTCTTCTTCCTTTCTCTGCAATGAGAGTAGAATTTAGTCAATGTAGCATCAACTTCATCCTTTTTCCTCTAAGCTTGCATGCTATCCAATTGAGTAGTGACATCATTAATGATATCTTTCTTGAAGTTAGACAGTAGGTTAGATAACTCTATCTTAGGTACTCTTGACCCACCATTAGTCTTATGTGGTAGGCTCCTTAGTCCTCTACCTTTCTTCATAGTAGCTCTTGAATAGTTCTGACATATCTCCTTGATTTCATTCCAAGTCCTTTGTGTAAGATCTCCTCCAACCATTAGGTCCAAGGCTTCCATGCTTTCTTCTTGCACACCTCTCAAAAAAAGATGCTTCTTAGGTTCCTCATTTAAGTTATGTTGTGTGTTCCATTGCACATTGAACAAGAATCTAGAAACATAGTCTTCCAAGGTTTCACCCTCCTTCTGTGACATTTTAAAAATGTCATCCCCCTTCATATCTTGACCTCTGCAATATTCTTTATATTTTTGAAGAAACAAATTACTCATTTTAGTCTAGTTTGCTACAACATTTGCACCCAACCCCATGAACCATCTTAGAGTAGCCTCCTTCAGAGCAGAGGGAAACAATTTCAACTTATGGGCATTAGTTGTGTAGTCATAGCTCCTATAGAGAATGTCAAACTCAAAGAGAAAGGTTTCAGGGTCTTCTATAATAAGGCCATAGAATTTTGGAAGGGTAGTAGTAGGTATGTTCTTCAAATTTTGATTCCCTTGCTGAGGTGGAATAGGAAAAGGAAAGGTAGGCATAGCCATTCCTAGAGGAAGAGGTGGTGCTTGATATATAATAATGGCTGGTGGATTATCGTGATATGCAAGCTCAGAAAAAAGTTCATTCAAGTGGAATGATTCTTCTAAAGATGAAGGCATTTCAGCTTGAATATCAACAAATAAATTTTCAAAGGGTTCATCTTCTTCATTCTCTCTTTAGGGTTCATCTAGTTCAGGATGAACATCATTGGATGGTTCTTCCTGATTATCACAAGGAAGGAATCTCCCAAGGTGGTGTCTTCTTCTATGCATAACATGCTTCTCTAATACTAAATTCTATTCTACAGGGAATAAAAGTACAACTACAAAGATTAGTTTGAATTAACACCATCCCTAGAAACAACACAAAAAATGCTTGGCCAAAGAAAGGGATCAAAATACTATAGCAATGGGCTTCTTAATCCAGGGTTGGACATCCCGAATGTTTCTAACCCAACTCATTTGAAATCATTTAATTTATCAATCAGGGATGTCAAATTAAAATGGTGTCTGCAAAGTATATGCTTCAAACTTCTCTCAACTTAAGAATTATTCTACAAAAATTCAAATGATTATGCTATAGGAAATCTACGTTAAAGCTAAGAATCAAATCTATTTTAACAAAGCATGTCAATACAACTGAGAACTACTTCAACTGCCTATGCTATAGGAATAGTCCACTAACTCTACTATCAATGGTTGTAGGAACAAAAAAGTCTATGCTAGTTCTACGAATTGAAGGTAAATCCTATGCTAATTAATTAATTCACTTCCTATGTGGGCCCCCACAGAGAAGTGAAGTAGAAACTACTCAAAGATGGAAACTTGAAGTGATCTTTTTATTCATAATAATAGTAAAAATACATATTGATAAAAAAAAGATTAAATTCAATACTCAAAGCTCAAAAAAATTCTTCCTTCTACTAAAAACTACTAATTAAATTCCCATTTTCTAGATTACAGACTTCCAGTTATTTAAACACAAACTAGGAACAAAATTCCTAGATTTTAGACTTCATCAACTACCAAAACAATGGATGCCATTGAATATTACAAGAGATGTATTAAATTTGGTGCCAAATGAAACATGAATTTAGGAGCTCATGACCCCTAGATTTCTCGCTTTGACTCCTACTTTCTTGAAAACAGGCACTAGCTATTATGGATGAAATGGTTGGTGATGCATATGGTCATTAATAAAATTCACCACTGTTTGCTTGGATTGCTAACTCTGCTTAGTTGAGTTGACTTTGCCTTTGAGTCTGCAAAATATTAGTGCCTCCAAAGTAATAACATACATCAAGACTAATTCAAAATATGTCATCTAAATTAGTTTACCTTATGTCACATTGCTGCAGGAGAACTACCCAACCTAGCTAAGGAAGGAAAACATCATTCTCACTATTTTTGTAATCAAATGACATATCATTTCATAGCATATTCATTTTAGTCCTGGAAAGTAATTATGCACACTTTTTTTTGAAATTATCATAAAAATCATGTTTTTAAACATCAAAGGTTTTAGAAAGTTTGTAAATTCAACTAAAAATAAAATGATAAAATAGACCATATTCTAGTCTCATCAAGGTCCTATTATAATTGTAATTGGGAAAGCCTCAAGGCTGACTCAATGAATTATTTTGAGGACTTGGTATAAAGGAAGGATTGTTTCCTTGGTTGTATGATAGAAATAAGAGAATTGTATTGGATTTGCAAAGATTGGTAAATGTGAGTAAGCTGCGATTAAAGGGATCATTGTGACATAAAGGTGGAGATGAAGTGTTTTGGTGTAGTAGAGGCATGGGAAGGGGACAAAGAAAGAATTTAAGTTGTTGGAGATCAATTATATTTCTATTATTCTAAAAGGAATAATAGAGATAGTTGGACAGTGAGTTTGATGGTCTTGCCCCTAAAGCTGTTTGGAAAAGGGTCCATTTGCCTTCTACAAATCCTAACAGGGTTGACACAACTCCTAATAGGGTTAGAATATCCTAATAGGGATTCAAAGTCTCCTAACATGGACTGATATGCATTGAATGTGTTTTGTTGACTCCTAATAGAGTCCATCCTCTTACAAGGAACTTATTTATTAGTACATCATCTTGTGGGTACCATCCCCATTGTGGTTTTCCCTTTGATCAAAGGTTTCCCTTGTTAACATATATGGTGTTGTGTATGTGTATCTTCTTATGGTTATTGTATATTTATCACATGTTTGAAGTTTAATAAGGTTGATAAAAGTAGAGAAGCACTTTTTTAAGCTCTTCCTAAAAATGAATATAGTCAGGTAAAATATTTCACATCATCTCATGAAATTTGGAAAGCTTTGGAATCTACTTTTGAAGGTGATAAGCATGCTAAGAGAATTATATTGCAAAATTGGATTTGTTTATTTCAAGAAGATAAAATGATGGAAGATGAATATGTAAGAAATTATATTGGAAGAATATCAAAAATTGTTGCAAGAAACAAGTCTTGTAATAGAACTAGAGATGAGGAAGAGATCATATGGAAGATCTTGAAGACTTTAACACCACCATTCAAATAGACAACACAAATGATTGAAAAAGATGATACATTGTACTAAAAAGTTCAGCAAAAGTAAGTTTAAAATAATACAGAGATTTTACTAGAGTGGAGACTACCTTTAGTGCACTAAGTGTTTTCCCTTCCTTATGAAGGAGTGTAAGAACCAATGGTGATTATGCTAGAAGCAGTAGATCCAGATCTAAAGAAGACATAAAGATTGAAGAATAAATTACCTTGCTTGTGAGGAGAGAACTAGATGGTAAGAAAATCTTTAAATATTGGACTTGTAATGGGTTTGGTCATTATGCTTCTAAATGTCCTAAAAGAGTCAATATGTACAAAAAAGAATTTCAAGTCTAGAAGGCCCAAAGAATTTTTGTATGAAAATGATGATGATGAATCTGAGGAAAAGGGTGAAAGTGACAATGAGTTAGGATTTGTTGCTATAAAAGAAGAATTTCCTAAAAAAGAAGTTAGAAAAGAGAAAGTCTTAATGTTGCAGGTGGAGAAGAAAGTTGATTGGATCATAGACAATGGTTTCTCAAATTGTATGATTAGTGATATGAATAAATTTGTTTAGTTCAATAGTTGTGATGGAGAAATTATTAGAGTTGGTAACAATGTGACTTGACACATTAAGGGAATAGGATATATTACTCTTGATGGTAAAACTAACATAGATGGTGTTTATTTTGTTGATGAATTGAAACATAACCTTTTGAGTGTTGGACAACTAGTTGATAAGGGATATCACTTGTAGTTCACAGAAAAGACATGCATAATCAAGGATAAGAATGGTAAGATGATTGGTACTAGCATAAGATCTAGAGGTAATGTTTTTCAACTAAATCCTACATAGATGACATGTTTGGTTGCTAAGGTTGACAACAATTGGTGTGGAATAAAAGGTTTTGTCATATAAAATTTGATAATATTGTGAAAGTAAGTAGTACATCTGATGTAAGAGACTTACCAAAAAATTTAAAGCTTACTAATGTTGTGTGCAAGGAATGTGTTATGGCTCAATAAAAGAGAAGTTATTTTCCTAGCAAGATGTTCACAACAATTTCAAAATTGGAGATCGTTTACAAAGATTTGAGTGGTCCCATAAAGACAAGAGGATTCTATGGTGAAAGGTACTCTATGATTCTTGTTAATGACTTTACTAGGATGATGTGGGTAGCTTTTCTTAGAGAAAATTCTGAAGCATTTGAAAAGTTTAAAGTATTTAAGAATAGAGTTGAGAATGAGTTTGGATTGAAGATTAAATGTTTAAGATTTGATAGAGGTAGAGAATTTACTTCAAATGAGTTTAACATCTTTTGTGAAGTAAATGGGATTAAAAGACAACTTTTATCCCTTAGAACACTTGAGTAGAATGGTATAGATGAGAGAAGAAACATGCCTATAAAAGAAGCAGTAAGAGCGATGATGTTTGAAAATGATGCATCAAAAACATTTTGGAGAGAAGAAGTTAATACAATAGTGTATACAATAAATAGAGTACAGATCAAAAAAAGTATGAATGAGACTTCTTATAAATTATGGTTTGGACATGTACCATTAGTAAAGTATTTTAGAATTTTTGGAAGTAAATGTTATATCAAAAGAGATGATGACATCTGTAAGTTTTATGTAAGAAGTGATGAAGGTATGTTCCTTGGTTATTCATTGAAAATAAAATCGTATAGATGTTTTAATCAAAGAACTAAGACTATTGTTGAGAGCGCAAATGTGAAAGTGGATGAGAGGTTTTGAATTCAAGAGAGAATACTTGATTATAATTATGATGAAGAATTTAATCCTAAGATTAATCATGAGAATGTTGAGTTATTTAATGAGACTAACAATGATTTGTATAATGAAATTAAGTTTATGAATAGAGAGAGGAACCAATATCTAAACCTACACTAGAAGTAAGAGTTGAGATAGTGACACCAACACCAAAGAACAATTGGACAAAGAATCACCCTATTTGTCAAATTATTGTAAGAAAAAATAGAGGAGTTATGATAAGAAATAGAGTACATGAAGAGGTTGAACCAAAGAGTGTAGGTGAAGCATGTAAGGATGATAATTGGATTCAAGCAATGAAAAAAAAACTAGATTAGACTGTGAAGAATGATACATGGAAATTGTTCCCTATACCTAAGGACAAGAATGTTATAGGAACTAAGTGGGTTTTTAGAAATAATATGAATGAACAAGGTGACGTTGTGAGAAACAAAGAAAGATTGGTATGCAAAGTATATTTGCAATAAGAAAGTATACACTATGAAGAAACATTTGCACCCATTTCTATAATTGAAGCAGTGGAAATGTTCTTGGCTAATGTAGAAAACAAGAAGTTCAAAGTGTATCAGATGGATGTAAAGTCAATAATTCTAAATGGAGAACTTGAAGAAGACATATTTATTGAGCAACCTAAAGGATTTCATTTAATAGAAGAGGGAGCTATGATATGCAAGATGAAGAAAGCATTGTATGGATTAAAAGCAAGCACCTAGAACTTGGTATGTGAGGTTGGATAAGTATTTGGAAAATTTGGGATTTTCTAAAGGTACTACAAATAGTAATTTATATTTGAAAGAAATTTGAAATGGCTTGTTGATTATTGTGATATTTGTGTATGATACAGTCTTTGGAGGTGATAATGAAGCAAGTGAAAAATTTGTTGATGAAATGAATAATTAATTTGAGATGACCATGATTGGTGAGTTAGAATATTTCTTGGGTTTACAAATTGTACAAAATAGTGATGTTATTTTCCTATCACAAACCAAGTACTCAAAAGACTTGTTGAAGAGATTTGGCATGGAAAGTTGTAAGCCTATGGATCAAGTATTGAAGATAAGGTCAAGCACAATTAGGGATATGTTTTATAGTATGTCTTGATGATGTGGTTGAGTGTGCATGCTGAAATTCAAATATTGGTAGCAGTTATTTGAGATTTAGTGAAGACAATTTGTAGACAGAGTTCCTGAGAAGTGATTTTTGGTGATCAGATTATATCTCCTAACATGGATAGAATCTAGACGAGAAAAATTAGACAAAGATAGAGGACAACCTAATGATGATGTCATCAAGTGTGTAAATTTTGAGGTCACATATATGAGAAGTTACAAAGATTGTGGGCTAATAATTTTTTGTAATTATGAAAGGATGTAATGAATTGTACTATCTTAATGAGGTCCTATTATAATTGTAATTGGGAAAGCATCAAGATTGACTCAATGAATTTTTTTGAGGAATTGGTATAAAGGAATACTTATTTCCTTGGTTGTGTGATGGAAATAAGCAAATTGTATTGGATTTGTGAAGATTGGTAAATGTGAGTAAGGTGTAATCAAAGGGATCATTGTGATGTGAAGTTGGAGATATGATATTAAGATCTAAAAAGTGTTTTGGTGTGGTAGAGGCATGGTAAGAGGAAAAAGAAAGAGTTTGAGTTTCTAAAGATAAGTTATATTTTTATTATTCTGAAAGGAATAATATAGAGGTCATTTGAACAATGATTTTGGTGGTCTTGCCATTGAAGCTATTTAGACAATGGGTCCATCTATCTTCTACAACTCATAGCTAGGTTGGCACAACTCGTAACAAGGTTGGAATCTCCTAATAGGGATTCAAAGTCTCCTAACATGAACTGATATGCACTAAATGTGTTTTAGTGGCTCCTAACATAATCTGTCCTCTTACAAGGAACTTATGTATTAGTACATCATTTTGTGGGTACCATCCCCATTGGGGTTTTCCCTCTGAACAAGGGCTTCCTAGTTAACACATCTAGTGTTACTGAGTATGCATTTCTTCTTATGGTTATTATTTATATTGATCACATGTTCAAAGTTTAATAAGATTGATAAAATTAACATTGATCTTATAACTCATTCACCCCCCTCTTAGTTATCTTGGTGGACTTTACTTTCTAACATTCTCCCCTTAGGAAGAAGATAGACCGAGTACAAATGTAGGAATGCTTCTCATTCTAGATAGGAACTAGGAACTAGAACCCAAATGAAGTATGACGATGATGCAACAAAGTAATCCATATCCAAATGTAAAATGAAAGAAGGTCTCTAAGTATGCATCTTTGAAGACTGATAGGTCTCTACAAGGACAAAGATTCCATCAAATCATTGAGTTGACCATGAAATGTGGAAAACCAAGTAAATAATAAGAATAAAGAGTGTCAATCTCCCAAGAAGATAAAGAAGTATATCTAACAATGATGATATCATTAAAGAGAAAATAAACCCCCTCAAGTATGTCTCCCAAATATAAAATGTGAAACTTCATAGATAATGAGCCAATATCTGGCAAGTGAGAATCCCAATCAAGAAGAAAAATAGATATCTCTTGTATTGACGCTTTAGAATCACCAACAACAGATGAATGTGTGATCTTAACTAGAAAAATAGGACTTGGACGAGGAATTGCTGGATCATCCTTGATCTCAATATATGAAAAATCTTCAATCTCCTCCAAGGTGTAATTATCATAAGAAATATTATCTATATCATCAAGTGAAATGAGGCAATCTAAAGTAGGATTATCTGGGAAAGGAAGAATGTGTGGATCTCCACAAAACTCTCAAATAATTATCCAAATTTTGCATGGACACCAAGTGCCTCTGAATTTGGGATATATATCATTGAAGAGACACCAATTGTTAGTGCTATAAATCAAATTTATAATATGGGATTTTTTGTCTCCCAAAACATAATGCTTCCCCCTATGACTTTGGCTAAGATATGAATTCATAAAGATGAGACAAGAGGTCCCAAGGCTCATAATTATCCTTAGTCAAAAGTATTACTACAAGATGTGTTTCATAACCCTTGATTACATCAATGATACACTTCTTACATCAAATTGAGATCAATAATTAATTAGACTCCACAATCAGGCTATAATAGACTTAGATCACTATATAAAGGGCCAAACTAAAGCATATGCATTAAAATTGCAAAACTAAGAAATTTTTTGAATGTAAAATTTGTGATCACATACACTAGAAACTAATATTAGATCTGAAAAATACAAAAAAAATTTGCACTTAATTTTTTTTTAACCTAAAAAGGAGTTTGAATGAGTCCAAACAAGGCCTTGAAAGTTGCAAAAATCAAGACTTGCGATTTTCAAAAAATTTAGAAAACATAGACCCAAAATCACCTATACCACTATGTCAACCATAAAATTCTACCCCGAAAAAAAATGCTCAAAAAATTGAGTCTAAATGAATAAGATATCATTGTTTGAAAATCAACTTTGAAATTATTTTTTATAAATCTTCATTGTTGTGCTTCCAAAATTCAAATGGCTCTAGATTTGGTCTAAGATGTTTGATTTAGATGAAGCCAAATTTGATTAAGGTTTTTGGACCTCCTCTATATGATGCCAACCTCTAATGTGCACCAACAAGCTCCAATTTTCACCTACAATAGAAAGTCAAAAAATACAAAACCCCAAATTTCCTCCAAATTATGATTCCCAAATTGCCAAATTCTACATCCACAATTGAATCAAAGCCAAGATTCATATTTTTGAGAAGAGGTATTCATATCTTGAGAGCTCTGATACCATGGTAGAATTTATTTAACAACATGTTAGAGTTTTAGGGGACTCTGCAACACCCCCATGATCAAATTAAATACAAAGATAAATTTCACAAGAGATTGGCAAGAGAATTGTATTAAGATGAAATAATAATAATATTAATTAGTCCAATAGATTTATTAAATTATACATAACATGCCTCCTTATATAGGAATGGAAATACAAGATGATTATAAGGAGAAGATAAGCTATCACCCACACAAGGTGGAATCAAATGTCCACCAAAGGTGGACCATCCTCCATCATGCCATATGAGGATGATAATGTGATATGTGAACTAAAGGTGGATTGAGATAATAAATATCACTACCTAGATTAGAATTCTCCCACACCATGTGCTTAATTAAGGTACAAAATCCTAGGTGTCTTAATGATAAACTACTATGCAATGTATTATTCTAAATAAGCTTAAGTAAAGTGTAATTAGTGACTATTTAATTACACCAACATAAAGATTAAGATTTTAGAAAGTGAAACTTCCAAGAAAAAATTCAATCCTAATTAAATATGATTAAGATTTTATATAGTTAGTAAATTTTTATATTTGGGTTAAAAAAGGATCCAAATTTTGTGAATTTGGAAGTCTTATCCTTCCATATAATTTTTGTACACTTATGGGGTGGAGGAAGGATAATTTTTTTTTTCAATTAATTTGCTACAAGAAAATAGACAATTAACTCCCTTTTTTTCTTCCACCCACTATTTCTGTGCATTTTTACAAATTTTCTAAAAAGTTTAAACTATTTTGTTGGGTTGATATTTTTTTTGTCATTGTTAGAGCTAGATAAAATTAGTAGGTGTTAAATTAGGCACTATTTAGTACCTAGTTTAGTGTCTAAACTATCACACAGATTAGTAATGTTTAATTTAGCACCTAACTTAGCACCTTAATTAGCACACAATTTTGTACCCCAATTAGTGCCTAAATTAGCACAAATTTTAGTAACATTTAACTTAGCATTTATTTTAGTGCCTAAATTAGCACTTGAATTAAATTTTAATTTAAAACCTAAATTAATGTCTAAATTAGTAGAACCTAACTTAGCACCTAACTTAGAACCTAATGTAATGCCCATATTAGTTCTTAATTTAGCATCTAAGTTAGCACCTAAATTAAGATTATACATTAGAAAGACCCCAAAACTATCCTTAGGCATGTATGTATCACATGGGATCAAAAAGTGATGTAGAACTTCTCCTAAAAATGATCCAAAACTATTCATAATTCATACAAAAAAGAACCCCTCAGGTCATAAAATGTCTGAAACTATATTTTTTGACTATTCCTACAGTTATTGAAACTTTGTTTTTCAACTGTTCTTGCAACTATTAGAACTATATTCTATGACTATTCTTGCTCCTTATAACTTCCATTTTTTATTGAATTTGACATTAGTATGAATTTATGGACTATATAATTCTTCATTGAATCAGAAGAGATAATTGAATGTCCCTTTTTTCAAATATGACAATTCTTGTTTTTTCTCTAAAGTGATAAGATTTTATTCATGTTCTTATACTTTCCTCATAAACTACAATGAGGACTGGAATTCTTTTGTACTATTCTCTCTTATTTGTTTTCCCACTTCTTTCCTTGACCATAAATATTCTAAATAGACTTACCCGTAATGAGGTTCCATTGACCTTTATTTTCAGTGGGCTAAAGATTCTCCTTCAAATCAAAATTTGATGATATCTAGAAGTTGTGCTACATTTCTTGCAAATTTTAATTCAAAATTTGATGCAATAATCACTTTTAATCATCAACAATATCACATCCCTAGTTGGTCCATTAGCAATCTCCTTGACTACATGAATTGAAGTGAAATCTCTACCTTGAAACTCTCTCTAAGAAGCTCATTACAACAATATTGACAATCAACACCTAGAATAACATCACATTTTAGTGTATCTTTTTCTTAAAATAAGCCTTTGTGTTGGATAACTTTTTTATGCAAAAATTTCTTTAGTCTTTGGCCTTGCGTTTTTTGTCATCTTTTTCACTCCTTTTTGTATCCTCAAAAGTTATAAAAGATTACTTGACATTTCTAACCCTCATTATTATTGGTAACCAATAAATAAAATTCAAGATGATGTTTGAGACACATGTAGCATTATATTATTGATCATGTGTTCCTTGATGTTTACTTTGTAGCCGTGTAGAACATAAAATGAACTCAAAGGCTCAAACTGCATCAAAAATACCTCAAAATATGTCCGCTGAGTGTTGGAAAACTAAAAACCCTCCTTTGGTTTATCTAATCATGCAAGAAATAAAATATCATCCTTATGTTGAAAAATAAACTTCAAGTGTTTAGGAAAATGAAAAAAACCCGTGTAATTTGCTAAATAATATTGCAAGATATGAAAATATCCCCTTCACGGAATAACTCCTGTAAAACATGCAAAAGAATTTCAACTCATTTGATATCCCCAAAATAATTATGGCACCTCAAACATAATATTAATTAAAATCCTTTGTGCACACACCATTTAACTAATATTATTATGAAATTCATGTGTAAAATATTTTGGGCAAAAAAATATTTTATAGGTTTACCTCCAATTTATATTTTATTAAATGATATAAATGAAAAGTGAAGAATTTATATTTATCAAGTAATATATTTATATTATTTAATAAAATATAAAGTATAGGTAAACATAAAACATATCATTTTTTTAATAATCTATAGCCCCAAATATTAATAATCCTATTGAATTTACCTCAAATTTATATTTATTAAATAGTCTAAAGAAATTAATTAATAAATATAAATTATAAGAATTAATATTTATCAAATGGTATATTGATATCATTTAATAGATATAAATTAGAGGTAATTTATAACACACCATTTATTTTATAATCCGTGTCTCCAAAAACTAATATTTCCAGTGAAAATCAAGGAGTGATAGGCATAACATACATGGCAATCATTATTTAATAAAATTAAAGATAAGCTTAAAAATACAATATTCTTTACAAAAAAAAAAAACTCTTGGGCTCTCGAAGCACCATGTGCTTCTCCCTTCAAACGAAGCCCAAAGAAAAGATAACACTAGAAGCATATGCCCTAAACCCATTTTTCCCATTCACTTTCTCTCTATTGTGGTTGAGTTGCCACTAGGAGAATAGGGCTTTTTGGAGGGTTTCCTGGAAACATTTATGTGTTCTCCAACTTTCACAAATGCGGAATGAGGATTTTGATGCCCTTTTACATTTTCATAGGCTGTGACATCAAAGGTAAGTTTTTTTTTTTTTCTTTGAGCACTGATTTACACAAAAAGATAAAAAAAAATGATGAATCATGTTGCTATCTCTATTGTCTTTTCCAAGATACAAAATTGTGTCTTGAGTGTATCTACAAGTTTTAATTTAAGAGCTCAAGATTTGTGAAAAATGTTGTTGTACTTTTCATCTCTTCCTACTCAAGGGTTTCTTCTTTTGAAATAATAGCTTTGGTCAGATACTTATGGAAGATAGTCATCAATAGAATGATATATGATTATATGCACACGCGCGCACACACAAACACACAGAGTGTATATTAATGTATATACATACATATTAAATAGTTAACCATATATCATTATATTGATTATATTTGTTAAACCAATTATCATCCCAAAATGATATAATTATCATGAATATTGCTCCAAGTATAATCTGAATTTTTGATCTACATTTGATTAACATATATTAGCATTATTATTTCCATTTATAAGTATTGATATCTAATTGATAAAGAGAAAAATAGCATTGATCATGAACCAAAATTGAGTTTGATTAAGTCTTGTTATATTGCCAATAGTTATCTGGCATGAGATAATTTGTATTGTTTGTTTGAAATGGTGTACATAACATATATTAGTCACTGCTGATCAAGAGATACAATTATTGATGGAGAGACATGTCTTCTCACCGATATGTCTTTCCAAAACATATAAATATCTCAATGCAAATCAAATCATGTGAAGTACCAAAATTCATAAGTGCAAGTCATCAACATTCAATCTATATATATATATATATTTCCATAGTCTAAATTAACTGAAGCATTATCATATCAATAATATTTATGTTGTGAAATATCACTACATCTCTATTCTAATTCTAAATATGCAAATAATCATTAGTTAGTGAGGATATTGTTAAAGAGATAAGAAATTATAAAAAGAAAAAAGACATCAATATTCTAATCTGCAATAGATCCAGTCTACATTAACATTGTGTCAAAGCCTTGCTAAGGAAGATTTGATTAGCTGAGAGAGTGCAATTTACCTAGAATATATATTTTCCTTTAAAAGAGTAATCACATTCCATTCTTCATAATGACAAGTGTAATCAGATTGAGGACCATCTTGAAAGAGTTTCTAACTTTATATCTTGGAAGTTTAGAGTTATGCTAATATTAAAAGAAAATAAACTAGATCATTTGTGAAAGGAAACATATTTGAACTAGATAATGATCCTCAAAAAAATGAATGGATCAAAAATACTGAAAAAGATATGAAAATAAAATTGGATGTCATAAGGGAACATATAGTTCCAATTATATCAAAATGTGATATTGCATACATGTTCAAATCACTTGAAAATACATATGAAATAAAAAACACCAAAAAATCTCTTATATTGAAAAGACAACTCTATCATGTAAAGACGAATAAGGGAGGAATTGTCACATCATACTTTATGAGGATCACTGAATTAATAGATCAACTTTCAACAATTGGTCATTATATTGACAATAAGGATTTAACATTGATGGTTGTAGGTGGATTTCCAACATCATGGGAATCATTTATTCAAGGAATAAGTGGATGCTCAAAAGTCCTTAAACTTTATTAGTTAAAAATGGATTTCTTACAAGAAGAATCTAGAATAATCAATAGAGGGATCAACCAAAATGCCATCAATGAAGACTTTCATGTATTAAACACTAACACTTATAAGAAAGGAAAGAAGACGAATTTGAAAAGGAAGAAAAATACTTATAGAAGAGGATCTTCCAAGAAGTGAAAGGACATCTCAAATACAATATTTATATGTGATAAGTATGGACATTGTGCTATAAAGTGTCATGATAGACCAAAACAACAAGCCTCTTTTGTTGAAGTTGGAAAAGATAGCATATACAATTATTCAAAGAAAGTTGTCTTTTATTCAATCCTATCAAGTCAAGTTTCAAATAAACTCAACACTTGGGTGATTGATAGTGGATCCTCACACCATATTATAGGATTAAGAGAATACCTAAACACTCTAGTGGAAAATTCTAACAAGAAAACAATTATTGGGGATGATTCTAACTACCCAATAAAAGGGATATGAACTTGAACCATAAATTTGAAAATAGACATATCTCTTCAACTCAATGGAGTATTATTTTTTCTAGCGATACAAAGAAATTTAGTCTCTATTTTTTTACTTGAAGACAAAGGGTATAGAATAACCTTTATAGATGACAAAATTATGGCATGGCCAAAGAATTCCACTATTAATAAAGAACATACTATATGAATAATACATGGTTATCTTTACAAACTTTGCACTAATTCAAATCAAGCCATTACTCATGAGAATTTTAACTCAAATGAGATTTGGCATAAGAGGCTAGGGAATCTTTACTTTCACACCCTATCTTCAATAGATAATATGGTGACTAGGTTACCTGGACTAAATCAAATTCACGAAGGATCTTATAAAGATTGTGCCCTAGGAAAGAATACTAAGGGACATTTTTGAATGTGGACACATTTCTATAACCTCCATGGGAGGTTTCTTATACTATATAATTTTTGTCGATCACTTCTCTAGAAAAACCTAGATATACTTTCTTAAATGTAAAGAGTCTAAAGAAATCCTTAAGAGGTTCAAGGAATTCAAAGCTCTTGAAGAAAATATGTCTAGGAAGAAAATCAAAACATTAAGAATAGATAATGGGAGGATATACACTTTAGATATCTTTAAAGAATCATGTGTGAATGTTGGGATTTAGAGGGAGTTTGTTCTATCTTATAATGCACAACAAAATAGAGTAGCAAAAAGGAAGAACAAGACCATTGTAGAATTTTCTAGAGCTATATTGTATGATCAGAATATAGAAACTTCATTTTGCATTAAAGCCTCTAGGATAGTTGTCTACATCAAAGCTAGATGTCCTCATTCATTCCTAAACAATAAAATCCCTGAAGAAGCATTCTTTGACATAAAACCTAATATAAGTCATTTAAGAATATTTTGGTGTCTTATCTAAATTTCACATGCCTAAAGAAAATAGGTCTAATTTATAACCCTTAAGTAGGAAAGGAATATATTTGGGCTATAGTGAAATGTCTAAAGCCTATAGGATACACACACTTGATAAAAAATTGATGGAACTCATTAGAAATGTCATCTTTGAGGAAGACGTTACATTTAGGAGATCCAAGAGCTCTAATGAGATAAATGATCAAGATACTCCTAAAGATATGGAAGCTGATCATGTTCCTAAGGTTTAGATGGAGTCAAGGGTATGTGTAGGATCATGGTGTGCCAAAAAGTGACAATTTGAAAAATATGTAATTCTAACATATCTCAAACCATTTCAAAATCTATTCCAACTTTTTTCCCACCCACCCTGATATTAAATGAAAACAATTAATATTTTTATAAGGTCTACTATATCTTTTGATACCAAACCTATATGGTCAACTTTAAAAACATCCTAAAAATGTGCTTTTGGCCCATTTTTATGTGATTTTTACTTCAAACATGTAGCTGACAACTTTTTTTCACCAAAAGTTGATGAAATGAAAAGGGTTTCTTAAGAATGTTCTTATCTTTCCATAAATGTAAGGTTTATCAAATTATGATTTCAGTAAATAATTATTACTTATTTTCAAATGGAGTTATGTATAAAGTGCTAACTAACACACTACTTGAAAAACAACTAGAACTTTCAAATGGTACAACATTTTTTAAATCCAAAAGATGCATCACATTCTATGTTTCTTCTACTATAAGGAAAAAGAAAAAGGAATGTCAAATTTTGCAAAGTTTTGAATTAGTTAAGGTGGTCAGACATGAGATTTTTTTTATTCCAAAAATACTAAAGTCAAAAATTAATTATTAATTATTTATTTAGAATAAAAATACCCAAAAATATGTGTCACATCTAGGCATGAGTCTACTACTTATATCTAGAATATTATTAAAAAATATTATAATTTGATTTTGATTAAGGTGGTCTAACATACATCTCCTTCTTATTTTTGTTCTAAACTTTTTATAATATTGCATTAAAATTCAAAATTTTGACCAATCATTTTTTTTTTGAGATAAGTCCTAGTAGTTTAGAAACTATATTCAATTTTCTAGAGATTCTTTTCTTTCAAATTTTTGATATAAAGTTAATAACAAGTAGAAAATTGCACGTCAATTTGACATAACCTTGATTTTTTGATTTTTTATCACCACTTAAGAGCATAGTTTGGTTGACCATGATCCTACACATACCCTCAAAGAGATTGTAAATGAAAACCAAATAGCTATATTAGATTAACTCGATAATAATAAAAAAGAGACCATTTAAGCTAGGAAGGCAATTTAGTAAGTTGGAAAGTATGTATCACTCAAAGGAAGTTTTAGAGAGAGAAACAAACCTCATATGTTCTCTAGTTATGTTGCCTTGATGAGTGAGATCATAAAACTAGAACCAACCTATGTTTAAGAAGCTCTCAAAACATTATGTATGGAAATATGTTATCTTAGAAGAGTATCAGTCCATTGCAAAAAATAATGTGTGAGACATAGTACCAAGACCAAAAGGGAAATCTATTGTTTTATCAAAATGTCTTTTCAACATCAAACATGTAGATGATAGTTTTGAGAAACACAAAGCCCTATTTGTTGTGAGAAGTTTCTCTTAGAAAGAGGGTATTGATTATGAAGATACTTTTTCTCTTGTTGTCCAATACACTTTAGTTGGAGCATTTTTTTGCTATTGTGACATCTAAAAGATGGAAGATCCATCAAATGGATGTAAAGATTTCATTATTGAATGACATAATTGTAGATGAAGCATATTTAGAGTAATCTAAAAGTTCTTTTATACATAATGTTGAATCACATGTATGCAGATTACATATTACTTCATATGGACTTAAACATGCCCCTAGAGTGTGGTATGAAAGGATTGATCACCATCTTGTGGGAGTAGGATTTTCCAAGAATGATGCTGATCTAAACCTCTATTTTAAGTTAATTAATGCTTATATGTTGATACTTATTTTATATGTTGACAACCTTATTGTTGGTCCCAATTGGTACTCGGGTGGGGGGGTGGTTGTGAATCAATACCCACAATTCTATTGGTTAAAACTTCAACCTTGTTCTCTAACCTTTCTACCAATACTTTAACAAGTAAAATATTTTTGAAAGTAATATAATAGAGCCATAAAAATATCACACATAATAGCATACATCAATGACACATGTATTTTTACATGGAAACCTATAGTGCGAGGGTGAAATCTATAGTGGGAGTAATATACCTATTATTACAAAAGTCTTCACCCATGCTAGATGTGTTATTCCTAAGAAACCTTGTGTAACATGGAAATAACCTCTAAGTGTGGGACTTGTGCTTTGCAACTCAATTTTCAAAGAAGGTTGGCTTCCTTACAATTAGGATGCACCTAAACTAAAACTTTAAAGGGAAAGGGGAAATGATTGCATGAAAATATAATGATGAAATGAAAGGGGGTTGATGCACCAGATTGAAATTGTGGTTACTACCTCTTCCTATAGCTGTACTACACACCAATAAAATATTTAAATACACTAGTCTCAACTCTAATCTATTTTCCAAGAACTTGCATGTAGGTTAGAACTAATCAAATTCTAAAAGGACCCTAGGAAGGCTAAGAGAAAACCTTGAATAGAGCACAAAAGGCTCTAAGTGTGAGAATCTCACCATTAAAGTGGTATCAGAGCCATTGAAAGGCTTGGGAAGTGAAAAGTGGATGTTAGTAGAAGGAGAATCCATAGGTATATATCATGGTGACCAATGGAGAGTTGGAAAGGGTTTTGAGTGAGCAACAATAAAAGAACAAGCTTCTTGAGGAAGTTGAGGAAGGGATGAAGAAAAAGATAGAGGAAGTTGCTAAGACTGCAGATAAGGTGAAGGAGTAGTTAGAGGGAGAAAAAGATAAGGGAAAGGACAAAGAGGAAGAATATGAGGAAGTAGCACCCACACCAGATCCTCCATTAGTAGAGGAAACTTTCCTCAAGGCACTGGAGGCGTTAAGTGGTGAAGCATTAGAAGACATACCTATTTTCACTAAAAAAATGGATGCTAGAGAAATCATGTAATGGATAGAAGGCATGGAAAATGACTTTGAATGTGATGATATTTCAAAGGCACAAAGAGTAAAGATAGGAAAACCAAGATTAAGAGGACAAGCATTAACTTGGTGGAAGTTTTTGCAAGAAGAAAGATAAAAATAAAACAAGACACCCATAACCAATTGGAAAACTATGGCAACCAAGATAAAAAAGAATTATCTACCAAAAGACTATGATATTCAACTACACAAGAAAAGGGGAAAATTAAGACAAAGAGACCTAGATGTATCTTCCTATATAGAGGAGTTTAAAAAACTAAACCTTAGGTCTAGGATACAAGAAGTTGAAAGTATCAAGGTGGCTAGGTATCTGAATGGCCTTAGATGGAACATACAAGAGGAGTTGAGTCTCTTTTCTCTTACACCATTACATAGTTGTTATCAAATGGCCCTTAAGGTGGAAGAAAAATTGAAAAAGAAACAAGAATCTAGTAACAAGGGTAGAGGAAGAGGTAGAGATTCAAGAGATGGACATAGAGGCAGTTCTAGTGGAAGAGGCATTCAAAACAAAGGCCAAGGGGATACCAAATTAGGCGAGAAAACTCATGACCCCAATAAAAAAGGAGGCTATAATAAAGGTAGAGGGTTTTCTAGTGGTGGAAGAGGTAGATCAAGTGGGTTTGGAAGAAGCTCACATTTTGCTTCAATGAAGTGTTATAACTATGGTCTATTGGGACATCCTACCTATAGATGTCCTGAAAACCCATCACCTTCACAAGGAGAGAAGAAGATCACTTATGTGCAAGAGGAGGACTACAAATATACAGAGGTAAGATTGGACTTAGAAAAAGGTGAGAATCTGATGCTTAGGAGAGTGTTGATGAAGGAACCTATCAAGGATGAACACAAGCAAAGGATACCTCTTTTTAGAGTCAAGTGGAAGATATTGGGCAAGGTATTTAGATTCATTATTGACTCATTATCCACTGATAATGTTATCTTAGAAGAGGGAGTTCAAAAGATAAAACTTACTAGGTTACCTCACGTGAGTCCTTACAAAGTCACTTGGTTGAACAAATGGCAAACTATATTGGTTAATGAGAAATTATGGGTTGAGTTCAGCATATGAAAGTATCAAGATAAGATGCTATGTGATTTCCTACCAATGGATGCATGTCACTTGCTATTAGGGTGACCATGACCATATGACATGGGTGTAGTCCATCATGGTAAGGAGAACAAAAACTCTTTCAAAAAGAATGGAGTCACTTTCAAGATACAATCTTTGTTAGAAGAGGATGATGTGGAAAAGGTCAAAGCCAATGCACTCTTGATGAGTGAGAAATAATTCCTAAGGGATTTGAAATAGTGAGAAGGAACTGGTTATGTAACCATGGTGAAACCAAAGGAGGAGGAAACACCAAAGAAACCACCTATACCTACAAAAGTACAATAGTTGTTGGATCAATTTGAAGACATCATATGTGATGGAGCACCAGCTACATTACCCCAAAAGAGAGAGATAATTAATTAGATAGACTTCATACCAGGTGCCCCTTTTTGAAACAAAGTTGCATATAAGATGACACCTAAATAAAACAAGGAGATTGCTAGCCAGGTCTAGGAGTTGCTTGACCAAGGATTGATAAGAAAAAAAGAATAATTCCATGAGTTATCCCATTTGTTTTGGTTCCTAAAAAATGTGGTAAGTAGAGAATGAGTATAGATTCTAGGGAAATATATAGGATAACAATAAGGTATATATTTCATATTCCTAGGATAGAGGACCTAATGTATTGTCTTGGTGGAGCTAGATATTTCTCAAAAATTGATCTTAAGAGTGGATATAACCAAATTAGGATGAAAGAGGGTGATGAGTGTAAATATGATTTTAAAACCAATGAAGGAATTTATGAGTGGTTGGTAATGCCATTTGGTCTTACCAATGCACCAAGTACATTTATGAGGGTAATGAATGAAGTCCTAAAAGACTACATAGGAGTGTTTGTGGTAGTATATTTGGATTACATCCTAATATTCAAAAAGAAAAAAGAAGAGCATATAAAACACTTAGAAATTATGTTGAGGATACTTCAAGAGGAGAAGTTGACCATAAACCTTGAGAAAATTAAGTTCATGAAGGAGGAGCTTGTTTACTTCGGTTTTATTGTCACAAGGTAATCTAAAAATGAACAAGAGCAAGGTGGAGGCTATCTTAAGTTGACCTACTCCTAGGATAGCTATTGAAGTGAGGAGTTTCCATGGGTTATCCCAATTCTATAGGAAATTTGTAAGGAGGTTTAGTGAAATTTGTGCTCCTATGAATGACACCATAACCAAGTTTGTTTGGACAAAGGAAGCAGATGAGAGTTTTGAAAGATTAAAGAAGGAGGTAGCCACTCAGCTAATATTGGTCTTTCCAAGCTTTGAAAAATTGTTCATTATGGAGTGTCATTCAAATAACATTGCACTTGGGTCAGTGTTAAATCAAGATGGAAGGCATGTAGAATTTTTTAGTGAGAGACTTAATGCGGCAAAGAAAATGTATCCTACCTATGACTTAGAACTATATGTACTAGTTCAAGCCCTCAAGAAATGGAGGCACTATCTGCTACCCAAGGAGTTTGTAGTCTACATTAACAACCAAGAACTAAGTTTCATAAGCACCCAAGAGAAGCTTAGTCCTAGGTACATCAAGTGGATGAAATTCTTGTAATCTTACACCTTTACTATAAAGCACAAGAAGGGGCTCAATAACAAGGTGCCTAATGCCTTAAGTAGAAGGTTTTTGAATGTTCAACAGGTCAAGTTGCAAAACATAGGGATTGAAGAGTTCAGAGATTTGTATGGTGGAGACACTAACTTTGTAGAGGCACACAAGGTATGCAGTAATTTTGAAAACCATTTTCATAGTCAAGTTACTGAGTTTACCTTGTAGAATGGTTTTTTATTTAAAGGGCAACAATTGTGTGTGCCAAAAGGGTTTATGAGGGAAAACCTCATTCAAGAGAAGCATAATGGGAGTATGAGTGGTCATTTTGGCCTTAACAAGACCCTAGGCCTAGTAGAAAGGTTTTGTTATTGGCCTAAAATGAGAGGAATGTAAGAAGGTATGTTGAACAATGTGGCATATGTTAAAAATCTAAAGGCACTTCATCCAATGTAGGAATCTACCAACCACTACCCATTCCTAATAAGCTTGGGAGTGTATTAGCATGGACTCCATAGTTGGTCTACCTAGAATAAAGGTAGGATTGGATATTGTGTTTGTTGTAGTTTATAGATTTAGCAAGATGAGTCACTTTATACCCTATAAAACTACACATGATGCCAATCATATAACCCACCTTTCCTTCAAGGAGATAGTTAGGATCCATGGTTTTCCATTGAGTATTGTTGTAGATAGAGATGTCAAATTCATTGGGCATTTTGGAAAACAATTTGGAAGAGGTTAAGAACCAATCTATCTCACATTTTTTCCTATCATCCCCAAATAGATGGGTAAATAGAGGTAATCAACAAGGTTATAGGCAACCTATTGAGATACTTGACTAAGGGGTATGGGGAAAGCTGGGAGCAAGTTATACCTTAGGCAAAATTTGCCTAGAATGAAAGTAAAAATAGAACTATAGGACTGTGTCCATTCCAAGTAGTGTATGGTGTACATCCAAGATTGAGCTTAGAGAGGTACCAAGACAAGATAAGGTTAGTGGGCATGTACATGACTTTGCTCAGTCAATGAAGGAGGTTCATGATTAGGTGAAGCAAATATTGCAACAAGCCAATCAAAAGTTGAAGGAAAAGAAAGATGAGGGGAGAAGAGAATTATAATTCCAAATTGGATACTTGGTCATGGTGTTCTTGAACAAGTCTAGATTGAGAAAGGGCATTCCAACCAAGCTTCAAATGAAGAGGATTGGACCATGTAAGGTGTTGGAGAAGTATGGTGCCAATGCCTATAAAGTTGATGTACCCAAGGGCATGCCAATTTTTCCAATATTCAATGTTCAAGACTTGATACCATATAAGGAACTATATATTAATGAGGTACATTATCAAACAAGGCTAAACAAGGATGCAATAGAGCTACAAGTACCTTAAAAGATGCAGCCTCAAGCTGAAGGAATGCTAGAAACTAGATTTAAGAAGAGCACTAGGAACAAGGTCTACAAGGAGCACCTAGTCAAGTTGAAGAATACCCCTGAAGCCGAAGCAACCTAGATTGCAAAGAGTGACTTCAAGAAGCATGGGATCAACATGGAGTTCCTCTCACCATAAGTATCTTAGTCAATTCCTTGTAGGGGAGTATGGTACAGGAGCACCTTAGGGAAAGAAAAACCCTAATTAACATTTTTGGATTGTAAATGGTTAACCCAACCATTTTCCAAATAAGGACTAGTTATAAGGTCCCAAGGTGTGTAGGAGAAGGCATCAGAAGATTGAATGCAGGTTTGGGTCATGTTTTAGTTGTTAAGACCTAGTTAGTGTTACAAGGTCTTGATAGGGTCAATTATGGTCAAAGTTGAAAAACACCTCAAAAATGAGGGATACTTGTTAAAATTTTGTTTTTATGTTCTTTTGGGTCAAGTTGGATGGGTTGGAGTCACACTTGTCAAGTTGGAAATGACACAAGGTCATATGTGCAAAAATTCTCAAAGTTGCTCATGACAAATTTTATTTAAAAGTTGGAGGAATCATTTATTAGGTCTAAGGCTCAAACTTAGTGCTAGGATAAGTGGAGTAGGGATATAAAATCTCATCCAAATCAAAAATTTGAGGAGAGACCTATTGTATATGCACTATAAACAAGAACAACACTAACTATAATGACAATTTTTTAGTGTTGGCCTTCATCTATGATTTAATGGATTTAAAGGCTAATTGTTATCATTGGAGAAGTTAGTGTGGAACTTTTGAACTATATATGCATGGTTTTTTTGAAGCATTGAATCCATTAATTATTGTTTTGTAAATAATTTATATTTCCCAATTTTACTACTTGTACATAATAGTGTGTGAGAAAAATGTCTACAACTTGAGTTCTAGCCATGTGATTTTGATGGCATATTGGAACCAAGAAGAAGAATCTATGAATACTAAAAATATGGAAGGAAGAGTCAGTAGAGGTCAGTTTGCCAATTTTTCAAGTGAGCCGTAGGCAAGCCTATAAATGCTTGGCTAGGAAATAAGAAGCTTGCATGAGTGTTTCAATGTGTTTGTTCGATTGAGATGAGAAAAATTTGATTGGGGAAATGTAGTAGGAAGATTCAAGGGTCCATAGGCTATAGGAGAAGGTTTGAGAAATAGAACTCAACATATTGTGAAGTATTTTCTATCATTGCCCTAGAAATCCTCAAAAATAGGATTTTCAGTAAAAGTACTGTTCGGATGCCATGGGAGTTTGAAACCTAGAAAATATTTGAGTCTAGGTTGCTGTGAAAAAAGTAAAGAAGACACCAATAGGGATTGTTAAGGATTTTTTGAAGTTATTTTAGTTTCCTTGTTTGTAGGAGGCTTAATTAGGGCTCATAGGGCTACAAGGCCTAAACGAGCAATTTGGTGATTTTGAAGAGTTGGGTTTGGAAAGATGGTGCAAAAAGGTTGGAGAAAGATCAAGAAAAACATGAGGATAATAAAAAGATGAATTTTCCATGTTGGGGTCCTTGGTGATTTTGTCAGCTTGGTAAGCATAAAGTTTCTTAGTTGGGGTTTGGAGAGTGAGAAGTATAATTTGAATTGATAAGAGAGTTTCTAGGTTGAAGAGGAGTAGGAAAAGATCCTATAGAGTTGGGTATCAAGAAAGAACCCTAAGAAAGATAAGAGAAAGCCTTGAATAGAGCACAAATTAAATTTAAAGAGTTCAAGCATAACTCAAATGTTTACATGAAGTTAAAAACCCAACTAAACTAGAGTTAGATTATAGAGGAAAGTAATAAATGAATGTCAAAAATAAATTTGATGTTGAAATGCAACTTTCTCATGGGAGTGATTGATAGGAAAAGCCCAAAAATGAATGCATCCAACAAATGAAAGGATAAATCTAATAGTTTTGATCCTAATAAGAAATAAAGAGGCATGGAGATACATCTACATGATCATGGAAAAATGCCCCAAAATTTTCTTAAAAATAAAGAATCGACCTTGAAAGTCTTTTGTGGAAGCTAGCAATCAGATTGTCTCACTATCAAAAAATGCGAGAAGGGATAACACAAAGTGTTAACCAACCTACATACTCCTATAGAGTTGACTCACATGGAAAAGATCTGATGTGCCATAAAAAGGGGGAATTATTGATGGATATATTTCCATTTTGGATTTTATGGTTTGGATGCTGCAAAAACTTCCCAATGAATGATTAAAACATAATTGATGATGAGGAAAATTTAAAATCTAATGGTTGGCATAATTTTCAATGAATGGTGGAAGAACTAGCAAAATATTTCATTATTTTACAAGAAGGTAGAAAAGTGGTACTAATAAATAGAGAAACATGAACAACACAAAATTTAACCACAAATCCTAACATGTTAACCCACTGTTGAAGAATTTAACCCATTGAAGATTTCTCAGATTGGTTATGTATGCTGGGCTAAATGGGGGCAAAAATAGTAGCAATACCTACCATACTTTCCTTGCAAGTAAAATGATGCCCTTTTAAAGGCTTACATCTATTCCTTCTGAGAGGTCATCCTATTAGGAATTAACATAATCTATTAGGATTACAACCTATTGAGGCTACCTCATTAGAAGATTTTGATCCATTTCTAAGAGATACATTTTTAGAGGATTTCAAAGACTTATTAAAAGTTTTCCCTATTAAAGGATTGCAATAGATGCAATGGTAAGAAAGAAAACTAAACATTAGATCTAAAGAGGTGGCACAACTTGCCTTGTAGATTCACTATAATAATCCACAATAATACTTTGATCTCCTTCCTCTATTCTAACTTAACCCAGTGAACAATATCTATTAATTTCCTCTTTTACTTTTTTGAGCACCAGTTTGTTGTTACTCATTATTTTCTCTATTCTTATCTTCCTCCATAGATCTCTGATCACTATCAACAAAAACATCAATAATAACAAGTTCAAAATGAAATATGAGTGTTCTTAAATCCTCTCATTCAATCTATAGATCAAAACCCTAAAATTATCATGGTTAAATCATGCATTTGAATTTTGAAATACATAAGAAAGCATAGTTACAAAATAATCATGAATAACTATTCATAGGTTCCTATTGACATAGGCCTATCTATACACATGTAATTATACATCTAGACATGTATCACTTCCTTTTTCACTTCTATTTCTTCTATATGCATGCATATCACATTGCTATTAGACTATCCCATAGTTTTGTCACATTAGATGAAACTGAGTTGTGACTATCTAACTTCCATTCCTATCTTCCTTTCATAGACTTGGTTGCATCTTTACCTCTGTTGTAAATAGTATGAGGGTCTACTAGTGGTTGCACTACCTTGAAACACCTCAGTCTTCTTGTTAACTAGTTGCCAATCAATGACAAAAATTCAATGCTCACTCAATGCTTGAGTCCTCTTATTACCATTTTGTCGATCAACCATGCTAGTGTGATTAGTTAAGTCCAAAAATATCCCCATTTGGAATTGAAGGAGAAACCTCTTTAGCAATAAAAAGTGATATTTGGTTAACAAGAATTACATCTCTTGATATGTTGATGATGAAGGAGCGTCTTGGGTACTTTGGAAATCTTGCATCAACCAAAAAGATTTCTTGTTTATTGTTCATATCTTTGTTGTTCGTCTGTTATCTTTCTACATAGTTGGATCCTTAATGTGAACCTATCATGGATCATATACCTACTCTTGCATAAACTAATTACATCATAAATGAGTTATCCTTCTCTTTGTTGGAGGCATGCTTATTACCTAGCAACTTGAGTAACATTTAGGTTTTTCTTTGGTGAGGTTTTGTGTGGCATCAAGGTTTTTCACAGTCTTGGGGTTTTTCTTCTTGGATAACATGTGGACCTTCTTTATCCCTGTGGAAGTTAATTTGCTAAATTTTTAGGTCATTGATTTCTCCTTTAGGATAGAACCTAACTTTTTTAATAATCTACCTCACAAGTTGACTTGTGGCCTTGAAAGCTATATAATTATAGATCTAAAATTAGGAAAAGTAGAATGAAGTTATATAGAAGGAAATAGTAAATATTTTTCCTTGTAAGCCTAAGATTATAATCCTATGGATTATAATTTTATTCTATATGGTTGCAACCAACACTAGTAAATTTGGACCTATTTTTTGATGCTTTTCCATCAAAATTGCAACTAAAAAATGTCAAAAAATATCATCACTAAACTACAGTCAAACATTTGATGGCCAAGATGAGTGTTAATATATCAATAGAAAAATAGTCATAAATTATTGCCATCATTGCATAGTGGCATTAGATAACTGGTTTAGAATGTCAAACTATTGATGCCTATGAAAAAGTTTGATGGCAAAGATGAGTGTTGATATATCAATGAAAACCCATCAAAAATTATTGCCATCAAAATCCCATGGTGGCACTAGACAATTAGTTTAGAATGTCAAACTATTGATGCTTATGAGAGATGGTTTGATGGGTAGTCCACATCATTGATGGTAGAAGGAGTCAAAATATTGATGACATGGAGAGATGTTGTGATGGATTTTTCATACTCTCAACAACAGTATTTGTTGAACTATCGATGATATATAGAGATGTTTCGACGGGTTGCTTATATCTTCGATGACAATAAATGTCAAAATAGCAATAGTAGTTAGAGTTTTTTTAAAAATAATGTAGCAACAAGAAGAATTCTATAAAATAATTGATATTGAAATAATAACTATCAAACTGTCAAAATTATTTATTGTATGGCGTCTATTGGTGATATGGTTTAACTGAAATATGAGCTTAAAGAAGCTATTCAATTGGTCAATGGAATATTTGAGACCGAGGTTATAATTTTTTTCTATATTCTAATTTCCTTATCCCACATGCTTGTAGACATGAGTTCGAGAAGGAAATAAAGTGGCTAATAGACTAGAAAATCAGAGAGTTGAAAATGTTTGATTGTGTAGATCCCTTACCGACATCTTTGTAGGAAATTATTATAGAAGATATGTAGGCCTTCACAAGAAAGGGTATAGGTTAATGTAGAAGAAGTCACATCATATGCTAAAAGGAGTGTTTCTTGTGAACTTAGTCCAAGTGTCTGGTCGAAGTGTCCAAGTGTCTGGTCACCCAATGTCTATTAATTGTATGATTCATAGAATGTAGGCAGAAGATATTTATATGGAGGTATCTATTGCAATGGATATCATTGATACAAGATTATCAGGTGGATGTATTTTAAGTTTGTTTTGTATGGAAGAGGTTGGTAAGAAAAAGTTGATGAAAAAAGCTTGCAAGGTGTTTCAAAAATGTGTGGTGGAGGAGTTTGACATGAGCAAGTTTAAGGCTTTTTGTTCTTCAAATGTGAACATGTTCCCATTAGAAGTGTCAGAAAGGCTTATCTCTATTGGCAATGGGACAGGTTATCTATTTCATTAAGGTAGTAGGATGGGTTTGTTTGTTGAAGTGGTTTTGTATTGGAGAGTATGCTCCTTTTTTTGATGTAATCCTTTTCTCAGTAATATAAATATTAGACTAAATAAACTCAATAATATCTTTGTGATATGATTATATAGATTAATTTGATCTTAAAATATTTAAGACATAATATGGATATATGGTACAAATAAGTTTCTAGAAAATGTCAATACTCACAAGCCACAGAGGAAGCATTGGAATAAATTTTACATTAAATTTACATTAATGCTATATTTCATCTCTTTTCTAACAATATGTCTTGTTTGGTGCAACTACCTAAACAAATATTACAATATGCCTTTATTTTATTAATCAGTAAGTAGGATGTGCAATTAACTTCTAACCATTGTGACAATTTGAAATATACTTGGTTTATTTAAGGCTAGTGAAATCAACAAAATATTTCATAGCTAGACATTTAGACTTCTTATGTGAATATAGTATATATTTTATTGAATCAGACACAATGTCATTGAAATCTAGTCACCTTTATACTGGACCCCAATGAACAAAAGATTATACTTACAGATGATCCACAATAAAAATTAGATTTTGAATGAGGAATAGGTGGCCACTATATTGGCCTTTGGCATACTTTAGATGATCGAATATAATGTTGGGTGGTATTGCAGAAGATGAAATTCACCAAAAAATCATTTTGCAAAAATCTGATAGGAAAAAGCAAGCATTATCAACAAATTAACTCCAAATCACACCATGGTGATCTAAACCTAAATGAATAGTCAACTATCAAATAAACTTAACTTGAATGAATAGTCAAATATCAAATAACCTAAACCTGAATGAATAGTCTCTTCTATAATATTGTTATTGATCCACAATCTTTCAATGTCTTCAATGCAACTGCTTGATACTTGAGTCTCCAATGCTTCAATGGCTTAGTCATCCTCAATCTGTTCCAATGGCATTAACTATCATACTCTATCTTCACTTGCATGACCATTTCATATCCCTGATTTAGGAACTTCATTTACTTTCCTATAGTATGATTACTAATCACAACAATATCAAAAGTTGTTGTACCAACTAGAAATGTTGGAAACTCTCTTGCTGATCTTAATAGATCATGTGTATTGAGATATGGAAAAAATAACCAAATAAGAACTCTCATGTTGGAAACACAAAAAAATCTAATATGATGCATTTATAATGGGACGATCTAGCTAGAAAGATCCCACAACCTCAATCTCAGATAATATTAATAAGATCTTCCTACAAAATTATACTATGAAGTGTTACAAATGTAACATATTTCTTAAATACCATACAATGGACAAAATAAGTGTCAGAACTCCATAAACATTTATTGCACATTAAGCTACTAATCACCCAAGGCCATATTGATGTTGATAACTTTAAGTCTAGCACACAAAACATATAAATAGATTCAAGTATTATTATGAACTCACCACTGGATATCTATGAATTAAACATTATCCTTACAAGGTGTGACTAATTTTTTAGTAAATTTAGAAGATTAATATACCTTATTATTGATAATCAAATACTTTCTCCTCCTTGGTGGACACTTGTGATACATAATCTCTTGTGAGAGTAGCTCCATGTCTGCATACACCTTATAGAGAAAGAAACATATTGTCTATTTCTATTAGAGAAGCAATTGGTACTTAGTAATAAATAATAATTTGCATACAACTTATAGAGAAAGTAGCATGTTGTAATTCATAGTACTCATGTTAAGGCATTCACATAGAACCTGCTATGTTCACCCACTAAAAGTAAGTGCCATGTTGGAAACTTCAAAGTTTGAGCATCCTCAGGATCTACAATAATGACAATAATACATGTGAGAGTCAATAATGACATGATACAAAAATAACTTGTAACTAAAATGCTTTTAATGGGTTTAGTTTGAGCTTTAGTTGGTTTTGAGAATCCTTTCATATTCTCTACTTAACAAGGCCAACCACGTGAAGGTGGAAGCTCATTTGGCCTCCCCTCCCCCTCCCCCCAATAATCACTCTAAATTCCCCATTAACAACTAAGTAAATATTTCATTCATTCTTTTTAGAAGTATATTATTGAATCATTATAATCACATAACATACATATAAACATTCATCAATAATTTGTGAACACATTAATCATTATATTCACATAACAATATTCCATAACATGACATAAAATTCATCAAGAATCATAAAAATCCATCAACATTCATCATCAATAAGCAACATTCATAAAAATCCATTAATAAGAAACTTTCATCATCATAAAAATCCATTAATAAGCAACATTCATAAATATCCATCAACACATTCATCATCAAATAGGATTTTTAACATTCATTTCTTCATTTCATTTTTCATTTTTTGATGATAAAGACTAATAGGCACATCTGAACTATCTTTGGCATCTTGTGGCTCTTGTGGTTTTGATCTTACAACATGAGGCTTCCTCTTCTTTCATTGAGGACAAGGCTAATGCACCCTTACAATAAGAAATAAATAAATTTAATTCTAAATTTTTTTTTTAATGTTATAAGTATTTCATTAATCTAAATAACATAATAGGGATTTTTTTTAACCTGATAGTGCCACATCATCTACTGTCACATTCTATTTAGTCCCAACCTCAACATGCTGAACACTAATATCACGCTTTGCATACTCAAAAGATATCACATAAAGGTTACACCAATTGAAATTTAAGATGTTAAATTTTATTAATAATTACATGATTAATTTTCAATAGAAACTTAATGTGTACATGTATCATTGTGATGCACATTAAGGTCTTCGTTATGTGTAGGATCTATGCCTTTGTGATCATGAGTAAGATCTATGCGGGGAGTAGTAGGCTATAGTGAAATGTCATGCATGCATTGTTATCATTGTTCAAAATTAACATCAAATAGATTATTTGTCATGAATTTCTCAATTACTATTATAATTCATTTGGCCTATTTACTTGTGTGTCAACCACTACACCAAAATCTTCTACACCTGTTTGGTCACTGGAATCTATGCAGTGATGGGCAACCATTGCTTTGTAGGCTTGCTTGAAGCCAATTTCTTTGTCTTCTTATGTGGGTGCTAGATTAAATTTAATGCCCTACATTTTTTGCATAATATCGTCAATAATTAATGCATTGTTTATTTGTAATTGTATATTGAAAATTGATATGAAATTTCATTTACTACTACTTACAAGGTGTGAGAGAATTTTCATATATCCACCAGAGCCAAGATGGTGTTGACCAACCTTCTCTTTGCAAGGTTGTGTTGTCTTTCTTGTATATATAAACTTTGAAATATGTTCAATTATATAAATCCACAATCACACTTCTAGAAATATGTTAGATTATATAAATCCATAAATGAATTAAACATGTTTGATATGAAAATTGTGGAAAGTGATGTTCTATCAAAGTGTGTTGTGCAATGAGGCACAAAGGTGACCTTACTTGTGCTACGCAACATCATGAGCATTGGTGATCCAATTGATAATATTGACTACCAATGAACACATTAATGTGTGAATCTAACCATTGTTTACACAGAGATTGTGATCGTAGAGTTAGGAGGTTTCTATTTCAATGATATCAGATGATGTTGTGGTGCAAATGTTTTTTGACAAAAATTGAAAGAGATCCCACCATCTTATTAAGACTAGTTGCTAGAGAGGAAGTATAGATAATGATTTGTGCCATTAAAACATATTCCTACTAAAATGCTCATGCAAAAACAAGAGATAATGCAATAGAATAATAAGTTATATGAAGTTATATCAATAGTAAAAACCAATTACTTATGGATAGATTCTACTATCTTCTATGTACTTTGTGCAAGGAATTTAAAATTTGCTTGATTGGAGATGAGGTGTGGTCTATTGAATTTACACAAGGCTAAGTAGTCTTGGTTTGAAATTTGAAGCCCAAGATAGCCTCCAACAACCCATTTGCATTTTACAAATCCAAGTAGGTAGGGTGGGTGGATGTGAGAAATGGTATAGATGAAATCTAGAGTTGATGAGAAGCATGACTCTTTGCATAAATAAAATATATAAATTGAGGAGTTTTGAATGTTGCCTATAGAAGAAATTTAAGCTTGTGTTGATAAAAGGGAATCCATAGTGGGACATTTGGAGTTTCTATTTTTTGAGTTTTCCAACCATGATGCATGTGTGGTGAGTTAGTGCAAAGTTTGATGTGTATGGATTAGAGAGATGCTTTTACCTAATACCTGAACATTGATGAAGGAAATTCTAAGTTTTTCCTAAAACAAATATGTTAATGGTTTCCATCACTTCACATTGGGATGAGCTGATTGTATGTTGAAAAAAGGAAGACAAAACATGATAATGAAATACCTTCAAAATGATTTGTAGTTGTGGTAGAAAATGCGTCACAGTGAAGTTTTCTCTGACCTCCTCCCATTGTATTTGCATATGTTCATCATGGCACTTCTTTTAGGACAATGTACTAACCTTCTTATAAATAAAATGTAATGGTAAAAGGCCTCATTGCTCACTAGTAGACAATAAATACTATATAGATTTAGAATGAAGAATACATTAATTGTATGATTCTCACTATATGGGGATTAGGGAAGGTGTTAATTGTTTCTTGGTTGTCTTGATTGTTATCTTATGGTTTTGAATCATAATCATTGTTCCTTTTGAAGAGTTGATCATGAATCGACATTTTAACTATTGTTGCAAGCAAAAATAGTGAATCGACATTCTTGAAAAAAATGTGAATTAAGTTTATGAGACACATAGATATTTTTTTCGGGTGTTGGGTTGATTCCTTTATCCCTTAGTCTCTTCTCTTTCGCACCTTCAATAATTTAATTTCACTCTAGCTATGGTACCATAGGAGGACGTTCATACTTTGGGTTGAGCTTTAGAGCCCTTCTATACTAGTCTCTCACAGTCTTTAGATGTTTGCAAGATTTTTTTTAGAAGTTTGGCTCTGTTTAAAATATTTTGACAAAATAACTATTTTTATGAGATGATCTTTTAATTCAGGGGCTTGGTTAGTCTATCTTTTAACAAAAAACAAAATTTTTATTTAAAAAAATTAGTTTAAGGATGAACAGAAAAATGTAGCAACCAATTATATCAAGCTACGTACCTTTTACGTAATGTGGGCCCAAATATCTTCAATGTTAAGTCATAAAAAGTTTCATAAAAATGATTGTTTCCTGCAAAATAATCACCCCACCATTAGTCAAAAATGAGTTTTGAATAAGTAAACTACAATTAAACTCTAAATAATTATAATTTTAAAGTACCTAGAAGCTTAGGAAATTTTAAGGGAATCATATCTTTCTTGACCATCAACAATGATGCCTCCAAGGATCCAATACAAGTAACACGATATGCTCTAGGAAAGGTTGGTAAATTATCAATAGTACTGGTATCATGTATACCTATCACATAAAAAAGTTAATTAATGTCATAATATACTCAAATGAACAAGAAAGTACAAATATTATCATATGTAGTAAACAAGGATTTACCATCTCTAGTTTCAACAGGCATGGATGTTTGCATGCTCCTTATTGCTAATCTTGTAGTTGACAATCCCAGAGTGTTGACCAGCCTCGTGGAAGTAGGCATATGGAAATCATCAACACCTAAAAATAATCATATAGAATTTAATAATAGATAATAAATAACAATGACATCACTATTGGGAGAAACTCTCTACCCATGAGTCATTCCAAATAAAAATTATCAAGTCAAGGGTAGGAATTATACCACTATAAGTGGAACCAGTTCTATAGCACACAATATATTAGGAGCAACAAATTATCATATCTTAATAAGAAATATTTGAAAGATAATTGTATATGTTTAAGGATCAAAATTAGACACAATGATAACATCATCAGTTGCTACCAATCTCTTTAGTTGTAGCTACCAATCTCATTAGTTGCAACTACCAATCAGAATAGCTACCAATCTCATTAGTTGCAGAATCCAAATTAAAAATCATCCTTGCATAAATTTTATCAGCCATATTAGAAACAATAGAGATAATCTTAACATTGTTGCATTGGACTAAGTGCAGATATTAGACTAAAATTATCTTACATATACCTAATTGTTGTATCAGCGATAGTAGTGACATTTTTCTCATATATCATATCAATTGTATAACATAAGAACAATCATTTAAAAGTGGTACCATAGACTAATTTTCTTACATCAATCATTATCATTTTTAAGTGTTATTTGAGACTTTAAGGAAAGAAGTCTCTTGCAATTGAGTTTTGTAAGTTATTTCTACCTATTTCTCAAATTTTAATAAAAGGAGACATTACATCAAGGGCATTATCAATGAGGAGTGACACAGATATCAGAGCCATATATAGAAAGTTTTAGAGGCATATTTTATGACAATGACAAAGAAATCATATCAGAGGCAATGATAGAAAGTTTTAGACTGACTGTTATATACAACATAGATATCAAAATCATATCATCACAAGCTCATGGACATGGAATTGTTCAAGAGGATATACATTTAAGACTATATTAGATGATTGAGAATTGAAATCACATACTTGTAGGAAGTATGTTGGTACCCTCATCAAGTGGAAGAACTCGGTGTGGTCTCAAAAAATACTGTAACAAAACATAATATTGTGGTTCATGATCCATAAATTAGTATAAAATATAAAGCATTAATGAACTATTATCCTAGTAAAAGACTCATTTTCGCTTACTTCCAGACAGTGTGCTCTACGACACAATTCAATTTTTGTGGCCTCTTTTTCTTATATTGGATGTGGATCCATGACAAGCCCAAGATTTTGTAGATTGACATTCATTAGGGCCTTTTTACACAGGCTAACAGGGTCACTACTATATGTGATGTCATCATTACATAATACAATAGTTGTTATATCAACAAGTAATTTCTCTTATGCAATTTGTTCCTTTCTCTTTCCCTATGAATCAATTTGTGACAAAAAATATCAGTAAAAAAATCAAAACAAGACCAAAACCTTCATGAAAGTAACATAATAATCTAACATTTTGTAAAATTAGAATTGCATTAATTTTTATATAGAAGGTTTACCTGTGCTAGAGAAGGGGTGGGAGCAACATAAAACTTGCAATGTTCCCTATTGCTTTTGGGCTTCCATCAATGTACATAGAAAGTCTTTTACTTTGATCATTTTCTTTCCATTATAGATAATTTGCTAATAGTCCATACCTATGCATACTTTTTTAATATTGAACTATCCACAACTAGTTTTTGTAATTGTAACAAGGTCCTACATACTCCATTAATTCAACAACCTTGTTATAACTTACCTTTATGCCATCTATGCAAAATAGGCCCAAATCATGTAATGATGATGGAGCTATGCGATATGTACTCTCGTTAATACAAAAATCAATGTTAATTGGAGGTAATTCCTTGGGTACCCATTCTTTCTCAAGATGTGTGTACCCCAAGGGAAGCTTGATGTCACCCTTTGTCTCATCATCATAAGAACATGACCCCCTTGAGCAAAGAAAAATTGCATGCATTTATTGAATTTTCTTCTAATCTTTTGCCCTCTAGTTTCTCTCTCTTTTGTAGACCTACTACATTTTTCACTATACTCTTCTATTCTTGCATTTCCCTCACTTGAGGAAGACAAATATGATAGATACCTATTTGGTGGTACCTAGAGCCCATCAAATGAGAGATATAGTTGAATGAACAAAATATCAAGATATAAAATGAGCCTAATATTGATAAATTTTACCTAAAGTTAATGTCAAAGGTAAAGAGAAAGTAAGCATGTAATAAAATTATACCTCCCAATCCATGTCACTTTGTAAGATCCTCATTAAAGGGGTATAGTTTTCTACATATGTAAATCATTTTTCTTAAGTTAGTTACAAATTACATGATACTTAAATGCTACAAATTATGAATACAATATAACATGAACAATATGCATACATTGCAAAAAAATAACATTGTATATTTTTCAATTGGTTACCTCTACAAAAAACATATTATAAGTAATTAACACCTAATACATTTCCATTGATCATGTCATTGATCATCTTCTTCCTCCATCTCATCATCATGAACATCATCATTATTTCCATCATCATCCAAATGATCAAAATGACCATCGTCAACATCATGATCATCACTATGACCATCGTCGTCATCGTCATCATCATCACCATAACCATCACTACCATCATCATCTTCGTTGCCACCACCAACACCACACCACCACCACCACCACCACCACCATCATTGTCATCATCATCATTAATTCCATCACCATCATCACAAACATCTTTTCCATCATCATCATCATCATCTCCTTCTTCATCTTCACCATTATCATCAACATCATCATGTCCTCCTTCATCATCACCACCATCATCATCATGTCCTCCTTCATCATTTTCTTCAATCACATTATACTTTACCAATCTTCCTCTTGGATCATGTCTAATGACAAATGACCAACCTAGTTTATGTGGAATGCCAAAGTAAAGCACTTGCTCACATTGCCTTGGAAGAACATAGGGCTCATTTTCAACTAGCTCAAATGACCTTGTATTAATCATTGTAAATCCATTATCATGTTCAATAATAGTTCTATCAGGATCATTTTGATTCAGTTGCAGCTTGTACTATTTGACATCATATAGAACTTGTTTGAAGGAATTATAGTCGCACTCAATTATATCATAAAAAATTCCATAGTATATGTTTTTAGATTGTTAAGGATGCATGTCATCTCTAGATGAAATATTGATGACCTCGAACATTGCAATTATCCAAAAATTGCACGTTCTCTTAGTCTCATCCACCTTTTTTATGCAAAATTTATAGCCATTGTAGTACATTGCTTTGTGGTGCTTGGCCTGTTATTTTTCAAACATGTCAAAATTATGCATCCATCATTGAGTTGATATTAATCAAATGGGTCATGATAGATTAACTTATACATACCTTTCCACCTCTTAAACCATTTGCAAGATCAATTACCATTGGCATAACATTGGGATCTCCATTATGATGAGCTTCTTTAACTAATGAAGCAACACCTTCCCATGCTAATGAGTGAATATTTTGTTGAGATCATTTCATCTGTAGCATCATCCAATCAAGATTGCTTGCAATATACAAATGAAGTGCATCCCACTCATGAGCAACTGTATAGAATAAATAGACTAGTTAGAAACAACTTATATTGATGATGGATAAGAATTAATTAACTATAATAACATCTTATAATTATCTCTCACTTTCCTTAATCTACCTCTCCCTATCAAGTACTCCTCTTCAAATCTATTAATGGAGTTGGGATCCCAAATGTAATCTACATGGATCTTTGATGTAAACTTAGGAAGATATTCACTAATGTAAAACATGGTTTGGAAGACCATATATCCCTCTACTATAGAACCCTCAGGACGTGCTTTCTGTTGAACCAAGCCCTTCAAAAATTTATATGCCTCTCAACCATCCACATTGACCTAGTTAGTATAGGTCCACACAATTCAATCTCTTGAACTAGATGTATGAGGTAGTGTTCTTGTGCATTGAAAAAAGTTGAAGGTCTACACTTTTGCATCTTGCACAAAAGTTGAGGAATTTTTCTCTTCCATTCCTTTATGTCTTTTTTTATCAATTTATTTAAATTACAACCACCTAGAAGATATTAATTATGCAAAAATAGATTAGTGAGACTAATAAAACTTGTATACACCAAATCTAACAAATAACACTTCTAACCTCATGCATTTTCTAGGATCATTTATAACATGTTTGACACTCATGTTATCAAAGTTGTGTGGGAGAGATAGAGGTAGAACACACTATAGTAATAATAAAATGATATTTTCAATATATTATAAAATAAAACAATCAAAAGTACATGATGTTTTACAAATTTATTGTAAATAGAGAAGAACATGACTTACCTTGACAAAGGTATGCCAATCATGCATTTTCAACCCTAATCCAAAATACCTTTTTTTGATATTAGATTGATTATGCTTGCAAAAAATCTTGTGGGAAATTTAGTTTTTTTTTTTATGGCTTCATATATGACATCAGTTTGTTACTGCATTAATAACCAAGGAATGACACTCGTATTAATCTAGTTTTCATCTCTATTTGCTTCAATGAAAAACTTCAATGTATGATTAGATTCATCAATGTCATTGAAAATTTTGACCAATTTTTCCTTATTACACCTTCCATCCAATATTTTTCATAGTGTCTCTGTTACATTCTTTCCAATATGCATACCATCAAATAAATACACGATTGGGAGGTGCTCGTAGTACAAAAACCTACTAAATTATCTAGGATAGCTTTTAAGTCCTTTTGGAAGTTTCTCATTGATGCCTTGAAGACCTTCATGAACATCAATTATATCATTAGTAAACAAAAGATAGTATCCAAATTTAAATTTCATACAAAAACTTGCATTAGATGGAATGGCATTACCTCGACAATTCATTATATTGCATACCAACTTCCACATTTGAGGTGTCATTTTTTGTGACTTTGATGTTGTCTCTTCTTTCTCATTGAAGAGATGTTTGTTAGCAATTTGATACTTATAATTTTTGTGGAGAAAGTGTCTATTCTCATCGAACACCTGCTTTCCTAAACTTTTTGAATGGTGAGATTTCATTTTTGGACCACAAATTGGACATGCAAATTTTCTCTTTGTCTGAAGACCTACAAGATCGTGTATAATTGGATGACATGTGTACTATAAGATTCATATTTATAATTACTTAAACATGCAACAAAAAATATGTGTTAATAGTTTTACATACCACAAAAATGTGTTAGTCTAAGGGCATCATGTATAGTCCATACAAGCATTGTAAAAAATTGAAATTGCCTTTCACTAATTGGTCTAGAGATATCATACATAGTGAACCCATTCCATAAATCCAAAAACTCATCAATCAAGTGCTCAATATATACATTCATATCTTTCACTTGGTACTTACCTAGTTGAATGAGCATAAACAAACCATAATTATTAAGACCATTTCAAAACTATGTTTATAAATTAATTTACATGAATATTAACTAGAAACACACCTAGTATGATCAATTCTGAAATTATGTACTCCCTCTTTACAAACATCCAAGAAGGAATGTTATTGTTAATAACAAAAATAGGACAGACTGAGTAAACAGATCCCATGTCTCCAAATGGATTAACACTGTCTACTGCTAATAAATGCTTTAGATTATGAGGTTCTTGTTTAAATATTGGTGACCTATCTTCTATGTCTTTAAATTTAGAACCATCCACAAGCATTTGTATAATGTCCTCTTAATTTCTATATAGGATAGGCTGAGTAAATAGATCCCATGTCTCCAAATGGATTGACACTGTCTGCTACTAATGAATGCTTCAGATTATGAGGTTCTTGTTTAAATATTGGCGACCTATCTTCTATGTCTTTAAATTTAGAACCATTTGCAAGCATTTGTATAATGTCATCTTAATTTCTATTGCATGCATGGTAATCCATAAGTTGTGTCAAGATAGTACATCTGAATAATCATTGCACACATTGAATAATGAGAATGTAGCGAAGAACCTTGTGAGACACCTTTTTCATTATTTGACTTGATCAATATCTACTAATGTGACAATTAGGGCATTCTATTGTAAATTCATGTTGTTTATGATATATAATATGATCATTAGGACATGCATGTATTATTTGATACTCCATTTCAATATCTTTCATAATGGTCAATAATTCTTGGTAAGAGTGAGGTAGAATGTGTGATGGTGATAACAAAAACTCACCTATCAACCTATGGAAAAAATTTGATATTAATATAAATAATATTAATAGTATGCTAACATAGAAGATGACAAAAATGACACTATACCTTAGCATATGTGAGATTGCTACATTGGATATACCACTCACAACCTTGAATTTTACCAGCAATAATATAATAGAGAGAAGTGTTGTTTGGGAGCCTTGGTACAAGGGCTCGTATGCCTTTTCAATTATAGGTATATCAAGGTTCTTTTCATCATCATCATTAGATGCATAACTATCATCATCTTCATCATCTTCATTAGTTGCACCAGTAACATCTTCTTCAATCTTGTTCTCTGGCACATTATTAGCTGCACCAATTCCAACATCTTCAATTGTGTTCTTTGCCTCATGATTATATTCTTCCATGGGAGCATTACCTTCTGCTTTGATATTCATGCCTCCATGTTCCACTAGTTTGAAAGTCACATTCACCAAAGGATGATAATTCTTTCCCCCTTCAATGTGATCATGTTGTCCAAGATGTCTCTCAACTATTGTGATTATAATTCTTTGATTCTTTAAGCCCTTAAATTTTTTGCAAGGGTAATATCCATCACTATTTCTTTTGAAGTGAGACCACAATCTAGCAATTGTCGCCTTTTTTTTTTGATCCATATTGTTAGGCATGGACTTTCTTCAGAAGAAAATATTTGAGCTATAAAATTATAACAAATATAAACATACAAGCATTAGTATTATGTTGTATATAATCGATAATAATTAAATATTACTATCTCTTTAATGCAGATGACATCTAAACAAATCAAATGAACTATACAACATAAATATTGGCATTAATTTTGAACAATATAGAATTAGCATTAGCTTTTGAACTATTACATCCATGAGGTAAGGTCAGATAAAGTGCATACCACATTGTGATGATCCATGCTACCTAAATATGTCCAAGGCTACCTAACTATGTCCAAGGTGTCTACACAATAGAGGCATACTTCACCTACTAGGCTGTCTACATACCTATATAGATAGGATCAAGACCCTTGAACTACTCACTCTAATGAATATGTAGTTCTGGTTTCTAATTGTTTTGATGTAGCTATAGTCCTATAACCACTGGTGAGCTTTACTCACCTAATATAACTCTTCACCATCATACACCCACTAGGGTGAATTAGGCAGTTTTCTATAATTACAACCCTATAATACCCTAGTTCAACCTTTGTGTTGTATTTTATTGTTAATGTAAGGTTAAACTATATATGTCCTAACTCACTCCTTATATAGTAATGTTTTAAAGCTTGTGACAATAATCAATGGGTCCAAATCAACTATTCCCAGCTTTGGATCTTTGACTGCACCCGCCTTTGTCTCCCCATAGAATAGTAGGGCAATAATATGTTTAGGGGGAATAGTAGGGCATCAACCTGAAAACTAGGGAGTATGCTGCCCACCATGCGGGGTGGGAAGCAATATAACCAGCTAGGCAGGGATGGTTTATTCGCAGGTCATAGGTATGCAGAGGCATGCTGGTGACTGCTGAATCTACTAAAGCAACTGAGTCGAAAAACTCCTGGTGGTCCGCTCGGGCAACTGAACTGGTAATAGTTGATTTTTCATATTATTGCACCTAATTTGAAGATAATTCTACAAGATTTTTTAATCAATCCAACTAATAAACAACTAGACCAATTGACTTGTATATGTCCTAACTCATTCCTTATATAGTTATGTTTAAAATTTTGTGGCCATGCTATCCGTTGAGTGACTTTTATTATATACATACATACATACATAGATACATACATATAAATACACACACACACACACACACACACACACACACACACACACATAGGTACACACACACATACACATATACATATGTATATATATGTATATACATAAATACATACGTACATACATAAATACATGCATACATACATTGATCAAAAGGGCATGACAATGAAATCCCAAATCTTGGTGTAGGGGCCCTAGGTCCTAAATAAGGTGGTCAAACCCCATGTAGCATAGTATAGAAGGTGATCAATAAGCATCCAAGTTGATAAAAGATAGTTTAGACAATCTTAAACATGCATTTAGGCAAGTTTTTTACATGTTGTAATAAGGTTATAGACAAGTCAAAGGTTGGTCAATGATTGGTCAAATATTGTGAGTTGACCAAAAATATCTATTTTTATATTTTATAATTTTTTTTATATTGTGGTATAGTTCTGAAGGCATGTGGAGTCTTTTATTTGAAGTTTCTATAAAAGTTGTAAAAATTGCAAAAATGCAATAAAAGTTGTCATGCAACTTTTTGCAATTTTTCTTGCAATCTAGAAGTGTAACAGTCAGATCATTATTTTGATCGAACATGGAAGGATGAAGTTGTAAGGTCAAGAGCTGTGACCTATAAATAGATTATCTTCAACCTAGTCTAGGGTTGGAATAGTATTGTATGGATTTGGAATGAAATAGCAATCCTTTTGGTGGGAAAATCCTTACTCTTCCCGATTTAGTCTTCATCCCACCATAACATATACATACATATACATATACATATACATATATAAAATCCTTACTCTTTCTATTGCCAATATAAAAAATGTTTTTTTTTTCTTCTTAAGATGCAAGAATCTCTCATTTGATGGTTTGATTGTAAGAGACATGTAGACAATACATTAAAATGTACTACTTGATGAAAACAATTTTGGTATAGACATTATTCAAAATCTTGTCCACACCTTATCATATGTGTATGAGTAAAAATATCATAGGTATCAAAGAAATACAACAATAATATCTGTAGGTTACTTTCTCCTTAATAGGCTTTTGAAGAAATTTCATTGACTTTTTCTATTGAATTTTTGTTTTTCAAAGGTGTCTTTCAAGCATTTTTGTAGAATTTTCATTTTGGAAATCATTATTATGATGTTTAGGCTTGAATTATAAATTGAAAGTTCATGGTTCCAATGTGGAGATAGGTTCCATATCCTATAATAATCAAGGTTATGTATAGAATATTGTAAGGTTTTTCTTCAAAAAAAAAGGTTGGTCGTAGGGATTAATTGTTAAAAACAATAGTCTACCAAGATAACTAAGAGGGGGGCGGGGGTGAATTAGTTATCCAACAATTAAAATATTTATCTTCTTTAAAAAAAATTAACCATTCAACCAAAGTAAAAAACAACCATAATAAGATTCACATAGACAATTACATCAGATATGTTAACTAGAGAAACCCTTGATTAGAGGGAAAATCCTAGTGGGAATGATGCCCACAAGATGATATACTAATTTAAATATTCCTTATTAGAGGATGAACCTTGTTAGGATTCTATTACAACACTCAATACATATGAGTCCCTATTAGGAGAGTTTATATCCTTATTAGGAGATTTGAATCCTATTAGGATTTGTGCCAACCCTGTTAGGAGCTGTGGTACAATGTATGCAAGAAGAGCTCATTGCCCAAACATGCAATTTCAACTACGATAAGAGCTCACTGCTCAAACATGCAATTTACTATTATGTTCCTCCTTCCTTTGTTCTATCAACTAAACCAATCACTATTAGACCTTGTAGACTAGGTCATGAACCTTGAATCCAAATATCAAACCTTCAATCACTTAGCAAAACCTCAACAATGAAGTTTCCTTGAATTTTGCTCTGCTATGCTCAAATTTGCATTTCGCTCCCTTTGCTGCTTATAATCACTTCTTCATGTACAATTCCATCTCATATGATAAAGGAAAATGTCCTTTCTTTATACCAAGTCCATAAAACAATTCCTTGAGTCAGCTATTAGACCTTCTCAATAAATAATTATAGGACCACATTAAGAACACATTGCACTTAGCGATAACATTAATCTTTCACCTTGCAACTTGAATATCTTTCCATACACATAATATTATGATGAGAGATCTTGGCCACATCATCACCAACATGTCTTCTTCATATCCTCAACCTCAATTCTAAAAATAAAAACTTTGCTAAGAGATTTAACAAGTTTACTAGAACATGCCTCTGTAAACTCTATCTTAGAATAGACATCACCAAAAATTACATAACTTTTTCCAAACAAAGATGAATGTAACATATCATCATAGTAACATATCTACAATACTCTCCAATAGGAATATCATCATCATTCATGTTTCCAACATTTATGCCTGATTTTAGAAATACAACTATGGAAGCATCCAAATTAGAATCAATCTCTGTAGTTTAATAGGTTCAATCAATTAAATTTTTTGAATATAATGAAGATGCAAAAGTGTTAATGCCTATAGCTTCAATTTGACATTACTGTAGTAAGCACATATGTATGTATACATGTACAACAACATGATGCACATGAAATTATTTTTGGTTCCTTTGATGTTTAGATCATATTGAATTATCCTTTATATTGGGCTGCAAATGTAATGAGTGGTTATACATTTAATCACTATGTTTATGATAGTAAATAATCATGAGTATTCGTTAACAATGAACCGGTGTGAGAATGAATGTCCATGTCTCCAATTGGAGACATGGCCATTTTCCCCCACACCCCTTCCATTGATATTTATCTAATCTGTCCAATGTAATCTTTGGATCAAAATCTATTAATTCAAGCACTCCAAAAGGATCAGAGATAATTCTAAGTTCGATAATACTTCATTTCTATTATTACTACACTAATTTTTGCAGATTCTGGAAGTGATTCAAAACATTGGTGTTATCATTTGTACCTTCAACAAAATTCTATAATCAATTAAATCTAGTAATAAACTTTACAAAAAGAAAGTCCTATGGTTCAATGCATAGCTAAATTTATGTCTTGCCTTCTATTCTCCCTGCAAGAATCATGTAGCTGATATATAGTTTTTTTGTGTGGGTAGAATGAAACATGTTGTATGTAGAGAGTCCTGTTGGATTGGGATTCTCATATTCCAATACTATTGTAGGCAATAATTCTAATGATACACAATTTGGTATGGTGATGTGCCTCTTGCTATTACACTACATGTTTTGAGTACATACCTAGTAGTAGTATGATAGTACTAATTGTAAAAATATGATTAAAAAAAATCAATGACATATATCATGTTACAGTTCAAGACAATTTGAATATCCTTATTGGTTGGTTGGAGAAATCTCCCAAGCTAAAAGATGTAGACATTTACTTAGCAAGAGAGAGCTTTGCAAGTAAACACCTATCTTCTTTCATTGTATATATCCAAGCACTCTAAACTGCATAGCCTTACTAACCAGGTCTAATTTTTGTAATACATTATAATTAGGTATCTTTTTTTGAGATTAGATGATTCATATAACTAGTCATTCATAAGAATACATCACATGTGAACTTAAATTGCATAAATGAACCATTTTCCATGAGTGGTACATTGTAAGAACCTGTCAGTCATGAGCTTAGATAATCCATTTGGCACTTAAAAGGAAGGTTACACTTGTAGTGTTCTTTAGAGTGTATGAAGCTATAGAATCATTAATCTAGTTTGTTTCAATGATACTTATATGCATGCAACTTTGTATAAAACTGATACCATGGACTCTAAAATTAATGTTTGTAGACATGGAATCCCCTTATGGATTTAGAGACAAGTGTAAACAATGGAGAATACTTGTGGTCATATGGTTTAATATCAGATAGCTCATACTTAATGGATCAAACTATGTGGAACAACTTGCTATATTTGAATGAATAATACCAAGATAAATGGTTAGAAGCTTGTAATGAAATGAACAACAATATAATAGCTAATATATGAGATGTAGTGGATATACATGATGTCACATTAGGTGAATGCTTAGTTGACATTTCAACTCAAGCAATCCCATCAAGAGATAAGGGGAAGATTCATACCATGGTAAACTCTTAGCACCACCTTATTTTTCATCCTTTAAACTCAAAAGGAACCTTGCACTCCATCTTATTTAATCAACAAGAATAAAATTCATACAATTTTGCTCAGAGTAGCTAAAAAAAGATACATATGATGAAAAATAATCTAACTGCACCTAACCTAATTAGGCCTTTTAACATATATTTTTATTGAAACTATTTTTTCACCTCAATTTGGTTGGCTGCTATTTCTCATTAGAATTTGCAGAAAATGAATGAAATTGATCTCCTTATTGGACATAAGATAGTGACTTATCTAAATAGAGAGGAGGTGCAAAAATTAGTTCATGCCAATACAACTCACTTGCCTTATCATTGGGGTCTTTGTGAGGGGTATATCACTTGAATTCCTAAATTTTTTACAATTCAAATATTTTTTTTCCAAAGATAATAGATAATTGTATCTTAAAACTATTTTCAATCTCTTAAGGGTAAATTAAAATTATTAATAGGAGAAAATGGTTGGCCGATATTTATTGGCTACTGGATATCCATATATTTTTGGACAATGAATCTATCAAGTTTTTGAAGTTCTAGTTCTTTGTTCTCTTAAAAATTAATTAATGGAAACTAATGTAGTTTCTTATCAAATATGTTAGTGGAGATTTGTAGCCAATTGTGCACTAGGTGTTGTGATGTGGAGCCTAATCAGGCTTAGAGGTTTATTTGGTGTGGTTTCCCTCCAGATTATTTCTATGGGGGTTTTGACAAGATGGGGTTAAGGGGAAGTGCCCCTGTAGGGTTAGGTGTGATCCTTGTCATGGTACAAGGTGGGGTCGAGGGGCAATGCCCCCACAAAGGTTTTTGAGGGCAACAACCCCAAAGCCAAAAATGCCCTTATATTGTAAAAGGCATTGGCTACTATTTTTCTATTAAAGACTTGTATAAAAGGGCTTAGGATTAGAGATTTTTATAAGGTGTGATGCAAAAATTGGTTCTTTAGGTGGTATTGAGCTATAAGGGATTATGAATTGTAATTAGGTTGTAATCACTAGATAATAATAATATTGGACTTGCTGTTGGTGGACATAGCCTAGGGATTGAGTGAACCATGTTAAATCTTGGTGTTTTGTGTTCTCTTATGTACGATCTATTATTTTTTGATATTGGTTATATTTGCATGTAACTATTATTTCTATCTAAGGTTAATCCTAACAAGTGGTATCAGAGAGATTGAAAAAAATTTAAAATGGCTCACATCTAATAATGGTGGTGAGTATTATAGTTATTAATTTGAAGATTATTACTCCACTAATGGTATTCATAGATAGAAATTGTTCCAAGGACTCGACAAGAAAATCGAAGCATGGACTGGTAAGAAGGTGAGTTATTCTTTTCTCAGAACCTTTGGTTGTGAAGAATTTGTACATGTTGATTCTGAAAATAGAACCAAATTGGAAGCTAAGTCAAAGAAATGTGTATTTTTTGGATATGGCACTGATGAATTTGGTTATAGGCTTTGGGATTTTGAAAATTGCAAAATTTTAAGTAGGGATGTCATATTCAATGAGAAAGTGTTGTACACATATCTATTGTAGCAACATGAGAAGAAAGAAAATGATTATGTAGTGCTAGATGATACTTCAAAAGCTGACATTCTAGCAATTCCTCATGATCTGCAACAACTACAACAAAAAAAAAACACACCCTAGTGAATGTTAGAAAGTTAACAAGGATAAGTAGACCTCTAGAAAGGTTTTCTCCTTCTTTGTATTCTTTTTTAGTTATTGATGTCGGTGAACCGAATGTTATGATGAAGTTATGTAGGTAGATACAAAGACTCAATGGGAGTCTGTAATGAAAGATAAAATGGACTCTTTGCTAAAAATAAGACATGGGATTTATGCAAGTTTCCCGCACGTAAAAAGGCTTTACAAAATAAATAGGTTTACAAGTTGAAAGAAGAGGATGGAGGTAAGAAACAATTTAAAGCCAAGTTTTTGCCAGGTTAGTTGTAAAAAGATTTGCATAGGAAAAGGACATTGATTATGATGTGATATTTTCTCCTATTGTTAAAATGAATTCTATTTGCACTATTCTAAGTATTGTGGCTACTGAAGATTTGCATTTGGAGTAGCTTGATGTTAAAGCAACCTTCCATCATGGTGATTTGGATGAAGAGATATATATGGCATAGCCATAGGGATTTTAGGTCAAAGGTAAGGAGAACTTAGTGTGTAGATTGAAGAAAAGTTTATATGGCTTGAAGCAAGCACCTCGGTAATGGTATCTAAAATTTGACAGTTTTATGCATGAGCATGGATATTGTAGCTATCAATTAGATCATTATGTTTATTTTAAGAGGTTGGCTGATGAAAAAAACATTATTTTATGTTTATATGTTGATGATATGCTTGTAACTAGGTCTAACATGGATCACATTGAGGGATTAAAAGAACAGTTAGCACATTCATTTGCTATGGAGGATTTGGGGGCAACAAAAAAATCCTTAGGATGAAGATTTGTAGAGATAGGAAGAACAAGAAATTGACATTATCTCAGGCTAATTATAGTGAGAAGGTATTGCAACATTTCTCTATGGAGAATGCTAAAGTTGTCAACACATGACCTTTACCTGGTCATTTGAAGTTGACTTAGGAGATGTGTCCAAAGACACAAGAAGATGAGGATAAGATGTCTAAGGTACCTTATGCTTTAGCTATAGGAAGCTTGATGTATGCTATGGTATGTACAAGGCTGAATACTGCACATGTAGTGGGAGGTTTTAGCAAGTATATGAGTCATCCAAGAATCGAGCATTGGAATGTAGTTAAATGGATTCTCAAATATTTGAGAGGAACATCTAGTAAGTTTTTACATTTTGGGGGATTTACTATTGATTTAGAGGAAATTTTTTACTCAGATTTGGTAGGGGATATTGATGCTAGGTGGAGTACTACAAGTTATGTATTTACTATTGGTGGGGCAAGCATGAGCTAGGTTTCTAGGTTATAGAAGGTTAATGCTTTATCCACTACAAAGGTAGAGTATGTTGCTACTACAGAGGTAGCCAAAAGGATGATATGGCTTCAGTTCTTCTTGGAAGAATTGGGACACTCATAGAAGGGTAATTATTTGTTTATAGATAGTTAGAGTGCCATTCATCTTGCAAAGAATTCAGCTCTGCATTCAAAGATAAAATATAGTTGCGGTACCATTTTATTCGGTCCATTTTGGATGATGGACAGTTAAAGCTGGAGAAGATACATATAAATGACAATCTAGTGGATATGTTTATAAAGATAGTGACAAGGGAGAAGCTAAACTCCTCTTCAACTTTAGTTGGTCTTCTCAACTAAATAGAATAAAAGAACAATTGAGTCTAGGTCATTTGATATTCCGATGGGAGCTATAGGTTTAGTAGTACTATTATTGGTCTCCAAGTGGAAGATTATTTTTATGGAGCCTGATTAATCTCCAAGTGGGAGACTATTGTGATGTGGAGCTTGATCAAACTTAGAGGTTTATTCAATTTAGTTTCCCTTCAAATTATTTCTACAAAGTTTTAGGGGTAGCACCCCTACAGGGTTCCGAGGCAGTGCCCTAGGTGTGCTCCTTGTCACAGTATAGGGTGAGGTCGAGGGACAATGCCCCCCAGAGGGTTTTTAGGGGCAGCACCCCTAAAGATAAAAATTCCCTTATATTGTAAAAGGTGTTGACTACTATTCTTCTATTATTCTAGCCCTAATTTTGTAAGCAACAAAAAGCTTGTATAAAGAGGGCTTAGGGTTAGGGATTTTTATAAAGTGTGATGCAAAAGTTGGTTCTTGTAGTAGTATTGAGTTGTAAGGGATTGTGAATTGTAATTAGGTTGTAATCATTGGATAATAATAATATTGGACTTTCTATTGGTGGATGTAGCCTAGGGATTGGGTGAACCGTGTTAAATCTTGGTGTCTTGTGTGAGCAATCTATTATTTTCTGATATTGGTTATATTTTCATGTAACTATTATTTCTATCTGAGGTTAATCTTAACATCAGAATATTTTCTAATCCTACACAAAAAAAAGTTCAAAACCAAAATCCATAAGCCAAAAAGTAGAACCAGACAACATAACTTCCCTGGCTATAATCATATTAAAGACCTTTGTCTCTCTCTTTCCAATCATCACTTTTAACACAATTTTATGCGCAAGAACTATGCTTTAGTTTAATTATCACACTAATCTAAGAAATAAAAAGCTATAAATCCTTTCACCTTCATCTTGAAATCCTAGAAATACTTATTTTACTCCAAAACTAAACATAATGAAACCTTAAAAGGTGAGGCATCCTTCCCTACAAATGATAGGGGCTGAAGCATCCCATACATGTCTAGAAAAAAATGAATTAACCCACTAAAATTGATGAAAGTGCTAAAAATGAGGAAAATAAAATTCATGATGTCAAACACAGAGGAACTATTCATCGTCAATTTCTACCACGCATAGGAGGCTGGTGGTGAAGAGAGAGTGTAAGGGTTCTTGTAAAGAAGGTCCTCAATAGGCCTCAGAAAGCTTCTTAGTGGCATGAAAATCCTCCATGCTTCAATCACACAAGCCCAAAGAAAATTGTAGAGACTTGGGATGATCAACTTAAACATGGGTGTAGTGATTAGATGCCATAGAGCACCAATTTTGAATGAGTATGTAGGTGAGGATGAGGACATGATGGAAGCTTAGAAAATAGTCCAAAAAATTTCCAGATCATTTCCTGGCACTAGAAATTTTTTGCAACTTCGATAGGATAATTGTTGGTTGAGAATCTTGTCCCTCCAACATTTTGATAAAATGACACTGATAAAATTCTCATAGCACAAAACTTGCTAGCACATGATAAATACCACCAACACGGTGGAATAGGAAATAAAACAAATGTAATATCTTCCTGATCTGATAGTATATAAATTCCAACAGTGGCAAAAAGAAGGTTTTTTTAAACAAAGTGCAACTACTTGTCTTAGCTAGCAAACTATTAGTTTGTTCAAAAAACCCTTACCTTTAAGCGTTGATGTAAAACTCTTCCTCAAGCCTCTCTCCTGTATGCCCACATGTTATTGTGTAAACAAATGAAGTTTCACTTTCTTTCTTTTTTTAGTTTATATCTTGGATGGAGTAAACATTTTGACTCCTAACTTAGCTTGCATCAAAATTTTGACATTATTGGGATCATTTTAAAAAAAAAATGAATTTGACAAGCCAAATTGGCTTGCTGTCAAAAATTTAGGTTGAAAATGACCCCCAAATGTACTAGTGTAGGTAGACCTTATGCCTAGCATGTTGAATGAAGATTGTCTCTTCATATCTGCATTAGATTCTCTATAATTTCTTGTGGTTCTCCTATATTGTGTTGGATTTCATGTGAAACTCTATCAAGGGTAGCTTGGGAGTGGTATTTAAGCCCTCCTACCTTGCATCAGGTAGTATTAGAGTGAGGGTTCTTTCTTAGTAAAGCTTTCAAACTTTGAAGAGCTCTAATTGGATTGGTGATAGGGTGGCAAACTCAAAATATGACCTATAACTTGTAGATGGTCACAATTCTTGGAGGAACTATTGTCAAAATGGTTTGAGGTAGAGAAGATATAGATAATGCTATTATGGACATGTTGAGAAAAATTGTAGCAAGACTTGAAGCTATTGAGACAACCCAAAGAAGAGGAGTACATATTAAAGATGTTAGTGATGAAAAAGAGACAACAACACCTAAGCCTAGACCTAAAGAAGAACAAGATGAAGAAAGACATTTTAAGGATTTGGATAGAGTGAATTCAAGACCTATTATTGAACTTTCTACCTATAATGGGAAACTTGACAATGATGCTTCATAGGATTGAATCTCTAAGATTGAGTAGTACTTTGATTATGAAACTATTCTTGAAGATAAGAAGGTGAGAATAGAAGCTATAAAGTTGACAGGACATACATATCTTTGGTGGGAACACTTGAGAATAGATAAACAACGAAGAAAAGAAAGGGTCAAGACTTGGATGAAAATGGTTGGTAACTTAAAAAAAATTCCTTCTTACTAGTTATCAAGTATATTTGTTGAGAAGAATGCAAAATTTGAAATAGAAAGACATGACTATGAAATATTATACTAAAGAATTCTATAAGTTGGATATTAGATCTAGAAATGTTAATGACGACGTTTAAAATGTTTCTAGATACTTAAATGGCCTAAGAGCTTGTATACAAGATGAAATCTATTTTGTAAAAATAGAAAGTGTCAATGAATCATATTTGTATGCCTTGAAGCTTGGAGAAAAGTTGACAAAGAAACACAAGCATAGACAAAGGACAAGAGGTGGAAGATTTTGGTGAAGTAGAGGTAGATCTTATGGAGAAGGTAGAATATTAGATAACACACCTAATGAGAAAGGGAAAATAGGATGGAAAAAAGACAATAGGAGTAGAGAAAGAGATAAATACTCTAGAGGTGATTATACTAGTTACTCTAGAAACAATAATATTGGCAAGAGAGAAAATGGTTTAAAGGCACTTGTTTTAAGTGTGGTAAAGGACATAGAGCTTTTGAATGTAACTTTTCTTGTAAGGAGACAAGAAGTAGTAGTAGAAGTTATATGATTTAGGAATAAGCTATTGATGTACCTAATGAACCTAAAAAAGGGAGGAATTTGATGGTTATAAGAACCTTGTGCTATGAGGAACTGGATGGAGAACCAATTTTGAGAAAAAGTGTTTTGAAGACTAGATGTAAGATTGAAGGAAAATGTTGAAAAGTAATCATTGACAATGGTAGTTGTGATAATATGGAATCTAAGGATTTAGTATCTAAGTTGAAGTTATGAAGATTGAGACATCCTAACCCTCATCACATTTATTAGATCAAGGATGAGAATAAATCACTAGTAAGTGAAAAATTCCTTATGCAATTCAAGATTGAGAATTATTTTGATGAATTTCTGTGTGGCATCATGCCTATGGATTGTTGTCATAATCTTTTTGGAAGACCTTGGTAGTATGATAGGTGTTGAGATAATGGGTGTTGCACACATTACATAATATTGTTTTATTTTATTATGTAATGTTGCACCTAGGTGGACATGCAACATGGAAAGATTCCCATGGGATATACTTAATGAGTTGTATTGTAACATTGTGATAATATTTGATGTAATTATTTAATACTGGGGAAAAGAATTAAATTTTCAATATTAAATGTGGGGTCAATGGGTTAGGTAGCACATGGGTTTAGCACATGATTTATGTAATACCACTTGGTAGTTTTGTAGGACTTGCTACTATATAAGAAACCGCAAGGGTAGTTGTTAGTGTGAGAGAGTGAGAAGGAGAAGACATAAATGGAAAGAGTTGAGTGGGAAAAGGCTTCATAGGTTAGCCAAGGGAGCATTTGCGAAGGTCAGAAGCATGCCATGAGATGTGTGGATTCATGCTTGTTCACATAGATTGCTCAGTTGTGGCTATGGCTTTGGAGGCTTTCATAGTTGTATTGTAATGATATTTTTGCTGAATAATACATGGTAATGGATGCTTTTGGAGGCTGGGTTTTTCCCTTAATGAGGATTTCCTAGGGTATATCTTGTGTCACATTTTTGTAGGTATGTTGTCTATTCTCTTGCATGTAGATTTCAATTGCATATTTATTTCAGATCTATTATGGGTTATGTGGAAACAATTATATTCTTTATTGCAAGTTTCCTTACAAGTGGTATCAGAGCTATGGTTGTACTATTGTAACCCTAGATTGAATCCATGGGAATGTATGAGAGGATAAAATAAATGGCAAGATATATGAGTGATTTATTGTAGATCTAAGGGTTTTGAATTTGCTGTTATGATGGGATGTTGGTAGATTTTGGGCATGTAAATTGTTGAAGAATTTTTTTTTTTGGATGTTTCATTTAAATTAGGGTTTTAGGGGGAGCTTGCAGAAATGGCCTCACAGGTAAAAATAGACCTCACCATTAGATCTGGGATGACATTTCCATAAATTTTGATATATAATATGCCCTAGTTTGGCCATGTTTAGAGGAAATGAAAGAGTTTTTTAGTTTCAGCTTGTGATGGCCGTTGAATTTAATCCTATCAAAATTTTTGTTAAAAAAAAAAGATATTCATATGAAAATGGTAAAAAGACTATCTTAGTAAAATGGCCATAACTTTCTCTCAAGATATCAGATTTCAAACTTCTTATAGGCATTGGAAAGCTAATTCAGAACACTACAACTTAGTGTAGGTTTGGTTCTAAGATTTTGACATTTTTTAGATTTTAAGAGCATGAAAGTGAGATGTTTTTTATTTTGAGCACATATTAGGGCATAACTTGGGCATACAGTGTTGGATTTGGGACTTCAAGTAGTCAATAGAAAGTTGTTGGAGAGCTCTACACATTGCTTTAGATTTGGTTCAGGTTTGACATTATTTTTTTGGTAATATATTGATCTAAAAAGTTTATGGTACATATTGACTATGGTAACATTGTGACTTTATGACATTGTATGTTTGAATATTTAAGATTTGATGTCATTGTATACTCAGTTCATATTTCAGAATGGTCTCATGATGATATAGTTATCAGTGTTTGATTTGGATATGTACGATGACTTGTTGGGTCTACAAGTTGTGCAGTTTTGTAAGCGGTCTACACTTACAAGTTGCATTTTATGGCTTGTTTATGGGTTGTCTTTGCCCATTAATCTTTCATTATTGATACATACTCAGATTGGTGGCTTGGATTTGGGATGTCTATACCCTAAGTCACATGATTTACTAATTTTTCTTCATGTAGAAGGGATGAGATATTGTTACCAGGTATAGTCATGGTAGAAGATTGTGGTTGACTATTTTATGCTAACAGGTTGGACATATTGAGTGTTAGTTTCTCTATTCATGGATGTGATCATGGTGCCATAAATTTTGACATGACATGATTGAATATACAGGTACATCCTTGATGTTCATTGGCTTAGATTTCTAATTTTATTATGGTGGTATATTTTCTTGATTGAAAATCATAGTTATTTGGTTTCTTTTGAGGAGTTCATGACTTGCACTTTGAGTGCTTTTATGGTTTGATGCCTTGGTTGATTCTCATGGTTAGAGGATGTTTTTCATCATGTTGTCATGGATAGCTTGGACACATATTTTAGTGGGAGCTTGTGACAGTGATGGGGTGATAGTGTAGGATTAATTGCTAGTTTGGTTTGTATCTTCTTGGTTTAGAGATCTTGTTTTCACTTGATACTAGAACTTTGAGTGTAGACTTGGAAGATCTTCATGTAGGATATGCATTTTATGATGCCATAAGTGACTGGATACCATGGTTGATTGGGAGTTTTTATTTGGAATTGATATATTTATTGAGTATTTGTAGATGTTGGAGGTTTGTCTTAGATCCTATTGCTGTAGAAGCACCTTTTATATTTACATGGTGCACTTGGTTATCTTCATGGTGTGTAAAGATGATTAGATCTTGAGAACTCATGGGGTTTTTGGTTATCTTCATGGTGTATGGAGATGGTTCTTCATGGTATGTGGAGATGATTTTCTTCATGGTGTGTGGAGATGGCTGCATGTTGAGGATTAATGGTGTTCTTGGAAAAGATGTGGTTTATGCTTTCATGTGACATGTTATCCTTGTGTGAGGATGGCTTCATTATTATGTCATGGTATACTCTTGATACATGTTTAGAGTTGTGACGTGTTATAGTATGTTTATATGGAGCATGTTGTCTCTTTATTTGAGATGGTAAGATCATGTTGTTATGTTTATGTTCCTAAGTCCATGGTTGGAACTTTTGACATTGATCTTGGTTTAGTTTCTTGGTAGTGAGTACACTAAACATAAGTTAGATACTTCATGATATTTCTATGTTCCGTTTGGAGTTGGCATGGATTGATTGGTTATAGGTGCTCATGGATACTTAGAGACAATGGTGATGCTGATTTCCCTTGGATTGGAGAAGTATTTGTTGGGATAGTTGATGGTTTTAGCCAGAAGTACGAGGGGCATTCACCTGATATGGACTTGATATGAGATTGTTCTTAGACCAATCTTGGTTGGAGACTTGGATATCTTGATGAGCATTCTTATCCCCCACTCTTGGTCTACTCGGTGGTTTTCTACTTGAGAGGTGTAGCCCATTTTTCTCTCATCTACATTATATTTATGTTTGTCTTTCATGGATATGGATCTTGAGCTATGGTACATGAGTTAGTTCTAGAGGGTTTATTTGAAAGATTGTTTAGAATTGGTTATCTCCATTTTTATATGTTGTTATGCTAGTTGAGTTTGGGAGATGGTTTTATATTGGGCATATTCCTTGGATTAGGAATAGTTTATGAGTTTGATCTTCTTGTGAGAGGCTTACATCCATGATTTTTTATGGTATGGTTTGGTTTTTGTTGAGGCTTCTTTTGGGGTTTTTATGGACGAGATCATACTTGCATATTTTACATCTAGAGTTGTGTGTAGAAGGACATGATACATGTTATTATTTGCAAGGTTTCTCTTTGGTCTTGGTTATCTTCCTAGATGTTTGGTTCACTTACATTGGATTTGATATTGGTTAGAGATTGTGATCACTAGTTTGTGCTCATGTATGTCATGTGAGAGATGACATGGTTATTCCTTTATCTCTTTCCTCTATTGGTTGTGGAGAACTTGGGAGACTGTTGAAGACTTGTTATGGGAGTTGTTCTTGCAAGTTATTGGTTCATGTGTATTGCGGATGTCCTTGAGACTACATGGAATCACTTCTTTGAGATGTTGTGAGTGGATTGATTATAGATTTGACATTATCTTTTGCAGTGGGAGCTTCTTGGTATATATGTGGTAGATATTGATATTGAGGCTTGTGATTGTAGGTTACATATTGGATATGTTGATGACATCAAAGTCACTTGGTAGACCTTTGGAGGTATGGATTGTTAAATGGGTTTGGCACTTGTTGTGGGTGCTATTTCAGCTATGAATATTTTGACAACTATTGATTCATGTGATTACCTTTTGATTAGATTTTTTGTGCTTGGGATTTTAGTTGGTACAAGATTTTATGATCTTCTAATGTGGCAGATTAGGTGGCTTTCTCTTTGTATAGCTTCTATGTATGTTTGGTGGTAGTGGCATAATCAAAGGTGAGATCATTCATGTTTGAGATGCTAGATACTTTGATTTTGTTGCAGGTACCAAGATGGAGCACATGGTGTACTTTGATCCATGATGGTGGATGTGCTAGGAGGGATTTTTCCCTTGTTCATTTATGTGGCTACAGATTCACCCTATGTAATGTATACAACATGTGGGAGATTGTTGAGATAATGGGTGTTGCACACATTGCATAATATTGTTATATTGTATTATTTTATTTTATTATGTAATGTTGCACCTAGATGGACATGCGACATGGAAAAATTCCCATGGGATATGCTTGATGAGTTTTATTGTAACATTGTGATAATATTTGATGTAATTATTTAATATTGGGAAAAAAAATTAAATTTTCAATATTAAATGTGGGGTGAATGGGTTAGGTAGCACATGGTTTTAGCACATGGTTTATGTAATACCACTTGGTGGTTTTGTAGGACTTGCTACTATATAAGTAGCCACAAGGGTAGTTGTTGGTGTGAGAGAGTGAGAAGGAGAAGATAAAAAGGGAAAGAGTCGAGTAGGAAAAGGCTTGATAGGTTAGCCAAGGGAGCATTTTTGAAGGTTGGAAGCATGGCATGAGATGTGTGGATTCATGCTTGTTCACATAGATTGCTCGATTCTGGCTATGGCTTTGAAGGCTTCCATAGTTGAATTGCAATGGTATTTTTGTTGAATAATACATGGTGATGGATGCTTTTGGAGGCTGGGTTTTTTCCTCAATGAGGGTTTTGAAATGTAAATCTTGTGTCACATTTTTGTGGGTATGTTGTCTATTCTCTTGCATATGGATTTTAATTGCATATTTATTTTAGATCTATTATGGGTTATGTGGAAATAGTTATATTCTTTATTGCAAGTTTCCTTACAATAGGCAAGATTTACATGATGGTAGAGTGAATTAGTACACTATTCAAGCCAATGGAAAGAGACAAGTTTTGTTGCCTTCAGTAGAGAAGCTTGAGGAAAATCACTATATCACTATGACATTTTTCTTGGTGAAAGGAAATCAATTTGTGAAAGATATGAAGAAATATAATGTTTTCTTTTTTTAATCCCTAGAAATAAGACTAAGAAATAAGATGATCTTGAGCATATACCTCACATTAGATCTTTGTTGACTAAATTTCAAGATATTATTTATGATAATGTACTTGATGGATTACCTAATGTAAGACATATAAGTCATTGTATGGATTTGATACATGGAGCTAGTTTTCCTAACGAAGCACCACATAGATTGACACCTAGAGAAAAATGAAGAATTGAATAGACAAGTACAAGAATTGCTAGAAAAAGGTTTGATTAGACAAATTTTGAGTCCTTTTGTAGTACCTATTGTATTGAAATTTAAGAAAAATGGAGAATGTGCACTAATTCTAGAGCTTTAAAAATAATAACAATAAAGTATAGGTTTTCTTTTCCTAGGATGGATGACATTATGGATAGATTGAGTGGAGAAAAGTATTTTACAAAGATTGATTTGAAAAGTGGCTATGGCTATCATTAGATTGGGATCAGAGAAGTGGATGAATGGAAGAATACTTTTAAGACTAATGAAGGTTTATATGAGTGGTTGGTTATGGCTTTTGGCTTATATAATTCACCTCATACATTTATGAGACTGATGAATGAGGATCTAAAGAAATTCTTGTGATTGTATACCTTGATCACATTCTAATCTATAGTAAGACTAAAGAGGAACACCTGATGCATATCAAACAAGTATTGTAGAGATTGAAAGAAGAAAAATTGTTGATAAATTAAAATAAATGCTCTTTTATGAATCTATTCTTGATTGGCCTACACCTAAGAATGTTAAAGAAGTTAGATCATTTCATGGATTGGCAAGTTTCTATAGGAAGTTTACCAAAATGTTCAATTCACTATGTAATGTGATGACAAAGACAATGAGAGGTGACAAAAATGAATTCAAATGGACATGTGGAGTTAATAAAATCTTTAAAACATTGAAGGAAAAGGTCATAGAATTACATGTTCTTACTTTACCTAATTTTAACAAAGTTTTTAAAGTTGATTATGATGCTAGTGGGAATTTGATTGGTATTGTTTTGTGTTTAGAAGGTAAGCTTATAGATTTCTATAGTGAGAAATTGAATGATTCTAAGAGGAGATATTCAGTTTATGGATTAAGAATTTTATGTAATTATTTAAGATTTCAAGAAATGGAGACATTAATTAATGCCTAGAGAATTTATGTTGTACATTGATCATAAAGCTTTTTAGTATTTAGAGAGTTAGAATAAGTTGAATCAAAGACATATAAAGTGGGTTGAGTGCATGCAAAATTTATCTTTTGTGTTCAAACATAAAAGTGGATAGTCAAATAAGATGGAAAATTCATTGAGTAGGAGAAGAAGTTTTTTTACAAGGATGAGAATTGAAGTACTTGGATTTCAAGATTAGAAGAACTTATATGAGACTGGCCCTGATTTTTCAAAACCTTGTAAATATTGTAATAATTAAATGATAGATGAACAAGATAAGTGGGTTGATTATTTTATTTAGGAAGATATGTTTTTTAAGGAAATTCAATCAATAGTACATTTTGACTCATTTTTTGACCAAAATTGGTTAATTTTTAACTCATATTGGTCAAATGTTTGGCCAATAGTTTTGTCACTATTTTTTTCATCAAAATTTTGACCAAGTCCTCCGAGCATAAAAATTAATGCACAATTTGGTCAAAAATATCATCATTGTCAATGAGAAATAATGTCAATATGTTGGTCAAAAATTTGACCAATTGTGATCCTTGATCAACTAGGATGCCAAACCCACGACAACATCCTGGTCAAGAGTTAGTAAAAAATTCAACCAAGTTTGGTCAAAATTTTGACCAATTCATACCAACATTGGTCAAATTTTCAACCAACTTGCTTTGTTTTAAAAAAATGAAAATTTGATTGAAGATGATTCTAGAAAAAGTAAGATTTATCCTTGATATGTCAGCCCCCCTATGGATGTCACTAGACTTAACTCTTTCTTGGAAACATTGGGTACTTCCAAAAGTTCATTAAGAACTTTGCATAAAAATTCTATTGGTTGGATAAGTTGACTCAAAACTACAGGGAAAATGCATGGGAGATTGCATAAGGAGAGGCCTTGAAGGAGCTCAAACAAGGCTAGTGTGTACATCCATTTTGGCATATCTAAATTGGGACAAGGATTTCTATGTTCATGTGGATTCCTCTAACATAGAAATCCTTGTGCCAATTTAGATATGCCAAAATGGGTGTACACACTAGGTTTATTTGAGCTCCTCAAAGGCCTCTGCTTATGCAATCTCCCATGCGTATGGCTTTCTATTTCAAGTCAACTTATCCAACCAATAGGATTTTTATGCAAAGTTCTTAATGAACTTCTAGAAGTACCTAATGTGTCCAAGAAAGACTTAAGTCCAATGACATCAGTAGGGGGCTCCATATCAAGGATAAATTTCACTTTTTCGATAATCATCTTCAATTCAATAATCTTACACAAAATGTTTTTCTCACTTGTGAAATTATTAAGCCAACTCCAGTTTCAGATGGTTAAGCCAAATTCAAAATATTGTAGGAGTTATTTAGTTTTGAAAGATTATATTTTTATTTTATTTTCATATATTTTGTATTTATTTTGCACATACTTGCATGATATCAATATTGTGTTATGTCTTCTGTAGCTCTGAAACATTATCCAAATCATCATAATTAATAGTTTCAATTTCTACCATCTCATCATCAACATCTTCTACCTCCTCCCCTGCATCATCATTCTCATGGTCCTACTAATACATAACTTAACTAAGAACATTTGAAACTTCATAACAAGCACTACTATTATTTCAAGCTTACATGGAGAAAATGAAAATAAATCATTACCTCATGTTGATGTCCAAAAAATAAGAGGCATTTAGTATTTACTAGTTTATCTCAAACAAAACTTATAAAATTTTTGCTCTCTTCCTCAAGAGATATAAGACATACTTCCTTTCACACAATGTTTGGTATACCAAACAAGGGTGAATCACTTGTTTCTAGCTTGTAGCCTAGAAGTGATCACAATGAATGCAAGAATGTGTTCTAATGAAGAAACAACTTTTTATCCAATGATTCATACAATGCCATTGGGTCACCATGTTGATCACAAAGTGGAACTGGCTATAACCATGAATCAGCCCATTGGATAGGATGAAAACAAGATACCAAGGCGTAACACCTATTTAGATTATTGCAACAATAGTTTTAATCATGTGGTTGCACCCATTTCACATTAAGGTAATGATGTTGTGGGGTCCTCTTATGATGGTATTCAAGTTGGAAACACTACAATGATGTATGTATTTTGGATTCAACCCAGAAGGGTTCTGATTTTTCTTACCCCACTACAAAAGATGTTTGAAGGATAGGTTGTGATGGATGGTCACTAAGAGCTAAGAAGTCCAATTTTCTTGTTGCACAAGAAAGACAACACTTGTAAGAGGTGAAGGCAAGATTCTATCAACCCAATCATTTGCAAAAATGGTGGTAGTAGGTGCCAAGATTTGACAACTACAATCATTTGCAATAATCGTGGTAGTACATGCTAAGATTTGAATTTCATAAATAAGAATATTTTAAAGCATTTTGAGCATATCTATAAGTAGATTACAAGGATATAATGTCTATGATTATGTCATGATTACTATCATAGCTAAACTAAAGATGAGAATGTAAATACAGATGACTTTATAGAAATTCTATCAAGGTTGATAGTGTATGAGAATTCAATTAGAATTATACAAATATTGTAGCAAGAATGATATCTAGAAGTTTGTATTTGGAAATAGTGACTTCTATTTTATCACACAACATGCTTAGAACATGAAAATTTAAACATAAATCATACTGGAATAAATGAAATTGTATGTAGCAATTATTCGTTGGAAATAAAATGCTAGTAACAAAGAAGTTTCAAAATTTAAAGCAAGTTTTAAGTATGCCAAAGCATGGCATCCATACGTATAAGTTGCATCAAAGTGATCTAAAGTGAATCTATTGATGAGTAAAAAAGAATTGCAAAATAGGAGGAAAGTGGATGTATTGGAGACAAACTCATTTTGATATCAAGTCTATCCATGTTCTATACAATGGACATCAGGGCATGTTCTTGAGGCAGAACCTGGATATATCATAGAATTTTCTTTATAAAAATAAAAGTATGGATGTGGTGGGAGTTCAAATCCACTACAAACAATTATCATTCTACCTCTGAATACAACAAGTTTCAAGATATTGTATGTTACACCTTGCTTCCCTCACATTCACAAAAATAGTTATCAAATGTAATTGTTGAAAAATGCATGGACTATTTGAGATGAGGGCAAGGTAAAAAAATGCTTGAATTACAATTAGAAAGATCAAGAAGGAAAAACACAAGAAATCTATCAAAATTTTCTTTCATTGCTAAAGACAATAGTGATGGTGATTCAAGTTGCATACAGTCATGGGCTTTGCCATTATTTGCATAGATGAATCATAATAATATAGAATTAGGGAGTTTTGGTATTTTTTCTTTTGAGGAAGATAGAGCCTTCTTAAGAAGAATTTCTCACAATAAATGAGTTGAATCTTCAATAATTTGAATTGTAAAAAAATTAGACTTTGCCCATGAAATTCTAATTGTTTGGCAAGATAAAAGCACATTTTATAGAATTCTTATCACTATTACTAAGGTAATAGAGTTGCATAAAATACTAGATGAGATCAAGTATGTAGCAACTATAATCATAACCACTCTACGAGAACCATATATAGTAACAATGAGTACAAGAAAGACTAATATAGGAGGCCATATCCTACATGATAGTGTCAATAATTTTCTTGAATTCCTTAGACTACAATAAGGAACATACAAAGTTATAAGGTCAAGGAAGATGATATATATTTAACAAGCATTATGTATATGAGAACTACAAATATAATTAGTAATACAAAATCTTGGAAGAATATTTCTTGCATGTGATGTGATGTACAGATCCATTACTATCTTTGCAACACTATCATTATTATCCATCCATGTGATGTATAAATCCAATACTATCTTTGCAAAACCTTCCTAGTGAATGTGTACTTCAAATGGATAATGTTAATTCATATATTCAATATTTAGAAATATTTATCAAAAATTATTATATGCTCACTAGTAATTAAAGGTCAACATCTTTTGAACACTTTGAAGTATCTGCAGATCCATAGCATCAAATCCCTAGCTACTACTTCCCCTAAAATAAATGGAAAATGCAAATGTGATTTAAAGAATGATTAAATCAGGGTAAAAGAGAGGATGACAAATTTAATAATGATATTTATAAATTTGTATTGTATATTGATAAATTTGTATTGATATTCAATAAATGATTCTACAACTTATGTTGGTGTATTGTATTCGAAGATGCCTAGAACCAAGTATACCTATCAAAAAAAATGGTGTGCATTAAAGAAAGTTGGTATACATATGAATTAAAGTACATAAATTTAGTTAACAAACAATTACAAAAAGGTACCTAATCAAGGTTGATTATTGTTGTAGTTCTTGATAGCGTAGAAATAACACGATCTAGATATGCAATAAGACTAAGCATTACAACTTTCTTTACAAGGCTTGCAAGATCGTTGTTTGTGAATCCAACAAATCCTATCATGACTCCCTAAATTATTCAGATACAAAATTTAGCTAATTTATAAGAAATTATTTTCTATATATGTATATGTATAGATTGAATTCTATAAATTTTCATTATCTAAGAAAAAAAATATGAATAATTAGTTTTTATAATATACATAGATTGAGATGTATAAATTTTCATTACCTGGGAAAAACCAATGTAGAGAATTGGGTTTTCTATCATACAATTGGAAAAGTACAACATTATAGGGAGATCATAGGCTACAAGATCATCCCAATTCTAGTCCTAAAAGGCCTGTGGTTACAACATTTAGATGGATAAATGTTTGGAAATGCATATCTAAAAGTTTTATAATGTTTTTTTTAATGTTTGCAAAGAAGTAAGAATTGCATAGAATTGTATGTTGTTAGATCCATTGTAGGTTCATGAACAATATAGGTAGTCGAGAGTCCTAGTTAAGTATTCTATATATCTTAAGGCTGAGTGAGATTTATGGTCTTTGTGAGATGAATGAAAAAAGTGGAAGGAGACTAGAGGTATTAATAAGGCAACAAGCAGAGGAAGAAGATGAACATAAATTGGACAATAAAGAAGATAAAGGTATTAAAGTAGAGGAGCAAGCATATGGAAAAGGAATGGTCATTGAGATAGACCAAATAGTAGAGCCAAGGGGAGAACAAATATCTAAAATAGAGGACAGTAATGGTAAAACAACATATTACATCTAATGATTGATTTTATATTTGATTTGGCAATGATAAAATCAATGATCCAATACTTTGGATACATGTCAAAGTATGTTAACTATATTGAATGAAATAGATTAGATCATACTTATTGACTAAAGCATTGGAGCCCCTAGTTTTAGTGGAGGTAGCATAGATACCCCAACCCCTCTAGCATCTACATTTATGATTTCCTATGGTGCTTCCTAAACATTCCTCTTACAATAAATAAATTTTCAACCAATAGCAATTTTCTTAAGAACATATCCACTCATTCTTGGTCATATGCATTAGGTGATAATCCAGAGAAGACTAAAAGATTATTTGAGCTTCACCTAGTTGTCACAAACACACCTAGATCATGTGACCTAATAGAAAAGGGTTGGGAAATGGATTGAAAAATCTTAACAATATTTGTACAATCAATTATCATATAATTGACACAATATCTTCAAGCTAACCTCAATGATTTTCGTATAAAATCATATTGTGAAAATAAACAAGTCAATGAAATGGAACCACAAGAAAACCATTCAAAACTATAATACAACCAATCTGGAAAGGAAATTCATATTTTATAAAGCATCATGTACATACCACTATAAAATTTAATAAAAAGATAACTTTTAGGAACTTACTGCATTGGACATCATTGTCTTCTTTAAGCCTCTACCACCATTCATTAGCATTATGTACATACTACTGTACAAACTTTAATAAACAAATGAATATTAGTTTGAACATTTGGTAAAGAAAACATAATTACTTATTCTAATAGAGAAAATATAAAAGAAACTAACTTTACATAATTAGAAAATAAAAATAATTTGTTAATTGTAAAACAATACAACTGAACATAATCTTCATCAACTATAAGAAGATAATACATCTATTTATACTAGTAGAGATTTTCAACAAGTAGAAGAAAAGGAATCCGGTTCTTCTAATGTAGAATATATAACTAAAAATAACACTGATACAGTTAATAGAAAAAAAATCTTTCCACTTCCTCTACTAGAGAACTAAAAAACACAAATAGCAATAAGAAAAAAATTGACTAGATTTGATCTGCATATAAAACATAGGTTACAAGTACAACCTCTCAGACTTACAAATTTAGCATCTTCCATTTTCTCAAGAAAAAGATCTAAATAAAGCTAAGTCTAGTTAAGAAGTGCCTTAAATCTGCTAAAGAAAAAATCACCAATTTGTTGAGTTCCATTATTTTCTTTTTTTTGTTTTCCTTCTTTTTTTTCTCATTCTTCCTCTGGACATTTCTCTTCTATGACTAGATCTTTTGGAACTTGCAATACTCCCCCATACAATGGGGATTCATTGTCATCCAAATCAATATGTAGATCACTTCTAGACTTTCCCTATTAAGAGGAAGTAAAATGATATTTCAATTAGGATAGAATAATCTTGGTCGATATTTCAGTTCAAACATAAAAAAAAATCTTTGAGCTTTACAACAAGATACAACAATATGATAGTAAACAACAAACTACAATTAAAGACAAAGAAAATCAAATTGAGGAACTCTCTTACCATTTCACCAAAGCACCCTAAGCCTTCAAAACACATTTATACCATATAGAAACTATGTCAATTCTTCTAAAATAAGAAAAATAAAATGAAAAAGGAAAAATCTTCATCTCATCTTCCAATATAGCTATTGTGAATCAACATCCCCTTAACCTCTGCAGCTACAACATTAACCATTTTCAAAATCTACATGACAAAATGGAAATTAAACCCAAACAATCAAAAGAAGGCAAATTTACAACCATCAAAATATGGGGTTCGTACTTTGTACACAAAATAAACTAGTAAAATGAAGAGATTGGAGATGGTGCCAATTTGCAAGAGAGCTTCTTCAAGGAGCTAAAGAGCTCATTAGAATGGGATTGCATCCCAGTGAGATAATCAACAACTACATAAAAGCCATAAGCAAGGTAGATATATTGCTTGCATGTAATCAAATAACAAATAAAACCCCAAGATATTTTATTTCTTTGGATTTTTCTTTTTGTCAAAAATTAATAATACTTGTTTACTTTGTTTCTAGTATTTTTTATTGGTAGTAATTTTTTTTTTTTTTTATAGGAAATTGAGCTTTTAGATGAATTGGTCGAACTAGGTTTAGAAAAGATGGATGGCAAGAATAAATATCAATCACCCTTAAGATGAAAGCTCCTATTGCTAGTAAATAATTTGGATTAGAAAGCATTATGTGTTCCCTTGTTGTAGATGTTTGAGATCTTTTTCAACATTTCTAATTGTTGTTTATGGTGATAATGACATCATTCTAATGAGATCTTTTTTCCAGGCCTGTATTCAAGTTTTCCCTAAGAATCCAGTGAATTTCAATGTGGATAATGTGTGAGCTGCTCAACTATTGGGGGTAGGACTGCATGACTGCACTGTAGTTCAAGTTATGGAACTAAAAATTGATGTTGTTCAAACCATCAAGCATGTGGAGAAAGTCAAGGTGTGGTTCTAAGTGGATGTAATTACCATAATTTAAATATAGATTTAGATGTTAATATTCTCTCTAATTGAACATGGTCACACATCATTGTACAAAGTTCTCTTTGGTTTATGTGTAATCACTAATGTTTATAACTTTCAAAAGAGCACATTGTCTTTCTTTTTCAATTGGTTTTAGTTTTTAATTTTTTTCTGACTTTGTCCCATTTGATAAGCCTTAGTTTCAACTTCTCCAACATTAAAAAAGTATACAGTAATAGGCTCAGTGGTACAAGAATATAAATAATGTACACACTAATAGTTATTCATCATGTCCTTGACACTATCGATACATTATGTCAACCACATTAAACCTCAAATGCTCATTCAACTAGTCTGCATGAAACACCTACTAATTAACCTACAACTTAAGTCACATTATACTAAGGAAATGGGGAGAATTTTGTAAATAGATCAAATTTTCAAAAACAATGCTCCAAAAAACATAATTATAACATAACAAAAAGTACCATATTTTCATGTATGTATATTGATAACTGAAAATAAGAGAAAAATAATTAGTGAGTTTCAATAATCATAGCTATAAGGTAAAACTATTTAAACAAATGAAATCAAATCATACAAAATGTCAAAATATAAGTATGAACCAAAATTTGCCTCTGTACAATATTTTATATTTGAAATTCAAATTTTATCATATCTTATCATGCTACAAAAAACTATCTTTGTAAAATTTACCTAAATGCTAAAATAAATATTTGTGTGTTATATCCTAAAAAAATGTAATATATCCCTAAAAACTTGAGAAGAATGAAATAAAAATACATCTATATCCAGAAATGATCTAAGTAAAGATATAGGGTTAAGAGGACCTCATATTTTGAAAACTTAAAAAGTAACTAAACATTGATCACTAAAGTAATTTAAAAAATCAAGAGGAAAATTACTAAACAATGATTGATGAGGCCAATTATTGCATCTATTTTATATACTGCCTAGATATTTGTGAACACATAACTAGTTGAACTTATGATAAAGTCTAGATAGAACTATTAAACCATGGGTAGATAGTTATGTCATATTTTGCAACTATTATACATATAATGTAGTATTTCATATAACCATCAGACTGTGTGTTCTAATATTTGGATTTAGTTTGATTATGCTTATTTGCATAAATATTTTTGCATCAACTTGCTATGAAAGGAAGAAGCTAGAGAGTGGTTGACAAAATTCAAGAAGGAGCATCAAGGCCTAATTGCGACAGAGGAATAATTATGGCACTAGAAGACTACAAAGGAGGAGCCATTATTTTAGGAATGCAAGGATGAAGTGTTGCTATATTCTCTCCATGTTTACTATTGTGCGAAATTGGTCACCTAAACTTTATTGCTTATTCTGTGGGCTATTATATTTCCCTCTTCTTCTTTGGTAGATCTTTAGTTAGTTTGTTTTATTTTCTATTTTAGAATAAGTGTTGATCCTCTATTTATAGGGATTGGATAGATAGTTTAAGGAGGTTGGAAAAATTTTATGGAAAAAAATTGTTGTATCTTGTAGTGAGTTATCTGCAATTTTATGTATTGTTCTTATGTAAGGAGTTTTTGAAATATAATGAAGTAATTCTTGGTTTACATTTTGTGTTAGTAGATTAGCAGAATCCAAAAAGGGGGGCCATTTGGGAGGTGGATTAGATTAGAGTAGTGTAGATTTATTTCTAACATTTCTAGTATTTCAAATAGGAGTTACAGCTTCTTCCTACAGCATTATACTTTGTGGATGTTCCTATAGCATTTGCAAGAGCAGTTATAGTGGATTGTTTAGGTTGAAATATAGGTTAGCATAGAGTTGCATTTCCAACATTCATTTAGTAAGGAGATAAGTATGTTACTTTCTTGCAACACTAGTGTAGGTTATGTTACTTTCCTACAACACTAGTGTAGGTTATTTATATGCATTTTACTTCCTGCAGCATAAGCATAATGAACCTAGTGCACATACCATGCTAAGAATTTCAAGTATATGTCCCTAGGTTGAAAAATTAAATGCACCTTATGGTGGGAGAAGTAATCCTTAGATTGAATAAATTATTCCTAAGTAAGGCTTTGGGCATGATTATCACAAACTATTGTGAGGTAGACCATTTTTGGCATTTTTGTTAGGGGTGTTATCAAGCTAGAAACATCTATTTGAGTCATAGTTTTTTTTTTATAGCTAGTTTTTTAAAGTAGAGATTGCTGTCCTAAAAATTACCTCACAAGCATGAAGAATTTAATTGCATGCATCAAAGAGGAAGACATGAATATGGTAGATTTCTTCCATGAGGGTTTGTTAATTTGAATGATAAAGTTGAAGAAGTTGAGTTTCCTTTTGAGGACACAAGTCCTAATTTTCTTGCAACATCTTCCTCTAGAGAAGAATCTTTGAATATAAGAAATCTTTAGCATTTTTCTAGAATCTTGGCCAGCTTTCTTGATAGTTCTGGTTCAAATCCACCTATTTTTAACAATCTCATAGCTAATGCTCCTTTTCAGCAACAACCCCATAATCAAATACCTCTAGTAATGGCACACCCTACTTTTCTATTTTCTCTCTTGAGCCTCATAAACAATACTAATCTAAAAAATATACCCACAACTGCTCTTCCAAAGTTTTATGGCCTTCTAATTGAGGATCCTAATACTTTCTTGTATGAGTTTGACATACTCTATTGTAGCTTTAACTATAACACCGATGCCCACAAGCTCATGTTGTTTCCGACAACACTAAAAGAATTAGCCTTATGATGGTTCATGGGCTTAGGAGCCAATGCAATAGGTACTTGGGGTGAAATGCAGACTTTATTTTTGGAGAAATATAAAGATTACTGCAAGGGGAGTAATCTCAACAAAAGGAGGATGAAACACTGGAAGACTATGTTTCACATTTTTTGTACACAATGCATGATTCGAGGGATAAAAATTAGTGAAAATTGAAATCTCCCCAATGCTCCAAGAATAAAAATCATTACAAAATGTTCACAATTCTGACTCCAATGCAACATGAAAGGGTGAAATTGGAGTTTAGATGCAAAATTTATGGCTGTTCAAAGTTTGGTCAAATTGGGACCAAAGGCCATAAAAAGGTAAAAAAAATCATCTCAAAAGTGGTTAACAATGGATTTCAAATGAAAGAGCTAATTGATATCTTTTAAAAAAAAATTCATTTCATCAAAAATAGAATCCCTATGTAGAAGTTATGACATTTTGAAGTTTGAGGTAAAAAGAAAATTATTGAAGACATCATCATGATGTTAGTATGATGATGAGGCACCTTGAAAAGCGGTTGGCAAATTTTCTTCATGGGATTCAAACCCACAACTCCTTGCCAACAAACCTTCCCACTTAACTGTTACTCTCCTATGTTGGCTTTTCCTCCAGCACCCAAACCAATTTTACCTAGCAAATGTGTTTGGTTTGTGAACTAGTCTCTTTCCACCCAGGGGAGAGCTCACCCAAATACAATCCACATTTGTAGATACTATTTTAACCAAAGATCTAGATAAATATAATCACAAATTTGAGTGCTCTCTTAGGCTCAAACATGATTCAGATGGTAAAGAAATTATTCCAAAAAGCAAAAAACCAATTATCTAATGTTATCCAGAGCTAAACAAGCTATGTGTGAGAAAGAAATCTTTGAACTTCTTGCTAAACTAGTATCCAGCCTTGTTCTAGCCCCTTCTCCTGTCATGCTATGTATGTTCCAAAAAAGGATGAGAATGGAGAAGAACTCCCAGAAAAAAGACTTGTGGTGAACTGTAAGCCTCTGAATGCATACCTAGAAAGCAATCAACAATCCATTTCCAAATAAAGATTATATTTGGAAAAGAATCCAAGGTTGTAATGTATTTAGTAAATTTGATTTAACTAAAGGGTTTTGGAAAATCAGTATTTAGGAAAAAGATCAATATAAAATGGCCTTTTCAGTTCCACAAGGTCTATTTGAATGGATAGTATTGCCCTTTGGTATGAAAACTACACCATCAATATTTCAAGGTATTATGGATGGGATATTTGCTCCCTATGCCAAATTTATTCAACCCTACATTGATGATATTTTGATCTTTATCCAAGATCATAAATATCACCTTGAACACTTGAAGAATTTTCTATCTTTGTGTCAAACTCATGGTCTTTGCTTCAATCCTACTAAACTCAATTGGTGCATGGAAAGTCTTGTGTTTATTGGAACTAGAATTGAACTTAATGGCAAGCTATATCCGCAAGCTGATTTGCTTCAAGCAATTTAGAAAGTATAAGTAAAAGGTAAAAGGAGCTTACAAAGGTTTTTGGGACTAGTTAACTATATTGTTGAATATTTTCATAGTATAGTAGAGGCAAGAAAGGAATTGAATAAATTAATTAGAAAGAATTCTCCACCATGGTCAGAGCAACAATGTCAAAATTTGCCTCCTCTTTGCATACCAGGTAATGGCAAGAAAATTGTACAAATAGATGCAAGTAAAGATGCTTGGGGTGCAATTCTCTTCAAGCAAGTAATCATCAATGGCCAAACCAAGGAAGAAATTGTTAGATTTGAATCTAGCACATTCAAAGGGTCTAAGGTAAATTACCACTCAACTCACAAAGAACTGCTAGCAGTGGTAAATGCTTTTCAGAGGTTTCAATTATTTATTGGTGATCAAAAATTTGTTCTTCAAAGTGATTTACAACATTTTCCTAGTTTCTTCAAGAAAGAATAAAAAAGAAAGTTGATCGAGCACATCTTCTAAGGTGGGCACAGTTTCTTGACACTTTTGAGTTTGAAATAAAACACATCGAAGGAACTAAAATGTTCTCACAAGTTTTCTTAGTCGTGAAGGATGTCAAGAACTCTCTCACAATGTGAATAGTTTGAGTAAAATGGTCAATACAAGCTTTGGTCCAAAAATTCTATAACCTCACCTTTGTAGCAATAAATAATATAGTCAACTCAATATCCTCCAAAATATCCACCTTACTTGCTATAATCAGCCTACTTCTATGGAAGAATACATTTGTCAACGAAAAGTTATTCTTCAAGAAGAAGTTCATGGAGACCTTGTAGAAAGGCATCAACAACAATCACTATAACATGTTCAAGGACTCAATGAAATTGTTCACAGAGAAAATGATAGGCAAGTAGTTTTACAACCTAATTTTATTTATGAACGAGATCAATCCCAAGAAGATATCTTCATAATCTCAACTAGGTTTTCAATGATCTCTCTAAAAATACATGGCCTAATGAGGATTTATATGATGAAAGAAGAAGAATTATTTTTGAAGAATTCAACAACATTCAACCTCCACCTAATAATGTTAGAATGATATGGGAGAAGAATGAGGAGTATAATTATGCTTGGAATGACAATTTGTTTGAACTCACCCAAAGGGTTTACCAAGAACAAAGTAATCCACATTTTACTACTTCTAAGCAATTGCTCACAAATTTTATTTAGAAAGAACCTTGCCAACCTACTGATGAAGAAATTAGACAATACCTTCAACATACAACCACTAGTGTGACCAAATTCAAATGGCCAGTTCGTATTCTCAGTAGCACACATATCCCTAGATAGAACCATTAGTTGATTCATGTCAATCCAATTGAAGATTATTTTGGAGTATTATATCCTCATTCACATGCACTCATGCCCACTACCTGTAATCATGGTTATTTGCATAAGGTCACTTTTCATTCCTTTTTGTCAGATCCTATTAATCAATTTTTCTTTGATAACTATGGACCAACATAGGTATAGGAAGGCACCATGGAATTATGCAATCTGCACCAATTTTCTCACCCATAAACACGAAAACCTATTTGGATATTCACTCGATATCAAACTCATCCTTTACCTTTTGATCCTCACACCAGTACACTACATGCCATCATTCATCTCGATCAAAGTATCCTATGGAAAGAAGAATCAATGGAGGAGCATTTAGAAAGGACATTATGTTTCAAATCTTCATCATCATCCTCCACTAAAGAAGGATTTGATTGGGAAGCACATTCACCAAAAAGAAAAGTTTACTAACCTAATAAGTGGGGTTGTCACTTATCTGAGTTACCCAACACTTAGCAAAATTGGGTATGGACCACACCATAGTTTAAAGGAGGTTTAGTTACCCTTCAAAAGTAACTACCAGCTACCCTTCTCATGTCAAAAAGATGCTTTTTAATAATGTTTGTGTCCTTCTCGCATTATTGTTCACACCACTTTATGTCATATGGTTACTGTGTGAGATGCTTTCTTGATAAGGCTTCGAGAAGATGGATAGGTGTCATTCCCATACAGAAGGATTTCAAATGTAACTAAACTACTTTGATTTTTTTAGGGCACTATTTCTCCTATAAAAGGGAAACAAATGGTTACACTCAAAACAAGTTTTTAGGAAGAAAATCTAGAGTCCAAACTGCTTCTAGAAGTCTATAAGTCTTTCAGTTGTAGTAAGTGTGTGAATATTAAAAATAAGGTAGAGAGTATGCTATCCTCCTTTATAAGGATTAGAAATTAGACCCTTGTAACTAATAAATAAGTTTTTATGTCATATTTAAGTGCATGATTTAAGTAATGAATGATGACCTATATTCATTCTCATAGCGGCAGCTATTTAAATCATGATGCTGACTACTAGCTATTATAAATGGTGGACGGTGGGAGTTGAACTCTTAAGCACTACCCACCTAGAATGTTTCATAAGCAATGCACTATTAATAGCACTTAAGATAAATTTTGGAGAGTTTATATTTGAACAATACCTAACCCACCTATCCTTAGTTAAATAAGGATTATTTGTTAAAATTGACCCTAAAAATGAAATAAGGCCATATTTGTAAAATGGTAAAGGGGATATTTTTTAGGATTATTTTCTGGAGAGGGATTATTTTTTGTTTTGATAGTTTTAGCCTAATTATGGATAATTTTATGCATAAAAAGAGGCATTAGTTCTTTGAAAAAAAAACCATCTAGGTGATGAGAAGGAGATTATGAACTTGAAGGCTTGTTGATTATTCCTGCATATTGGAGGTAATGTTGCCATTGTGCCTCAAGGGAAAATTTTGTAAACACTTGTAATTGATTTTGGAGCTTATTAGATTGGTCCCTCTATTGGAGTAGGGCCCACAGACATAGTTTGGCTCATGGATGAACTCTATTATCAATTGTGTTTTGTCTTCTATCTCTCTTATCTCTTTCTTTCAGTCATTACCTTATTATGCTTTTTTTCATTTAAGAACTTAAGTTATATTAATTTTCTAATTAAGGCTTTGAATTAACTTTATAAAATGATGTAAAGCATTCCTCTGTAATAGTCATAGATCCTAATTAGATCAAATTTGGTATCGAAGCTCTTGTGTGACTAGTATTGCAAATTTGAATGCTAACAAGATCTAGGATAGAGAAAGGCAAAGGAAAGCTTGAGAAATACAATCTTGAGATCAAAAAATGAAGGACTAAACCATCATCACAAATGGCAGATGAAGGTAATGGACAAGATTTTCAAGATAAGAGTATCCAGAAGACTCTTTAAAATTTGTAGACAAAGGTAGAAGTTTTGGTACAGAAAAGAGAAGAAAAGATGCGAAGACATGCAACTTAGAAGGACAAAAGGAAAAATATAGGAGATGATCATGATCCTCCAAAAATACCTCCCTCTTCTCCTTCTTCCCCCTCTTCTCCTTCTTTTATCCATTTTGATTCTTCCAACATTTTTAAGGGTGGATATAAGGCTCAAGTCAAGTTGGATGTAAAGTTTGACTTGCCAAAGTATTGTGGCAGTTAAATGCCAATAAATTAGATAACTGGATTCAACAAGTAGAAGTATACTATAGAGCTCAAAACCTTGTAGATAATGCTAATAGAATTTAGTTAGCCACTCTTCAATTAGGTGGTATAGCTCTAACCTAGTGGGAGAGTAGGATTTAGGATGAAACTTCACAGCATGGTAAGATCAAATTATCTTGGTCAGAATTTGTTAATGCTTTAAAGAAGCAATTCTACCCCCTAGGCCATATGAAATAGTGAATGATGTTAGAAATGATTTAGAATAACGGAGAGGTGGGGTGAATCAGTTATTCAAAGTCCAAATGTCTAATTAAACTTTTTCATCAAGTAAAGTGAGCCTATTAAATTGTTCATGCATCCAAGCTTAAATTTTTCCTACTTAGCAAGTTACTGTAAATCAACATGCAAGCATAACACATGAAAGATTAACACATAACATAGTGATTTATGTGGAAACCCAATTTAGAAAAAACCACTAGTAACATGCTACTCAATTCTCACTCTTTCGAAGTGATGCCCTATGAAAGGCCTGCCTTGTTAAAGGCTACAATACACTGTTAAATGTGACCTAGTTAAAGGATTTAACCACCCCGTTAGAAGTGGGCCTAGTTAGAGGACTTTAGAACATTCATTTGGAATTCCACCCTATTAAAGGATTTACAAATGGCTATTAAACCAACCTAAGTCCATAGGATTTTACCCTAGCTGACACAATTGTTAGAGAGTAACAACAAGGGCTTTTAACTTGATACAACTCACAACTTAACTTGCAGATTTTAGATCATATTTTAGCTCATAACATTGCCTGGCTTTTAGTCTCTATAGCTCTAAAAACTTATCCTCCTTTCAAGCTTCGTCTTCTTGAGTCTTCATGCTTGATATACCAGTGCAATCTCCTATATAACCACTTATCAAAGAAGAGTCTCTATGCTCTATTCTTCCTTCATCTTCACCTTAACATCCTTCAGTAACTTCACATTGTGGCACCCTAGCCTCTCTTGCTTCTTGGCCCATGAATCCTTAAATAGAAGTTTGGAAAATGATTTTCTTGCTTAATTCTTCCCTCCTTTAATTTTACTTCGAATGGATTAGGTAGGATTCAATGAATCTAATCCAAATCTTGTTCCTTCTAGAAACATCATGAAGAATCCTCTTGAATTCTCCTAAAAATGGTTTATCTAAAATTCTTTGCCACTAGCTCATCATCCTTATCCTCCATCTGGTTCACAAAATTCAAGGTAACAAACTTGTCGGCCTAGATCTAGCAAATCTTTGACTTTTCAAATAATGCAGTAGCACAAGACTATTGAAATTCTGGTGCTCGACACATACCATGTTACTTGGTAGCAACTATGTTTTGCTGATGCTTAGCACCTACTGTAGATTCACTCGACATCTACTAAATTTTTTTGATGCTTGGCACCTGTTACTTTTCTCGGCACCTAAACACGCTCGATTCCTTTTGTATCACTTGGCACACAATAGATTTTTTCATTTTCTTAGCACTAACTGAAAATTTTCTTGGCTTGAACTAGCTTGCTCGACACTCACTAATGAACTTAGTTTAAGCTTTGCAAACAACCTTGTTACAACTTATACTTCTAAAGTTTCTAAGTGTGGCCAACCTCTATATCTTCAAATATTTTATCAATACATCATTTTACCATTGTCTTAACTGATCCTTGCACTTCATTACAAAACCATAACTCAACCTTTCCTTTAGGTTCTTTTGTTACATCTTGTTGATTAAATCCTCTTCATCAATCAACTAAGTGATAGTACTTGGATCTTATAAGCAATTACCATTCTAGAAAATAGCAAGTTTGACATCAGTGAAAAAAAATGATTGAAAACATTCTCCATCAATAATCTCCCTCTTTGCAATCAATCTTCATCATTCTTTAATAATGATCTTTTAATTGGATTTCCAACAAATGATGAATTGGCAACATTTTAGGCAAGGGAAAGGTTGAATTGTTTAGGAGTACACCCATAGATTTTGTAAAAAGGCTATTTCATTAAATGTTCCATTGTACACCTAGGATACTTTACTCAAGTACATAGGTGGTCTTCATTCTTACCTTAGATACTCTATTTTGGTTTTGACTCCATATGATTTGGATGAATTATGTGCACAGGCTACACATTTAGAGTCCCTTAAGGGGTAAGGGTACTTTCACTGATAAGGTTGATAAGAAGCCATCTAAGTTTGAAGGTAAATCCAAAGACAAAGGAAAGGGAAAAAGATAACTACAGTAAAGAAAGAGGGTGAAAATCCATATGCTCACATTGAAAGAAAGCAGGGCATGATGATTCTAAGTGCTGGAAGCTGTACCTAGAAAAGAGGCCAAAGAGATACATTGGAAACAAAGGCAAACAAAAGACTACTACTGTAATTCAATAGGATCTTGGATTTGACTCTTGGGATGACACAAAGATTGTTGCTACTGTGATCAAAGGTAAAGGAAAAGGTATATCTCTTTCTCCAACTATGAGTTCTTAAAATATAAGTTGAAGTACAAGTAAATAATCTTCTCCTAAGAATGATAAGCAAAGGAATGAATTATTTCATATTCGGGTTGTTATCAAACATACTAAGGTTAATACTTTTTTTGATACGAGTTCTCAAGTTAATTTGATATCTAAAGAGGTTATTAAAAAATCTTAACTTGACTACAACACCTCGTCCAAAACCATATCCTCTTGGATGGGTTTGCAATGATGCACATTTACAAGTAACTAAGCAATGTAAATTGAGATTTGCTATCACTGCAAACTTTGTAGATGAGGTATAAGCTAATGTAGTACCTTTAGATATTTAAGGTCTTGTGCTTGGGAGTCCATACCTATATGATAAAAAAGCTATCTTTTATAAGGGGAAGAACAAGTATCATCTTTTTAAAGATAAGGTTGAATACATTGTACAAACACATAAGACAAATAGTAATCTTGCACTAGTTAATGTTGGTCAGATGAAAATGTTAGTCAATTCTAGTAAGAACTTTGTATTAATGCTTGTAAAAGCCAAAGAACATGAAACATATGAGGCATTCAAGGGGTGTGATCCTAAACATAAGTCTAAAATGGTCAAGGTTGTTTCTATTTATGATGATTTATTTCAAGAATCGAAAGGATTGCCTCCTAAGAGAGAGATACAACATGAAATTTAGTTATAATAGGATATGCCACTTCCTAATATTGGCAATGTATCATTTATCAATTTTGCAAAATGAAGAAATTAAAAAATGGGTTTAGGAGCTGGTTGAGAAAGGATTTATTCATCCAAGTACTTCTCCTTGTGGTTCTCCTATTGTGTTGGTTCCAAAGAAAGATGGGACTTGGAGAATGTGTATCGACTACAGGGCTTTGAACAAGATAATGGTAAAGAATAGGCATTCTCGTCTAGAATAGATGATTTACTTGATCAGTTGAAACATGCAATTTATTTCACTAAGCTAGACTTGCATAGTGGTTATCATCAAATTCAAATTGCAGATAGTGATATCTAGAAAACTACTTTCAAGACAAAATAGGGGCTATTTGAGTGGTTGGTCATGCCTTTTGGGCTTTGTCATGCACCAGCTACATTTATGAGAATCATTAATAAAGTCTTTCGTCCCTTTATTGATTATTTTTTCCATAGTCTATTTATATGATATCCTTGTATTTAGTAAGTCTTGGGATGATCATGTAATTCATGTAAAAATAGTCTTGTGAGAAAAGAAAAACTTTATGTAAAGATGTCTAAATGTGAATTTGCTAAGACACATTAGTATACTTAGGCTATGTTGTAGGGGATGCTCAATCGAAAGTAGACCCTATGAAGGTTGAATGCATTGTAAAATGGCCTAAGCCAAGTATAGTTATAGAAGTTAGGAGCTTCTTAGGTGTAGTTCAATACTAGAGAAAGTTCATTGCAAACTTCTCTTACATTACATCACCATTGCATGTATTAACTAGTATGAAGGTAACTTTTAAATGGGGAGGTTCACAACATATGGCTTTTGATACTTTGAAGGAAAAGTTGAGCATTGCACCAATTTTGGCTCTACCTAATTTACGTCAACCATTTGAAATTGAGATAGATGTGAGTGGGTTTGCCATGGGAGCTGTATTAATGCAAGGAGGTAAACTAGTTTGCTTCCACTCTGAAACTTTTTTAGGAGTAGTAAGTAACTATCCCACTTATGATAAGGAAATTTATGCTTTAGTTCAAAGTCTTAAGAAATGGAAACACTACTTAATGGGGAAAGAAACCATAATCCACATTTATCACCAACCACTTCAATATTTTCACTCACAGTCTAAGCTGTAAAAAAGTAGGCACAAAATTAGGTGGATGGGTTTTCTACAATAGTTTCATTGGGTAATTAAGTATAAGAAGGGTGTCCATAAAAAAGTAGCAAATATGCTCTCTAGGCCTCCTATTATGAATGCCTTGATAATCCTTTAGAATAGTTCTATGGTTCATGAAATTTTTTAGAAACAATATGCTAATGATGAGAACTTTAAGGATATCTCTGTAGCTTTAATCCAAGGTAAACATGTAGAAGAGAAAGATTACTATGTGCAGGATAATTTATTGTACCATTTGGGAAAACTCTGAATTCCTAAAGATGAGCAAGCACATGTAATCCATCAAGCACATACCTCTTTGATTGCAAGACATTTCAGGGTAAGTAAGACATTGGCTCAATTGCAAAAATATTGTTATTGGCCTCGTATGCAAGAAATTGTCACTAAGCATATTAAAGGATGTGTAATGTGTGCAACTAGCAAACCAAGTAATAGGAAATTAGGTTTGTACACACCATTACCTGTACCATCCCATCCATGGGAAAGTGTATCAATGGAATTTATGGGGGGTTTACCTATGTCTAGGAAGGGTCATGATTATTTGTATGTAGTAGTTGATTGGTTTAGTAAAATGCATATTTTAATGCCTTGTAAAAAGTGAGCCATTGCTAAACTGACAACTCATTTGTACTTTCAATTTGTATGGGTTCATTTTGAGTTACCTACTTCTATAGTATCAGATCGAGATTCTCAATTCTTGAGAGAATTTTGGTCATCTTTGTGGGGACTCAAGGACACCAAGCTAAAGAAGAGTACAACCTTCTATCCATAGATTGATGGATAGATGGAGATAGTCAACAAGATAGTTGTTCATCTACTTAGAGGTTATTGTAGTAAGAATCATAAGTTGTGGGATGGAAGCATTCATTATGTGCATCATGCTTACAACCATGCAACACACTATTCTACAAAAATGTCTCCTTTTGAGACTTGCTTCAATTACTTTCCTAAGACACTAATGGATTTTTCTTTTGGGAATAATGATGTTGTAGATGGATAACATGATGTAGAAAAGGCTTTAAATTTTATCTAGAAGGTCCAAGAAATCCACTAGGCAGTAGAAGCACAGTTGGAGTAGAGCCAAGTAAAATACAAGGCTCGCCATGATAAGCATTGCATCGATCACCATTTACAGTTTGGTGATAGAGTTTGGTTACATATCAAAAAGGAAAGAATGCAAGGTGAAGGAAGGAAGCTCAAGCCTATCTAGTATGGCCCTTCCGAGATCATAAAAAAGATAGGTACTAATGTCTTCTACCTTAATCTTCCTCCATACATGAAAATTTACTCAATTGTCAATGTTGAGAATTTGAAGTTGTATGAGCCTCCAATGATCTTGGATGAAGACACAAACATTAAGGTTCCATCCATTGATGAAATTTCATTAGAGTACATGCCAGAATTGCAAGAAGATGTTATCCTTGATAGGAATGTCAGAACTTTATGAAGAGGCCCGATTGAATATGTTTGAGTGGGATTAAAGGGGATGCATCCAAGCAAGGCAAGATGGATGGAGATTCGTAAAGTGAGGGAACTTTACCATCGCTTACTTTATGAGTAATCAAACTTTTTAAGGTCCAAAAGCTCTTCATTGGGGAGGCTTGATCTAGGGGATAAAAATCACTAAAAATTGAAATGTCCTCAATGCTCCAAGAATCAATGTCATTACAAAGTGTTCACAATTCTGTCTCCAACGCAACTTGAACAAGCAAAATTGGAGTTTAGATGTAAAAGTTGTGGCCAATCAAAGTTTGGTCAAACTGGGACCAAAGGCCATAAAAAGGTAAAAATATCTCAAAATTGGTCAATAATGGTTTCATATGAAAGAGATTTTTGAAACTTTCCAATGAAATTAGTTTCATCAAAAATGGAATCCGTACGTAGAAGTTATGGCATTTTGAAGTTTAAAGTAAAAAGACAATTATTGATGACATCATCATGATGTCAGCATAATGATGAGGCACCTTGAAAAGCAATTGGAAAATTTTCTTCATAGGATTTGAACCCACAACTCCTTGCCAACTAACCTTCCTACTTAATCATTACATTACATGTTGGATTTTACTATTGTTAGGTGACATTCTTCTAAATCATAATGCTGACTGTTGGCTATTATAAATGGTGGATGGTGGGAATTGAACTCTTACCATCACCCACCTAAAATGTTTCATATCCATTGCACTATTAATAACACTTACGATACATTTGGGGGAGTTTATATTTAAAAAACACCTAACCTGCCTATCCTTAATTAAATAAGGATTATTTGTTAACATTGACCCTAAAATGAAATAAGGCCATATTTGCAAAATGGAAAAGGGGATATTTTTGAGGATTATTTTCACAAGAAGGATTATTTTGTTGTTTTGATGGTTTTTTCCCCTAATTATGGCTAATTTTATGTTTAAAAAGAGGCAGTAGTTCTTTGAAAAAAAACCATCCAAGTTATGGGAAGGAGATTATGAACTTGAAGGCTTGTTGATTATTCTTGCACATTAGAGAATAATATTGCCATTGTTCTTGAAGGAAAAATCTTGTAAATACTTGTAATTTATTTTGGAGCTTATCAAATTAGTCCCTCTATTAGAGTAGGACACAAAGATGTAGTTTGACCCATGGATGAACTCCATTATCAATTGTGTTTTCTCTTCTATCTCTCTTCTCTCTTTCTTTTAGTCATTACCTTATTATGATTTTTTCGTTTAAGTACTCAAGTTATCTTAATTTGATAATTAAGGATTTGAATTAACTTTATGAAATGATGTAAAATATTCCTCTATAATAGTCCTAGATCCTAATTAGATTAATGTAGAAAAACCCCCAACATGTACTGGTAGAGGATTCATAGAAACTAGTCTTCTTGATAGGGGTAAATGATAATTGTCTAGAAGCATTAGACCTAATGGTTGGTATTGATATATACCAATCTTCTTGGGATGACCTCAAGAAAATTTTTCTTAACTACTCAAGGTCAATTGTGAAGAAAGGAAGAGGGTACTGGTCCACAATTACTAAAGGGATTAATCAATGCATTTAAAAGCTCAAGATATCTAATTTACTCTCAGATTTCAAGTAGGACATCATAAATGATGTCACTACACATCTTGACACCATGACTACAAAGAAGAAACATGTAGAGGCTGAATCACAATTGACGAAGTACTATCCTCACAGCCACAAACAAAAGAAAGACTATAGATGTAAGCTAGTAGCCAACCTAGAGAATCAATATTTTCCAACTGAGTACATGAAGATAGACAAGGACAATGATCAAGTGTTCTTGGTTGCTGAACATCAACCATGGGCTTCAAGACAAGGTATGCCTCAAGATCCTCTATAATTTTCAAATCCTTACAATAATCAGTGGCAAAACTAAAGTTATCAAAATCCTTCTCAGTACTGTCAACCTCCCTATAAAACCAAAAAAACAACCAGTGGCTTAATCAACAAAATAATCAATGGCAAAACCAACAAAACAACCAATGGCCTAATCATCAAAATAACTAGTGGCAAAATTAGCAAAATCAATGGCAACCACTACAAGGAAATTGGCAGCAAAATAAGCAATGGAGGTGGCCTCCACAGTGGCCTAACCAAAATGCTGGTAGCCCACAACTACTGCCTCCAATGCAACCACCTACACTAATGCCACTTCTTGCAACAAATAATGCTAATCCTAAGCTAATCCAATTGCCTACTCAATCTTAGCCAAATCCAAACAATAGGCACTAATACATTTGGTAGCAAATTGCAATGGCAGTGCTATTGCAATTTTTCCATCACAACCTTGTTGTCGTCGCAATTGTGATGGTAGATCGTCACAATTGCAACGATGACAAGGTTGTGATGGAAAAATTGCAATGGCACTACCGTTGCAATTTGGTACCAAATGTATTAGTGAGGCAACAACAATAGCAAACGTGCACTGCTAATACTTAGTAGTGCTTTATTCAATCACTAGAGATATCTAATATCAATTTGATATTTGATACAACTCTATCTACACCAAAATATCCTATTATCATGGAAGTTATAGACACTCCTACAACACCACTTCCAGAAGCTACACTACCAAATACCAACCTGCCAGCTAATGTACCCAGTAGGACTATTGACCACACCTTAGTGAATCCTCCCTTTCCACATAGGCTAAATAAAGAGAAATCTATATCCCAAGTGGAAGAGACATTTGATATTGTTGAGCAGCTGAAAATATGCACATCCAAATCCCTTTGTTCCAAGTTATCAAGGACATCCTTTTTTACAAAAAGACTATTAAGGAAGCATGCCTTAAGAAGCTAGGGTGGAAGAAGAAAGATCCTCAAATAGTCCATGTTGTTGGGTAATTAGAAAATATCATGTTAGGGAAGGTAGTGATACCAAAGTATTCAGATCCTGGTAGTCTAGTAGTTAATCTGATCATAAATGGACAAGCTATGAAAAATGCTTTAGTTGATTTGGGAGCAACAATAAATGTGATGAGTAAAGATACAATGCATAGGTTACACATAGAAGGATTAAGGATAACTCCCATAATGTTACAACTTGCTAATAGTTCAAGTGTCACTCTAGTGGGTCTCATAGAAGATGCCATAGTTACTTTAGATCTATGGGAATACCCTGCCAATTTTCTTATCTTATCACCTAAAGTAAAACTTGTTGACTATCCTGTCATATTAAGGAGACCTTGGTTAGTCACCACTAATGCTAAAATTAATTGCAGATTAGGCAGTATGACAATTTCAAATGGTCAAACTAGAAGGAAGCTAGTGTTATATCCACTTGCCCAACCCCAACATGACTTGGGAGAACCTATTTGGCCAGATTTAGGGGATGAAGAGGAAGATCTGAATTCTATAGCCTAGGTCATGATGTTGCATAGGTACTCTTTTATGAAAATATAGGAGGAAGATGATGTAATATAGATCATTCTTACCAATGAATGTATAATATCCAGAGATATTGTTGAGAGTTATATCTTAAAGCTACGTACTTATGAAGACTATGTTTGCCTAGTGAGCCTTGAGATAATTGATCAATTACCACCAAGTGAAGTAGCTACAAGTCCAGTATTAAAAGTGTCAATGGTATAGTTATCAACTACTGTGGAACTTTCTCTTGGTCATAATCTCCATGTAAACAACAAGTTATCCCAATCACAATTGGGATTGTTAACCAAGCTCCTTAATCAACATGAAAAAGCCTTTGCTTGGGATTATGGGGATATGGTAGGATTGAGCCCTAAACTCTACACCCATATGATCTACATCAATGATGGAAGCTTATCACTCCATCAACCTCAAAGGAGAAAAAATCTAGCATTGCGTGAGATAGTTAAGACTGAGTTGCAAAAGTTTTTGGATGTTGGATTCATGTATCCAATGTCTAACAACATATGGGTATCACCATTAGTTGTTGTACCTGAGAAAGGAGGTAAGTGGAAGATATGTGTAGATTATAAGGAGTTAAATAATGCCACAAAGAAGGATCACTTTCATTTTCCCTTTATTGACCAAGTATTGGATACTTTGGCTAGAAAGAAATACTTTTCATTTTTGGATGGATACAACAGTTACAATCAGATAAGCATTGCTCTAAAAAATCAAGAGAAGACCATATTTACATGTCCTTCGAGTACCTATTCTTATTCTATATTACCATTTGGCTTATGAAATGCACCTACTACTTTTTAGAGAGCTGTAATCAACATCTTTGTTGACATATCACATGATTGCATGGAGATATACATGGACAACTTCACTACATTTGGTGTCACATTTGAGAAAGCCTTGAAGAACTTGGAGAAAGTAGTAATCTGAAGTGAAGAATATAACCTGTCTCTCAACATTAAGAAATTATTTTTGATGATGTAGGAAGGCACAATTTTGGGATATTTTATCTCTGAAGCTAGAATCTAGGTAGACCTTGTGAAAATAGAGGTAATTCTCACACTCCCTATTCCCACAAAGCAAAAAGAAGTTAGATATTTCCTAGGATATACTAACTATTATAGGAGGTTTATCCAAAATTTTAGTCAGACAACTAGTCCTCTATATACTTTTCTTACTAGAGAGGCTAAAGTTGCCCAGACAAAGGAATGTGATGACTCCTTTCGGTAGCTCAAGTCAATGTTAACAACTGCACCAATACTTAGGGGTCCTGATTGGACTTTTCCTATTCAAATACATACATATGCTTTTGACTATGCCATAGGTGTAGTCCTAGGACAAAAATCTCAAAACCTTGAAAATGCAATCTACTATAACAGTAAGAGTCTTCATGGACCAGAGTTAAACTATGCAGTGATTGAAAAAGAACTATTAATGATAGTTAATGCTTTGAACAAATTCTGGCATAATGTAACTGGTTATCCCATATTTGTTCATATTGACCATGCAATAATTAAGTATCTCATGAACAAACCTGCCATCGTAGGTAGGTTAGCAAGATGGATACTTCTTTTGCAAGAATTTGATATCATAATCATTGACAAACTTGGGAAAGTGAATGTGTTAGCTAATTATCTATCCAAAATCCACCATGATGAAGAAGATACTACTTTGATAGATGATACATTTCTAGATGAGCATTTATTTAATATTGCTATCCAAACCCCATGGTATGAAAATATAGCTAATTACATTGCAACTAACAAAATTCCCACACATTTCTCTTACAAGGATAGGAGGTTTCTTGAAGAGAAAAGATTCCATTTCTCCTAGATTGATAACACAATATTTTACACTAGACTTGATCAATTTATGTGGAGATGTGTGCAAGAACATGAGACATATGACATTCTACATGCATTTCATAATGAACCATGTGGGGAGCACTTTGCAACAAAAAGAACAACAATGAAGATTTTAACATCCGGTTACTATTGGTCTACACTTCATAAAGACACAACTAGTTATACATGAAAGTGTGGTAAATGTTAGAGGATGGGCCAACTAACAAGATAAGATGAAATGCCTCTCAATCCATAGGTGGTGGTAATACCATTAGAAAAATGGGGCATGGACTTCATTGGTCCAATATATCCTCCATCCAATGGGAAATCATACATCCTTGTATGCACTGACTACTTGACAAAATGGGTCAAAGTCAAAGCCATGAAGCATGCATGACCATAAAGTTGCCAAATTTCTATATGAAGAAATCTTTACTCGATATGGCATACCCAAGGAGCTTGTTACTTACCAAAGTGCTCAATTCACTTCAAATATAACAATAGAACTCATGAAGGAATATAATATTAAACATCAAAAATCAAGCCCCTATCATCCTCAAACTAATGGAGAAGTAAAAGTTACAAATTGGGAGATAAAAGACATCTTGACAAAGACAATTCATTTACACTTCAGAGATTAGAGCAGTAGACTAGTAGAAGTTATTTGGGCATATCAAACAATATGGCAGACCACCACAAGGTTCACACCATTCAAACTATTTTATGGAAAAACAACAATTCTACCCATTAAATTTGAGCACAAAACTTTAAGAATGACGTTGGAGGCAAACATTGATCTTCCTACAACATAGAAAGAGTGCTTACTTCATCTTAATTCTTTGGATGAAATGTGTAAGTCTACCTTGGAATGCACAAAAATCATACAGAAGTGAAGGAAACTATGGCATGACTCCCACATTAAGAGAAAGCAATTTCAAGTTGGAGATTGGGCATTACTTTATGATTCTAGATTCAAGGAAATACCAAGCAAGCTATATACATGATGGTTGGTTCCCTATGGTATAAGTCATGTATTTACAAATGGAGCAGTCAAGTTAATCATAATTTATCTAGTACACTTCAAGTTATTAGTCAATGGACATTGGATAAAGTTGTATTACTAGCCCCAAACAAAAGAATATTTCCTATAGCAATTTCAACAACTAGTTTCAAACAAACAATAGGTAACACTTCTTGCAGTAGATGGTGCCGACCTTCTTCCTACAGCTCTTCAATAAGAGTTCCTTTCTCCATTCACTTTCTAAATTCTCCTTTTTCAACTCATTTCATTTCTTTCTCTACCACCCACCCACCTTCTACATCATCATTTTTCTATGCTTTCAATAATATGGCGAGTCCATTGACGTATGCTATTGCTGCCATTCATCAACTCTCACCACCTTTATTTGGCCTGTGCAACGATCAAATTGACAGGTATAAGCTTTTCAAATTTCATTCATTTTTGGTGCATAGATTTAGTTGGTTATATCTACTACTACATTAAATATATCATTGCATTATTACACCAGTTTTGTACCTTGTGCCAAGTATGTCAAGTGAGGACACTTGTCCATTTTTCGTAGAGAGTAGGGAAGGTTATTAATTCCAAATGACATTTCTATTTACTCATTAAAGATCCTCAAATATTTACTTTCCCTTTGTTTGATTAAAATCCAGTTGCCATACTATGCAAGTGTCAAGTGTCATACCTTTATTACCAAATAATACCTCATTGTAAGACTAAGATGTGACCCGAATTAAATTTTGAAGCAATTTTGGCATATCTATGATTCATTTTGTTAAAACCACATTATTATTGTTCATTAAAAAAACACTAGAATAATGTGAAAAGGGTCTATGGTTTTATAAAGAAGTCTAAAATTCATTAAAAAAAAGAGGGTCATTGTTGAAAATAGAGCAAAGGCTGAGATTAGTAATCACAAATGGAAGGTCAGTTATAGTGACGTGAACCAATATATCATAGTGTTTTACTTTTTGTTATAGAAGAAGTAAGAAGATATAATGCATGTGGTTGGCTAGGATATTTCTTGAAATTAACAAAGTTTGATGAAGAGGCAGCTACTGAATTTACAAATATATTTGAGGAAGGTGAAGCAATAGTATGGGGATTGATATTCATTTCAAATAGAGGAACAAATAGTAGAAGTAATTGGGCTGCCATTAGAAGGGGGGCACTGCCCCAATAAGCATGATGTCAAATTCGCTAGGTCTTAGTTTACCCTACTAGGTGATCCTCCATTGTAGATTACTAAGTAGGGGTGCAAAATAATGTCTATTTCTCTGCCATACGATGAGTTGGCCATGCATATTATTAGGTATTTCACTCGTGAAGGAATATTTTTTTAATTTGCATGCACATCATTTTAAGTTACTGAGTTATGTAAGGCATAATCTTCTAGTAAATATCCCCAATTTCTTGTTCAATATGTTATGCATTAGTGCTGAGAAAACCTAGAAAGGAAAGGAAAATTTTATTACTCACCATGCCCTAATTAAGTTGCTCATAGAAAGATCTCTTAGGACATCTATCCTATGTCATGGGAATAATTTTCTAGCATAAAATCCTGCAGCCTTAGATTGCCCCTAATGTATAGCCTAGCCAAGATAATGCAATGTCCGTTGACACAACTATTGAGCAAGGCACCCAAGGCGTGAAAATTGAAAATGTACAAGAAAATGTGCCTTTACCTACTCAAATGAGAAATGTACCTTATTTTTCCCAAGAAAAAAGAAAATAGAAGTTACAAGAAGAAACTTTGGTTCCTATAGTAGAAAAATAAAACCCTACAGTCTCAAAATGGAAGAAAATAAAGTCGGTTCCTACAAAAGAGACACCAAAGATGGTTAACAAGAATAAGGCTATGGTGCTTGAAGAAACCCTTGCATGAAGAAGCCCTAGAAAGAGAGGAAAAATTCCTAAAGTTCCCTCAGAAACCCAATCTGCTTTACCTAAACAATCTAATGAAGAACCTCTAGTACAAGTTATCCTCGATGATTCCCCTAGTCAACTTGAAATTCTAGACATTCCTTAGAATCTTGATGAGAAATGTAAAGATGAGATGAATGAATGACAAAATGATTCCCAAGTAAGCCAACAAGATACTCCAAGCTATGAAGAAGAAGGAGACCTAACAATGCACTTGCTAGCTTGTTCAAAAACTACCCTAGTTTCCTATAAACAAACATGGTTTATAAGCTTCTTGGAATTCTCATGGAGGGAACATAGGAAGAAAAATAATAAGGATGAAGAAAGTAGCATGACTACCTTACAAATGCTTCTTTTTCAACTATATAATAAACATGTATTAACAAAAACCCTATGGAAGGAAGAGAAAAAGAAAATGAAGAAGGTAATAATAGACCAAGGTGATGAAATTGTAGAATTAAAAAAGCAATTGGTGAGATAGAAGCAAAAGAAGGATCATGCCCTTAAGCTGACTAACCAAATATTACTTGTAGGCCACCACATAGGATCTATGCCATCTATTTAAAAGAACAATTCCTCTCATTCTAGTTAATGATGACCCTCAAAGATATAGATACAAAATTTAGGTTAGCTCAGGAATTTTATGGCTTTTACCAAACCCTTCCATCATGGGAGCAAAATTTACTCTGTGAATTATATGTGCATAATTTGTTTATCCCTATAGAAACTCAATGCAACCCTCTATTTTATATAGGGGATATACACCTTCGGGCCCTAATGTCTTGGATGCACAATGAGGTCAACTATGATAGACAATTGAATAATTATAGAGAATAGGAGAGAATAGAACCCCTACCATTAAAAGAATAACACAATACACTAGAAGAAATCCTTAGGGATTGGTCCAGGCTAACCTATGGAAATTTTCACAAGGAAATAAGAAAATAAGTCTTCTATGCCAGAAAAAAAGTGTATGCAGAGTATGACAACATGCCTTACTTTTTCTTTCAAAGATTCATGGTTGGTGCTAGAAGTAGATAGAGTAGACTACTCAAGGGATTTAGAAGGTTAGAACCACACAACCTTATTAACATTTAGGTAGGCCTTCACCACACACCATAATACATGCAGTTGGGAAGGTAAATTAGACAAGAACTTTGGTGTCCATTAATGATGCATCCATCCATGCTCCTTTGGCCCTTGTATGACATCAACTTTGAACAACTTGATAGGTTGCAGGAGGATGATAGGAGGGAAGTCTAGGAAAGAACAAGAGGATTCTACTATTCTTTTAGTAGTCAAAGGTGAGGGAGGACTGAGGTTGGAGACTTCCAATCAATTCCCAGAAGATGCAATGCTTGAGGACAAGAATTAAACTTACCAAGGGACATGTGATGAGGCCAATTATTGCCTCTATTTTATATTAACTTCTATACTCTTTTTTTAATACTGCTAGGACATTTGTGAACTTGTAACTAGTTGAACTTATGATAAAGTCCACATAAAACTATTAAACCATGGGTAGATAGTTATTTCATATTTTGCCAATATTATACATGTAATGTAGTATTTCATATAACCATTAGAATGTGTGTTCTAATATCTTGATTTTGTTTGACTATGCTTATTTGTGTAAATATTTCTACATCGTGACTAACTTGCTAGGAAAGGAAGAAGCTGGAGAGTGGTCGACAACATTCAAGAAGGAGCATCAAGGCCCAACTATAGTGGAGGAATCATTATGGCACAAGAAGACATGAATACTACAAAGGAGAAGCCATTATTATAGGAATTTTGAGATGAAGTGTTGCTATATTCCCTCAGTGTTTACTATTGTGTTGAATCAGTCCCCCAAACTTTATTGTTTATTTTGTGGGCTATTATATTTCCCTCTTCTTCTCTAGTAGATCTTCAATTAGTTTTTTTTCTTTTCTATTTTAGAATAAGTATCAATCCTCTATTTATAGGGATTGGATTGATAGTTTAAGGAGGTTGGAAAAAGTTTAGGGAAAAACATTGTTGTATCTTGTAGCAAGTTATCTGCTGTTTTATGTATTGTTCTTATGTAAAGAGTTTTTAAAATATAATGAAGTAATTCTTGGTTTACATTATATGCTAGTAGATTAGTAGAAGCCAACCAAGGGGGCCCACTTGAGAGGTGCATTAGATTATAGTAGTGTAGATTTACTTCCAACATTTCTAGTATTTTAGATAGAAGTTACAATTTTTTCCTGCAACATCGTACTTTATGAATGTTCCTACAACATCTGCAAGAGTAGTTATAGTGGATGGTCTGGGTTGAAATATAGGTTAGCATAGATTTGCATTTCTAGCATTCATTTCATTAAGGAGTTAAGTGTGTAACTTTCCTGCAATACTAGTGTAGGTTCTTTATATGCATTTTACTTTACTATAGCATAAGCATAATGACTCTTCAAGGAACCTAGTGCACATACTGTGCTGATCATTTCAAGCATACATCCATGCATTGAAAAATTAAATGCACCTCATGGTGGGATAAGTAATCCTTATATTCAATAAACTATTTCTAAGGTTTTGGGCATGATTATCACACACCTATTGTGAGGCATACCAATGATCACTAATTGCAATTTAAAAGGCAATTCAATAAAATCTCATTATCTAGAAGAGAATGGATCCCACAATGAAATATCAATTTGATGAAAATAAAAGAAAAATATCAAGACAAGAAACTACCACTCTCAAACATAAGGGAAAGGTGACAACGAGAATAAACAACAATTCCATCTAGTATGTTGAATGGGAAAACACATACTACCTAGAAAGTTATTATGGGGAACATCTACACCTAAGGGAGATAGGCTGAAGAATTTTAGGAAGAAGGGGAGATGCAAAGGACTTCACTTAGAATGTCTCATGTTACCAAAAACCAATTGGCCTCGAAAGGTACAAACAATGTTAAAAGACTTGAACTACATGAAAGGCAGGTTAGAAGACACTCAATGTCAAGAGGACATAAATCCACAAAGCGTAGTATTACAGTGAGCAAGTTAGGATGCCCTATTAGTTACACATGTAGTCTTATTGACCTCTCCCCATTTGTGTCGATTGACACTATGTCAAGGGTGCTTAATTCCTTCAAAATTCAATATTATTTATAACCTTCAAGAAGGGAGTAATCAGCTAGGTATTCTAGAGGTCCTATGCAATATCACCTAAAGTGATGGCTTCTTGGACAAAACATACCAAACCTTTGGACAAGTGTTAACAATGGAAAGTGTAAAGGAAAATGACATAGTGTTTGATTAAAATAATTCCTCCCATAAATCTCATAGAAGTCTAGGACACATTAGATAAAATATTATAATGTTATATTTATCAATCTCTTAGAAGAAAACAAAATGAAAAATCCTCTTAGTAAACATAATACAATGATCCATCTCAACTTGAAATAGTAGAACAACTGAAAATCTAAAGAAGATGCTCACAAGAGATGGGATCATCCATAGTGTGCATAAAATGTATAAAGGAATCAAATCCATGTGATGGATCAAAAAATTGAAGAATAATAGTCTAAACGCTCTTGAAATAATGATGGTCAAGTGAACTCATATTGGATCTTAGTCAAAGTAAGAAAGGAAAATTTTAGATAATGTATAACTTGCCATTTTCTATTTATATAGTGAATATACATTTGAATTTATCAAAAGAAAATTAATTTAAGGAAATAGATATAAATGGATAGTATACCACAATTTTGTCTTAGCATGTTAATATTTTTTTTTGTTAAAAGTAGCTTTACATTTTCCCACAATGTTTTATTTTATCTAGTGTGTCATATTTGTGGATATTACATCCTTTCACATTAATCAATGTTGTTTTCTTTAAAAAAAAAAAGTTTTTTCTTCTTGTTTCTCACTTAGATGTGCATTGCTCCATCCCACAAAAAAATTCAAAGCATTTTCCATGCAGATAAATACTCTAGCATATGGAAAACTAATAGAAAAGTTTAAAACATCTATGAAATCTCTTAAGATTAGAGAGTACTCTCCTGGTACCTCTTGAAGTCTCACAATGACAAAGATAGTAAAATGAAACATAATCATATTATTAACACCAAATGTTGATTTGATTTTACTATAGCGATAAGAACATCTACAAGCAATAAAAATTAAGGCACTAGTGCACTAACTTGAAATGCCCTTGTGAAAGCCCACCTTAGCAAATTAGTCATAAGCCATGGAATGACAATAGCCAAAATAGGCATAGATGGCCTGTATTTCACAATCAGCCTAAAAAAAATTGAAAGTCAAAATTCTATTTGATATACAAAGAAAAGGAGATATAATATTGAAATTGTGCTTAATTTTTGAGAAAAAATTACAGCAATCATTCAAAAAGTAGAAATTTATGGGTACCTTATAGCCCATCTCGATGATGTGAAAACTACAATAACAGATGCCTTCACTTTGATTGTTGCATGTACTTGCAAATCATATATTCCAGCATTCATATACTTGGATTAGTGATTAAGGTCTTGAAGATAATAAGAAACAAAATACTAAGAACAAATACCCCGCCACACCATAATTTGCATAAAAGAAAAACTCATTGCACTTTAATGGACAACTTGATGATGGAAAATTTAATAATAATGGAACAAAATCCTGCCATTGATAATGCTATAGATTCCAAATGAGTCATTGGTTCACCAACATATTTGATAGTTTTTAAAAAGTAAATAGCTTGATTGTAAGCTTTCTACATCTATATTCATTTGAAAAGTCAAATAAGTCTACAATTCATTAGAAGACATTTAATGCACTTTATTTGTAATAGAAAATAATACAAGTTCAAATTTTTATTATGAAAAACCACAAAGCTATTAATAATCTTTTATTATATATTTTTTTGTGGGTTTCTTTTCAATTTCACTCTCTTAGATAACATCTTTGTTTTTGAGTCATTCTCAACAAAATCAATAAAGTTATTTCCATCCAAAGGAATCCATAATAGCTAGTAATTGATAAGTATGATAACTTACTGCTGTACAAATTCTACCCACTATTGTTATGGTCTCAACAGGGTACAAATGCCAAAAAGTTTTTGCTCCTAACAAGATTCCATCTGTGCCTATGACAATCAGGGTCTTTGACTAGTTAACCAAATATAAAAAGAGAAAGGATTTGATTACCTTAAAAATGTAATTTACAAAAGTTCTTGCAAAAAAAGTGAACAATGTAACTACATTCCCCAACAAATAAAGTTAAAAGATGGAATTGGAATATTTGAAAGCCAACACTTGGTCATACATACCATCAAGGACAACATTTGCAACATCAATTGCTTCATCACGAGTTGGTCTTAGATTATCAATCATATTGTCAACCACATGAGTGATAATTGAAGGCTTCTTGGCCATGTTACACTTCTAAACAATAACTTTCTAAAACAAAAAGACCTGATATGCACATAGAAATATATAGAAATTTTATTCAGCTCAGTTATTAATTTACTTAAAATAAATTAGAGAAATACTATGATTTTTCGATGTAACTTTTAGTTGTATTTCTTTTCTCCTTTGCCTTAGGATTGTAATCATATTAAAATTAAAATGAAATCATCATAATGTTAATTTACAACAACTTTTGATTACATTAAACCTTTTACAGTTTCTATATTCTCACAGATCATTTCAATGAAAAACAAAGATGGTTTGCTCATAACTTCAGATCTTGATTCCAAAGAAAAGAAGATTCTTTCCTAGTTGATTAAGCCTAAGATTGATCTTGGTGATCTCAATAAAGCTTGGATTCAAAGAATCATGAGAAGAGGGCTTTTCTTGCTCTGGAGAAGTCACCTTGATTTATATTGAGAGTGTACTTGCTTACAAGGACTTATCATGATAGATAAAGAATCCATTGTATTTTCTTTATCGGGGTTAGGTGTCTTTGACCTCTAAAGGAAAAATGAGGCCCAAATTATGTTCCACATAGATTATAAGGGATTAGTTGATTTATAGCTAAATACTGGTTTTTATATGCTTGTGGATGAATATCATTGTTCTATGGAAATTATCTTGCATAGTGTATGTTGTGGAGGATAAGTATTATGGTTTGGATGGATTGAAGAAAATCTTGTAACTCATCGATGGGTAGGATAGTAGTGCCTTGCTACTTACATTTATGGGCTTACCAAGTCTGAGCTTGCAAATTTTACTATTTAGACTATTTACCATTGTGAGCTTACTAACAAGAATGAAAATAAAAAATCCTAGTACTTGTCAAAATGTTAGGTTCCAATTGCATCAAACTCTATCTATCTATTAGGTTCTAATTAAAAATCCTAGTACCTATCAAAATCTATCTATCATACATCAAATTAAGAGAAATCCCATTTACTTATCATTGATAAAAAGCTCATCTTTATGAAATTGGCCTAAACTATTGAAAATAAAATGGATTCATGAGAACTACATTCAAAATAGATATATATCAAGAAACTAAGTATAAGTTTCCCATTAAGAGGAGTCAAAATTGAAAAAAGAATACAAACTAACTATGCAAATTTTATCTAGGAATGGTACAACCATCTAGCTACCATCTCCATTTCTTTTCGTATGCGATACCCAAAAGGAAACCTATAACATTAGGAGTCTACAAGCACAAAAATTTTCAAATTGGAAATATACCAATGAAAATAATTTCTCTTGAAACTATAGGAAATGAATGGATTGTGAATGTGGTATTACAATAATTAAGAAGTCTTTGCTTAGGACACTATAGGTCATCCACAAAGCACTGGTGAGGAACTCGAATAATGATAAGTGGAATGGCATGAATTCCACACTTTTTGTTCTAATCACCACCTTTTGCAATACATCAAAACAATATATGCTGAGGCTTAAACATCAAAAGAAAAAAAATCTATAATTGAGGCTTAAACACATCTAGTATGCAAAACAAGTAGAGGAAGGTAAAATGGTTAGTTTACATACCATAGCGAGAAGTGGAGAGCCATAGAGTGCAATGGTTGTAATGATCCCTGAAATAACCACTAAGAACTTTTGAGTCTTATGCTTATGAAGACCAAAAGTAGACACCATTTCTATTATTGTGAAAATCATTACAACAACTACAACCATCCTCCCTACTTTAAGCTGAAAGTGGCACAAAATAAATTTTGGCATATGAGAAATACATAGAATTCAACTATAGTGATACCCTTTCAATAAGTAAAGGGAAAATAGTACATACCTTGGCCTTGGGAGGGGAAAAGGCTAAGTATGTGCAAATGACAAAGAATTCAAGAATAATGCTATCACCATTGGCAATGGAAACCAAAATGTTTTCCCACCCTTTACTTACAACAGGCATTCCTTATCAAGTATAAATAAAAAAATTGAAGAGAGAAATCACATATGGGGTGCATGAGTATTGCCCCACTAATTTCTCTCTTATCACCTTCACAAATGTAAACCTACCCAAAAAAGGTCAAACCTCACCTTATGTTCTAGGAAAATTACACTATGAGACCTCATCAAGGATAGAATTCAATTCAAAGATAGATTTGATAAAACCAATTTTGATAAGCATTTAGACACTCATTTTCTTCCCAATATTGTAATTTTGAAAATCTAGACAAATATAATGAGAAGGAATTTGATGGCACTAATGCCAATAGGAGCAAACATGTGACACAATATGTGGACTGCCTGATCAACATACAAGAGGATGTTGCCCTACTATGATGAAGTGTGGTCATTAATTAGGAAAACTCCTCTGATGTGTCACAATAACAAATGTGGGATGCAGCATGGCCAAGCCTCTATTTTTTGCAAGGGTTTTGGAGCTAGCACATGATTTGAAAGCTAGAATTAGGGGAACCTTAATCATAAATTTTTATAAACAAAAGATAAGAAAAGTATTTAGGTAGAGTAGTCATTTCATGCCTCCCTCTATATATGTGTGAATTCCTCATTCTATAGCTAGATGATAGGCCAAGAATGGGGCAAATAATTAAGAAATAATTAACAATTTATGTTGAAGTTTGACTAGTCTATACGTGTCAATCTGAGAGTGTAAGCTTGTGAAAGGTGTCCAAGTAGTATTCCATCAAGGGGTTTTAGTTTTGATTTGAGAGATTATGGATGTAGTTGAAAGAAAATATATGAAAAACTAAAATAGAACTACGACAGGAACTATCACTTCCTGTGACAGGAGCTCAAATAAAACCTACTAAAATAATGTGGACAATAAAAACATCAGAAATAAAAATGTCTTTCTAATAGCAATAAAAATATAATTATTTCTATCAAATGAATTAAAAAAATGATGAAACACTAGTAATCATATCACTCAATGCAAATTAGATTACAAATTGATAAGGAAACAATACTCAAATCAATTATTAATTCAAATGGAACTTTATATTAATGAAACACAAACACACTACACTGAAATATAAAATCAGAAAACACACCAGACTTAATTACATAAATCATTGACATACAATCCAAACTATTAACAATCTCACTAAACATTCCAAGAGTGGGCACTTTCTCTAGTCTGCAAGGTGTGTGAAGAAACTATAATGTTCTACGTTGGGTTGATCAATAGAATTGTTATTTCATTCCTTAGATTTTAACAAATGTAATAGTACATTTCAATATTATTTAGGCTACTTATATATACGCAGTTGTAACAATTATACAACTATTTTGATGATATGGACCATACAAATAATAACTGGTATAACAATGCACCATAAATTAAATGCCATCTTGTAGTTCTATGCCAAGAAAATAGCCAACATTGTTACCATTCCAACAAGAAATGTTATCAACATCCAATATGGATTGGAAACAGTTTTGGAAGAATCAAATTAGTGGAATTTCCACATGAGGCTTGGAAATACTTCTTAACTATAACAGTTCATCTCCTTAGCAAAAATAAAAACTTAGTTGTCTATAGTATGGGGCTTTTAGCATCCACACATGCATGATATAGATCATATATACATAGAATCACTTATAGCAGCTGTAACAATTATTAAAGAAGACAAGTCTTTTACATGGATCATATACACCACGCATAGCAACTATAATGGTATATACTAATTCAAGCCCCATTTCCATCCATTGGCAATATAGGAAACATGCATAACAAATGTGCCATATCTGATTTTTGATTCACCAATACTATTTGTTTTTGTGTTTGATATTTATTGTTGGCATGCTTGTATTATCTTTTGATATAGGAATGAAAGAAATAATTAGCCAATCATGTATAATAGTTTTTTCCCAAATGTGATAAGAAGCTCCCATAAAGTAGGCAACAAGAAGATTTGTGCCACAAATCAACATGCTATGTAAAAAGAAATCAACAATGCATTTTACAGATTTTAATCCCAAAACTTCATTAAATACTACTTATATATATTAAATCATATGCAACATAAAATAGTAAAATGGAACAAAATGGGATGGAAATGGAATAGGGAAGTAAGTAGGAAAGTGCATAAAATGGATTTAAATATGACATTAAATAGGTTATAATTGGCTCTCATCATTCCTCCCAACTTAGCATATTGCATGTCCTCGTGCAATCATTATGATCAAGAGGCTGGAAGCACTTTAGGTTTAACATTTTGGCTTTATCTCTACCATGAACCATGATAACAAAAATCCCTTTCTTTGCTTCACATGACAAGCTTTGTTATTTTTTCCCCTTTAATCTCACTTTCAACTTTTCATTAGTTGTTTGTCTTTTCTCTTTCCTTTTCAATTTTTTATAGCATTATGGTTCACAAGGTTACATATAGGAGAAATTTATCTCAATTTGCACAAGAGGAGTTTAAATGGGTGAAATAGGAGAGATAAGAGACAAAGAAAAGGAATTATTAAGGGTAATGGATAGAAGATAATAGGATGACGTTCCTCCCCCCAACTTAAAGGTTGACTGTCCATGGGAAACAAGGAGAGGATAGGGAGGGGTGTTGCATAATGATCAACATAAGAAGCAATATAAATAAAGTTAAGAGATAAAATAAGGGAAAAAAATTGATTATTTTACCAACATGCATGTGAAAGAAGACCAATGGTGGAACAAAGAGAAACACAAAAAATGCCACCACCAAAATGGATGAATCGACAAAAAAGAATGAAGAGAGGCATCCAGAACTGCAACACCACAAAATATTAAAATCTCTAAAGGGCACAAAATTGACATGAATAATAAAACTAGGGAAAAAAGGGAAACTTGGGGGACCACCATCAACAAGTGAAGCATTGTACACCATACAAGAGGTAGCATGGTTCACTAAAACACCTCAACTAAATAGGCAACACATACTATATGTGATCAAAGATTTGAGGATCATGCTAAAGAGGAGCAAAGCTGCAAGAGTGAGTGACAGGAGGTGCCAAGAATGAAAGAACCATTGAAGCCAATGAGTGTTCTTGAAAAGAATGATTAGTAGAAAAACCAAGAAGACCAATTATTGCATTTTTTTCATGTTTAAAAAAAAAAATTGATAATGGAAAGTGATCACTGGTAAGCTAGTTTTCAACCACTCATCGCTTCTGTAAAAATAGTTTTCTCCGCTAAGAATTTATTTTATAGTTAACATCTGTTGAAAACTATTTTTCAAATAATAACTGGCCAACAATGCCTGAAGGTTTTCATTGTTGGATTTGTTATTGCCTTTTTTTCTTTTGTTTTCAATTTTTCAATTTTAATTTTTTCAATAACTACATAGAATGACCAAACAAATGAAATCCTGACATAGATGATAAAAAATGATACCATCCAAAACTTGAGTTTTGTCCATGTTCCCATAGAAGGTACCATTGAAGCTTGATTGCATAAGGAACTTGGAATGATGACTATAAATAATCTCCACACAATTGGGAATACTAAAACACTTCACTAAATCAACCTTGATCCATGTATTTTATGCCATAGAATTTTAAATCTTGTTGGAGAACTTTAGAACACACTAGCACAATTGGATAAGAAAATTATCCATAAGAATGATGATCCTTACAAGACATAGTGCTCCAAGAATGGAAAAATGTGACCCTCCAACATGAAGTTGTGTTATCCAATCCTTTTGATAAATAAGAGATATCCATTTCATGAAATAAATACACCTCCTTATCAAGGACAAGGTCATAGAGTGAAATACCAATGATAGTCTCCAATGTGTCCATAGAATTATAGAGAAGATGAGACACAACTTTGAGGAAGGAATGTGATGATATGCAATGTCTTCAATTTTTTTGCTGGATGTGTAGCTCAAAAATAATCATGAATCTCATAGACCAAGTTGCATATTTTCCTACATGTGAGAAATCACCAAAGAAAGGAAATCTCATTTAAAGGTAATGAACACCTTATACCAAAATTTGCATTTGATCTTGAATAGTGAAGTACACATGAAATAGATATGCACCAGATAGCTAGCAAGCCCATACAATGGTAACAAAGCCAACATAGTGTGTTATGAAATGTTTGTGTAGAAAAACAACTTCAAATAGTATTGGTGCTAAGATTGTTTCACCATATCAAGAGACCTGTAACCATATTCTCAAAACGAAGCATATCAAGTATACTAAAACAATTTTTATCCAATTAATAACCCTATCATTAAATGAGTAATACATTTGTACAAATGGTAGGGTAGAGTCATTAATATAAATTAACACTTGATAAAAACAAAAGAATGTTATTACAATGATTATACCAATTTCAATCAACATAAGAATACATATCTTAAATTGTTTAGATGTCAGATGGTGAAGTTTTCTAAAAAGGACCAACAAAACAATCAATGAATCTTGAATGGAAATCATCTGAGCACCACAAAATTGGTGGGATTTCCCCACCCCCTGCCCAAACTTAACTTCATGTGACAAGGTCATGAAATCATTAGGAAAACCAAATAAATTAGGCAATCGACGAGAGAGTAACACATCATTAGAATTTTTTGAGCCTTTTTTAATGATAGATAAATCAAATATTTCAATAATTCAATGAATGTGTTGGTAAATAGATTTGTTCTTTTTATTTTGACTCTTTAAATCCCAAGTTTTTGGAAAAATATCTGAATACAACAGTTGAAAAGCCACTCGTAAATGAAAGTCTTTTCTCTAAATTGATAGGTATAGCTCCCTATGATAGATTTTTAGTGAATTATGTTTGTTCCTACTATCTAATGAGGATGTGTTCTTAACCCAAGAACAATAGAGATGTAACCAAGTTATACTTAGACAAGACCTAACTTAGGCAACTTTGAATTCTAAAATAGCTAATCAATTTTATGCATCCACAAATCTTATGGATTCATAAAACTTTCTGAAAATTAAACTACGAGAATTTGAATCTAAACTTGAACTATGAATTAATAATACTAAGGATTCCTCTTCAAATGAACAATAACAATACTTATCTCATTCATTCGTTATATTTCATAAGGGGAAGTAAAACTCTATTTCTTCCTTGCTCCAATTCAAATCATATGAGGAAAATACTAACTTCTAATCCTATGGAATAGAAAATAATTGATATTAAATACTCAATTGTCTTTACAACAAAAGTACCTCACACCAAATTTTTTTTGACCTTTCATTAATTGTTCAACTTCATACATATAGAATTGAGAGATGACCGTTACAATAGGAATTTTAATCGGTTCATCTTCCGAGGATGACAAATGGTAAGATGCTAGTTTTTCATATTACAAAATTTACAAAATTTGCAAAATTTTCATTAGAGAACAAATAGGGAGTGTCAATTGAATCACTTAGACTTCTTTCCCTTTTCAGGTTTTGCTCTATATGCCTTAGTAGCTACTATAATTTGAATCATTTCTTTCTAACTAGGCACATGTACATTAGTGAATCTTATGAGCCACTTCGAATGCTCTCAAGCCAACTCCTTCACTACTTTTAGCTGACTTGTCAATTCTCCAGCAGCTACATGTATTTATCCACCAAGTGTCTACAACTCTACCACTCTGCTTTGATCGCTTGAAGTCATTCCAGATAGATTACTCAAGTATGTGGAGAAGTTGTTTTTCATTACTTCTACCCCAATGAGAGCTTTCCCTTGCCCACTAGTTTGTAGGTCAGTGTGTAATCCTTGCATGAGTTCGAATGCTCTGTCTTCGGTCTTCCTCACTTTTTTCCTGGTTTCTTTGAGTCCTTCTTCAGCCTCTTGAATCATCTCCTACTTAAATTGCATGTTTTGAAACCATTCGAACAGAGGCTCAGTCCCTTTCTTCAAAATCTTTGCTTCAACTACCTCTTTTACCTTCATTGGATGACCATATTCAGGAGAGAGATAAATTCATCACACCTTGCCTTCTCTATGGCCAAAGTGTTGTGATTAGATATGATATTATCCTTCTTAGTTTCCAATCAAAGGATAACATTTCCAATTTGATCAATTAGAACAGTTCCATCTGGATTGAGTTTCTCAATCCATTCTCTTCCAATCTGGCCAAAATGCCTATCCTTTTGAAGTTATGAGATGAAGGCTTGCACTTCTTCTGCTATTGGGTTCTCAGTAGTAGGCACACCAGTAATGGTTGCCAATGGAACAACCAATTGCTTGATAAATTTTTTCAATTCTTCAATCTTGACCTTCATTCTAATTTTTGAAAATTTGAGGTTCTCTGATTGTTCTTCTATTACCTCATTACTTGATCTCCATAGGCCCACCTTTGTATCATGCCTAGCCTCTCCAAGATCAATCGAATGTAGAGCAAAATCATCAGGTGTCATGTCCTCAATTATCCCTGCTTTGTTTGGCTTTGCTACCTCCATTGTTAAGTGTCCTATTTCTAGATCTTGTCCAAGTATTGATAAAGTCTTTTGCTTCTTAGCTTTCACTACTATAGATCTAGAGTGAACTACTTGAGACATAGTATCCTTTCCAGGGATACTCTCCTCTTTCCTCTTTCTCTTCCTTTTTAAGGTGTCTTCTAGCTAGGACTCTGTGCTAATCATTTTAGAAGCATCCCTAAGTGACTCTATACTAAACATCTTCTTCTTCATTGGAGTCACTGGTGCTAAAGTTGTAGAAAAAGGATTCTTAGGATCCTAAAATAGAAGCCTAGAAGAACTCAGGGCTTTCTCTTTCTCTTGAATTTTCCTTGTGACTTCGTCAGATTCAATGGATTTGTTACTACTACTCTGTTCTTCCTTGATCTCTACTATCTGAATAGGGGAACCGATTGGTTTCAAAAGTGGAGCACTTGTAGATGGAGTAGCAGTTGTTAGGAATAAGGTGTCTCAACCTTGTATAATTCCTATTCTTATTATTATTTGTTTTGTAAAATGTATTTTTGCAAATAATATGTAAATGTGAGTGTACATGTCTAGTTGGCATGTTGATCACTTACATGTGTCGGCATCTTGAAGTGTGTGAAGGAGATCATGGCTGAAATGGTTATGACGGATTCCTATGACACGTAAGAGCTATTTAAGGAATGAGCTATGATAGGTGTAAGAGAATCTTATGACATGAGGCCTATTTGGGTGCCCAAGAATGAGTGGTTGGTGTGTGTAAGAGAATATGCCAAAAATAGGTTGGTATGACGAATTCCCTTACACTTCTCTTGTGACCACTATTTTTGGCAGATTCTATGACAAGCTGTCATTGTCTATTCAAGGGATGGATGCCCTTTTCTTGGTATTGGATGTACATGTGGCATTGTGCATGTTTCTTGGTGGTTGAGCCATGAAAAATGCCCAACTCCATTATGGGCATTTTGTTGGGTCTTAAGATGTTCATAAAATGGGTATTGCATGTTGTAATGCAATAGTGTGATAGATGAAAGTTTGTAGGTACTGAGGTGCTTCTGGAGTCTTTTATTGTTGCTATTGAACTTGCATTGCAAGTGTATTGTAATCTTGTGTTGAAGATAATACATTGTGCAGGTTCTGGAGGGGTGGGGTTGTTTTACCGAAAGGTTTTTCCCCACCGGAAAATCTTTGTGTTATGTGTTCTTTCTCTATCTAATTTCTGTATGCATGGTTGGCTATAATAATGTTGTTTACATGATATTGAATCTATAAGTGTAGAAGATTTTAAAAGGATTTTCACCATACTTTCCTTATGAGATTAGTGTAGGAAGCTATTTCCGCACCTGAGTTTCCTTACAAGTGGTATCAGAGCTTGATCAACTTTTGATCCTAGTTGTTGGGTAGGGTTTTTTGAGCTAATCTCAAGTTGAGTGGGAGTCTTATGCAAAGCATCCTACATCTTATTTGAAGATTAAGATGGTGAGTTCATCATATGGAAGAATGGAGGTGGAGAAATTTAATGGCACTAATTTTGAGTTGTGGAAACTCAAGATGGAAGACATGTTGGAAGATCGTGACCTATGGGAAGTAACTACAAGTGCTACAAGACCAAAAACTATAACTCAAGCAGATTGGGATATCAAAGATCATAAAGCTAAGGGTCTCATAAGACTCTATTTAACCGATGCAGTCCTTCTGAATGTTCTAGATGAGAAAATCGCATATAGTTTGTGAGAGAGACTTGGGGCCATGTATCAGGCCAAATATTTGGTGAACAAGTTGTTCTTGAGGAAGAAGTTGTATTCTCTATGAATGGAGGAAGGTGGATCCTTAATGGATCATTTAAATGCATTTAATTTGCTGGCTGCACAGTTGACATCTGCTGGTGTCAAGTTAGAGGAGGAGGATCATTGCTACACACTTTTGTGTTCTTTACCTGATTCATGGGACCATCTTGTGATGGATCTTGAAAGCACATTAGTCACCTTCAAAATGATTGATGTGGTGTCTTTGTTGCTATCAGAGGAGATGCAGAGAAAGGCTTCCATTTTAGAAAAAGAAGCCCTTGCTGTTCATGGGAGATCCACAGAAAGAGGAAAGAAAAATAACAATAAGTCTGACAATAAGGGTAGATCCAAGTCCCATGGGAAGTCAAAGACTTCCAATAAGTCCAAAGAAAAATGTTGGAACTATGAAAAGATTGGGCACTTCCGTAAAGACTGCAAAGAGCCTAAGAAGAAGAAGAAAGCCTCAGATTCTAGTTCTGAAAAATCTCAAGAAGATGGCGATGCATTCATCATAGCTTTGGCAACCCATGCATCTGATGATGTGTGGTTGGTTGACTCGAGTGCATATTTTCACATGACCTCTCATCGAAACTGGTTCTCAAGATATGAAGAGTTCGATGGTGGAAAGGTGTACTTGGGTGATGATTCTCACCTGAAGATAGTTGGAAGCGGAAGGGTCACTATCAAATTTCCTAATGGACGAGTAAAGGGAATCAATGGAGTTATGCACATTCCAAGTTTGGCACGAAACCTATTATCTGTAAGTATGCTGAACAATGTAGGTGTGCAAGTTGTTTTTTCAAAAGAAGGATGTAAGATGATTAGAGGATCGATGGTGCTTGCTAAGGGTACTAGGAGAGGTACTTTGTTTCAGCTAGATGCATGTATTCCTCTATGTAATAGTTCTTCATCATCACCATCTGAATGAGCAGTGAAGAATTCTGTGGTTATTGGTTTTGATGACAATGCAAACACTTTGGAAGTAAAGCTTCCTGCAAAAAAGATAATATTGTGGCATATGAGACTTGGCCACATTGGTGAGAAGGGTCTCAGAACCCTGAAAAAGAAAAATCTCGTTGAGGGGTTAAATGATTGCAATCTCAAGTTTGACTTCTGTGAACACTCTATATATGGTAAACAAAATCATGTTTAGTTTTACTCTAGTTCTCACAAATCTTCTGATGTTTTGGATCTTATTCATTCTGATGGATTTGGTCCTGTAAAAGTTCCTTCGATCTCCAAGTCTGTATTTTTTGTATCTTTCATAGATGATTACAATAGAAGGACATGGATTTATTTCCTTAAAATTAAGACACAAGTCTTTAGTCGATTCAAGGAATTTAAAGCCCTTGTAGAGAATCAAACTAGTAAGAAGATTAAGTGTGTGAGAACTGACAATGGTGGTGAGTTTTGCTTAGCAGAGTTTGAACAGTTCTATAAAGAACAAGGTATCGAGAGGCATAAGACAACTCCTTACACCCCAGAGCAAAATGGAGTTGTAGAGAGAATGAACATGAAACTGATGGAGAAGGCTAGGAGTATGTTTAGTGGAGCTAGTTTAGAACAAAGGTTTTGGGCTGAAGCTGTGGCCACTGCTTGCTATCTGGTTAACAGATCTCCTACATCAACCCTTGTTGGTAAGACACCCATGGAGGTGTGGTCTGGTAAGAAGTCTTCAATTAGACATCTTCGTGTTTTTGGTTGTGAAGCTTATGCATATGTTCCAAAGGAGAAAAGATCTAAGTTGGAAAACAAAGCTGTTAAATGTATTTTCATCAGGTACAGTGCTGGTGTGAAAGGATACAAGCTTTGGGACCCTGTGACGAGTAAGGTGTTGTATAGTAGGAATGTTATTTTTAGAGAGCTAACATCTTCTCCTATTGTGCTACAACCAGATGAAAAAGAAAAGAAAAAAGATGTTGTTTAGTTGCCTCCTACACCTGAGAAGACTGAACAGAGAGACCATGTTGGGTCTAATGATGAGGAGAGCTCTAACAACTTTGAAAGTTTAGAAGAAGAGGAAGAACAACCTCAACCTTAGCCCTTGAGGAGATCCACGAGAGAAAGAAAGAAACCAAAAAGGTTTGGTTATTCTATGTTAGATTCTAGTTGTGCTTTTGCTTTGATTACTAACACTGATGAGCCTAGATCTGTGAAAGAGACTTTGGGCATGGAAAATGCAGGTTCCTAGATTGAGGCTATGGATGATGAGATGGATTCATTAGAGAAAAAAAAAACATGGGACCTTGTACCTTTTCCTAAAGGGAGAAAACCTGTTGGCTATAAATGGGTGTTCAAGAAGAAATTTTGTGTAGATGGCAGTGTTGAAAGGTACACAGCTAGATTGGTTGCAAAGGGGTATTCACAGGTAGAGGGAATAGATTATGTTGAAATATTCTCTCCTATTGCAAAGTTGACATTCATTAGATTTCTATTATCTCTTGCTGCATCATATGATTTAGAGATAGAACAGATGGATGTGAAGACAGCTTTCCTTCATGGTGATTTGGAGGAAGAGATTTATATGTCATAGCCTGAGCACTACATTGTTAAAGGTAAAGAATCCTGTGTTTTTAGATTGAAGAAATCTCTATATGGTTTGAAGCAATCTCCTAGGATGTGGTACCTTAAGTTTCATGCCTTTGTGTTGTCAATTGGATTTGTAAGATCGAAATTAGATCATTGTGTTTATTTAAGAGTTGAAAATGATCGCCTTCTTATTATTGCATTATATGTTGATGATATATTGCTATTTGGGAAGGGTAAGGGTATGATTTCTGATTTTAAATCTCAGTTGTCAACACAGTTTGAGATGAAAGATCTTGGGGCAGCTAGGTACATCTTGGGTATGGAAATTAGTAGAGATAGGTCTAACAGAAAACTTTGGTTGAGTCAGAGTAAGTTTGTGAAGTCTGTTTTGGATAGGTTCAGCATGGCAGATTGTAGACCACTATGTGTTCCTATTTCTGTGGGAACAAAGTTATCTGTAGATGATTGTCCAAAATCTCCTAGTGAGGTGGAGGACATGAGTAGAGTACCTTATGCTAGTGCAGTTGGCAGTCTTATGTATGCTATGGTCTATACTAGACCAGACATTGCCCAAGTAGTGGGAGTCCTAGGTCAGTTTATGGCTAATCCTGGATGGATACATTGGGATGCAGTTAAGCGAGTATTCAGATATTTGAGGGGTACATCAGATTACTCCATATGTTATCATGGTAACTCTTCTGGATCTCTACATTTAGTTTGTATTCATGGGTTTGTGGATTCAGATTGGGTAGATGATATTGATTGCAGGAGATCCACCAGTGGTTATGTGTTCACTATGTTTGGTGGTGCCATCAGTTGGATGAGTAAGTGACAACCTGTGGTTGCTTTGTCCACTACAAAAGCTGAGTACATGGCTGCTACTCATGCTTGTAAGGAAGCCATTTGGCTTAAGATATTGTGTTGTGATGATGGTGTTGATGCAAAATAGATTACTATTTGGTGTGACAGTCAGAGTACTATTTTCCTTGTGAAGAATCCAACTTTCCATGCTAGAATGAAGCACATTGATGTGTAGTTTCACTTTGTGAGAGATATGGTGGAAGACGGAAAGGTAAATTTGGAGAAGGTAGATACTGTGAAGAATGTTGTAGATGCATTAACGAAACTAGTGGGCACTAAAAAGTTTAGATGGTGTTCGGAGTCTATGGGCCTTTCGGCCTATAGCGATTAGTTCCTTTTATTTTCCTGATTGCTCTTACAAGGTGTTCGACAAGTGGGAGAATGTTAGGAATAAGGTGTCTCAACCTTGTATAATTCCTATTCTTATTATTATTTGTTTTGTAAAATGTATTTTTGCAAATAATATGTAAATATGAGTGTACATGTCTAGTTGGCATGTTGATCACTTACATGTGTCGGCATCTTGAAGTGTGTGAAGGAGATCATGGCTGAAATGGTTATGACAGATTCCTATGATGCATAAGAGCTATTTAAGGAATGAGCTATGACAGGTGTAAGAGCATCTTATGACATGAGGCCTATTTGGGTGCCCAAGAATGAGTGGTTGGTGTGTGTAAGAGAATATGCCAAAAATAGGTTGGTATGATGGACTCCCTTACACTTCTCTTATGACCGCTATTTTTGGCAGATTCTATGACAAGTTGTCATTGTCTATTCAAGGGATGGACACCATTTTCTTGGTATTGTATGTACATGTGGCATTGTGCATGTTTCTTGGTGGTTGAGCCATGAAAAATGCCCAACTCCATTATGGGCATTTTGTTGGGTCTTAAGATGTTCATAAAATGGGTATTGCATGTTGTAATGCAATAGTGTGATAGATGAAAGTTTGTAGGTACTGAGGTGCTGCTGGAGTCTTCTATTGTTGCTATTGAACTTGCATTGCAAGTGTATTGTAATCTTGTGTTGAAGATAATACATTGTGCAAGTTCTGGAGGGGTGGGGTTGTTTTACCGAAAGGTTTTTCCCCACTGGCAAATCTTTGTGTTATGTGTTCTTTCTCTATCTAATTTCTGTATGCATGGTTGGCTGCAATAATGTTGTTTACATGATATTGAATCTGTAAGTGTAGAATATTTTAAAAGGATTTGCACCATACTTTCCTTATGAGATTAGTGTAGGAAGCTGTTTCCGCACCTGAGTTTCCTTACAGCAGTCAGATGAGGAGGTGAAACTAGAGCAGTAACATGAGGAGGTGAAACTAGAGCAGTAACATGAGGAGGTGAAATTGGATTAGTAACTCCATCTTTTGGCTCTTCGGTCCTCTTTTCTTTGGTGCTGGCTTGGGCTCCAATAACTGGTAGAGGACTGCCTTGGAAAGTTGGAGCGATTGAGATGTTCTTCTCTAGGGGTTGGTCACCTCCTCTTGTAGATTGAGCATGTCCTTGAGCAACAGAAGTTGTAACACTATGTGTGGCACTTTGAGAAGAAGTGGGAGTAGTAGTGGTTGGAGAAGCTTGAGTAGTCTTGCTCCTACTCTGACCCTTTTTTTCTATCCACTCAACCCATTTTCTAGTTCTTTTGATAATCTAGGCCATCATAACATCAAGGTCTTCTTCCACATCAACATATGGCTTAGAAATAATTTGAGTATATTTCAATTTGGTCAAATATGTATTACTATACATATTTTTCCCATAATCTTCTAGCCCTTACACATCTAAGTTAATGCCATATGTCTTTTTTTTTTATTGTCAATCTAGCAAAAGCCTGATCACAGCTTTCCAACTCATTTTTACAATTTGCCCAATAATCTTCCATAGTAGTAACATGCTTAATCATGCTTCCAATTTGAAGCACATCTCTGGCATACCCATTTGGTTCAAACATAGGCCTCACCACTTCATATTCTTCTAATTTGAACTTTTTCTCAAATGCCTTGAGCATGTTTTTGGCATTGGATCGGGACTCACAACTATATGCCCCAACATTTATGGGAAATTCGTATCCCTTTTTCTTCAAACTGGTGCTCAACACATTCAATTAGATTTCTTGTCTCATGATCTCAATGAGCACTATCATGTCATCTGGATATCTGGGCAGCTTCAGGGGAAATCCATCGAAAGTTGCAAGACACAAATATCAAAAGGATGAGAATTGGATGAAATAACTACTCAACTGACTGATGGCCACCATTGCTTCTGAGCTAAATCTCCTCTTTAGACACCCTTGGAGTTCCCTACAAAGCCTCATTATAAATGTATCATTAACTCTGATATACTCTACATAACTATTCTGTAACTGCAAGCATGGGTAAAACTCATAACTCTTTACATCATCTGGAAAATTCTCTATTCTGGGAAGGCCTAGCCATAATTGTAGGGAAGCCAACATATATATCAAGAAAGAAGACATATACAATGAATTATAGAATTTGGCTGCATTGAGAGCCCTAGAAAAATGCTTACTTAGCTCATACACCCAGTCAACATATTGTGTATTCGAGCAAATAATTTGCACCAAAAAGAAGTATTGTTCTACAAAGTTAAGGGCTTTGACCTTCCCTTTCAATTGATGTAGAAGAACTAGAATGTCCACGATCTTGAGCTTGAGATCAGTGCCAAAAAGGGTTTTAGGAACTTTACTTTTAGCTCCCCTTGGCTTTTGGAACCAAGAACTCATGATCTCCTTTCGCCACATCATCTTCTTTAGAGAGAATTCAAACATAGCTCCTCCAATTGTTAATTCAAAGAATTCCTCTCTTTCTAGAATCCTTAGACAATTGACCACTGCTTGCCTATCAATTGAGATTAAGACCATTTGATTAGGCAGTAAGATTTGCTTTGTATCTGGGTTATAGTGATTGATACATTCAATAATTAGCTCTGGGGCTTGTACTGCTATGAGAAATCCTGCTACTTCTACCAGACCACTTCTTCAGAGTTTCTCCATTATGGGATGGATTGGTTCCATCCTCAACCTTCTTTGGAAATCTTGCATGTCAAAGAAATGGAGTGAAGTGTCTGTGATACTCTGCCATGTAGACTTGATTCCGCCCAATCCATCAAATCCAGCAAATCTTGTTGCCATCTCGACTGAGGTAGAAATAAATTGGAAATCTTAAAACTCAAAATAAGATAGAGAGTAGAACTTTGTATCTGTGGAGATTTTAGAATCAATATTCAACTTAACAACATAACAGTTCAAATGAGTAAACAGTAGTTTGAAAATCCGTTATGTTCATCTCTATATAGAAACTCCAATCCACCTGTTAATCTTTAAAATCCATGCCACACAAATGAATTAAATGATAAATCTATTAGATTAGTAAATGTGGAGGTTACAATGGATTCTTTCTTGTCTTTTCACTATTTCTATTTTCCCAACAGTTATTTTCCTTTATTATAGTCTTACTTTCCCATTTTTCACCAAGCTGTGGAGAATTAAGAATGGAGTACTCCATGAGTAAAATTCTGCTCAGCTAGATTTTGAATAGAATACCTTCCTCAAAGTGATCAACATGCTTCCCTTACCTTTTTTTAGCCTCTTGTAACCAATTCATCAAATAACCATGCTTGCAAGAGTGATTTCCTATTGGATGCAGAAAACTGCCTTCAAGGGTAGAAACCTTGCAGAGGAGAAGATGATTTCCACTTTTCTGCTTTTTCCCTTGTTCTACCTTCTCTACCCTAACCACTTTACTTTAAGTCTTCAAAAAATATAAAACTAGCTTCAAAAATGAAAGGTGGGACCCATTGAGTCACTTTATTCTTTAAAAAATGCTCTTTTGAAAAATTGACTTCTTTGTTCGAAACCCGCCGAGGAGAAGTTGTTTCTAAGTTTTCTGCCGATGCCCTTTTTTTATCATCTTAGTGAGTTTTGAAAGATTCTTGCAGCAAGAACATGGCAACTCTTGAATGATTTGTCCATAACATAATTCACTTCTATTCATTTAAGCTCTAAAATCACATTTTTGAATCTCGACGGAGTTTCACCTTCGGGGTGTGGAAACTTGCCAAGGAGAAGACGAAACTTGATTTTGTGCCAGTTCAACTTTCAATATGTCTAGAAAAAAATGAGCTACAAGTAAGTTCATCTAAAGTAACATAATTTAAGAATCTCCATCGAGCAAGGTCCTAAACTACCCCAAAGACTCATGATGATAAACAAAACCCTCCTGGTCTTACAATGCAAGAGAAGGGAAAAGATGAAAAACCTGATGGAGATACTTACCACTTGAGGAAGAAAAGGGGCAACTGACTCAACTAAACTAAACATAATACAAGTTAATCTCCACTTTTCAAAATTGGTACATGGTGAAAAGTGAGGCAACAACTGGCTTTGACTAGGGATTTAGGTAGAGTATACCCAAGAAAGGAACTTAGAATCTCTAGTTTCGCAAAAGAAATAAATGTGGCAACACAACAAAAATAAGGTAGGACAAACAAGGAGACAAAATGGGAAGGAAAAACTAACTAGGAAAACAAACACAAGAACTAAACATAACTATAATACAATATAGGGGTTACCTATTTTTAGTTTGCAATTTGACAGAGCTTGAGATCCTGACCACTATAAGTCAGGGATAGTACTTCACCATCTTCATATGCCAACTTGAAAGAATTATTTTTGAATGCCTGTTGAATTCTGAATGGACCCTTCTACAGAGCATCAAACTTCTTATGCATTCCTTTCAGAGCCTTTCTTTTGTCCCAAAGAAACACCATATCTCCTACCATAAACTTTCTGGGTGTTTTTCTTTTATCAAAAAGCTCTTTCACTCACATTTGATGTTGTGTAATGTGGTCTAAAATCTCTCTCCTTTCTTCTTCGAGTTTGCTCAGATATAAGATCCTCTTCTCTAGACCATCCTTATACATATCATCCTCAATTACTACTCTGAGTTTGTTTGTGGCTAGCTCTAGAGGTAGAGGTAGGTTGGCTTCAGTTCCATAAACCAGTTCAAAAGGGGATTTACCAATTGCCCTCTTGGGTGTCACTCTATCTACCCAGAGTGCCTCATGAATCTTTTTGTGCCAATTTTTCTGATTATCTGAGACTAGCTTCTTAACAATATTAATTAAATTCTTATTGTTGGACTCTGCCTGTCCATTCCCTTGAGGGAAATAATTAGATGAATGACTAACAGTGATCCCATACTCAAAACATAAATGAGTAATTTCAATTGAAGAAAAATAAGATGCATTATCCATCACTAATTTAATAGGAACACCAAACCTGACCAAAATGTTTTCTTTGATGAATTCACACAACACCTTGGAAGTAGTCTTCTTTGTAGCCTTAGCTTCTACCCATTTAGTGAAGTAATTATTCACAATTATTATATACTGATGACCAACACTAGATGTAGGGCTAATAGGACCAACAAAGTCAAGGCCCCACTGTTGAAAAGGCCCTTCAATAATAACAAGTCTCAATGATAAAGTAGCTAATTGAGGACATCTGGAGAACATTTTGCACTTTTCACACTTTGCTACCCATGCATATGTGTCTTTAAATATCCTAGGTGAGTAATAACACTACCTTAGTATTTTAAATGCTATGACTAAAGAAGAGAAATGTCCTCCACAGGCTTCATCATGTAATGTCTTCAACAACTTTTCTTGCTATTGTTTATCTACACATCTAAGGAAAGTACCATCAATAGCCCTTTTGTAAAGCTTACCATCCTAGATGACATATTTATCTACCTTTAGTTTTAGATCTCTTCTTTGCTTTGCATTTAGGCCCTTTGGAAATTCACCGTATGTTAAAAGGTAAGAGATGTTTTCAAACCATGGATCATAGAGACCTATAGCTAACACCAATTGCTTTCACTCGATTCTTTTGACCTTCTAGTGATTTTGTTTTCTATAATTTCCTTGCATAGAGCATTTCCTCTTATCAACTTGGTAGGTTTAATCTCAATATCATATTCTTGTATTTTTGCTACCCATGCTCCTCTGACATTGCAACCTATATCTTGTTGTGTTAGTACACTCTTTATTGCTACATCTAGGACAAAAACTATTGAATGTGAATGCACGATATAGAAATGAAAATGTTTAAGAGCCTTGACCACTGAGAAAACATGCTTTTCAATTTGCAAATATTTGAGTTCATGGTTCTTTAAAGGTATGCTCATAAAAGAAATAGGAGCTTGTACTCCTTCATCATTCTCCTGCATAAGAATAGCTAACAATGCATGTTCAGAAGCATAGCAATAAATGATAAAGTCCCACTTATAATTTGGATGACACAGTACTGGAGCATTAGCAATAGCAGTTTTTATATCATGAAAAGCTCGCTTTCCCACCTCATTCCATTTGAAATTTGAATTCCCTTTCATCATATCCACTATATATTTACTAGTTTCTACAAAATCAGGCACAAATCTTCTGAGAAAATTCACTTGCCCAAAGAAAGATTTAACCCCTATTTTTTTGGAGGGTAAGCATAGTCTTTGAATAGCTTCCACTCTTTTAGGGTAAACTCTAATGCCTTCCTAGGACACTATATGGCCAAGGATCTTTCCTTCTGTCACACAAAAAACTGACTTCTTTGGGTTGAGAGATATTCCATGTTCTTGACACCTTTGTAACGCCCTCCTCAAATATCATATATGATCTTTTCTTTTTCTTGAGAACACGGTGAGGTCATCTAGGTATATGACTATGATTTGATCTTTCAAATCAGTGAATGTGTTACTCATGCATCTTTGGAATGTAGTACTAGTGTTGATAAGTCCAAAATGCATTCTGCGATATGCAAATGTACCCCAAGGGGTAGTGAACGTCGTCTTATGTTGGTCTTTCTCCTCTACTTCAATCTGATTATAACCCGAGAAGCCGTCAAGCATAGACATCATTTTAGATCCTGCCACCATTTCCAATAAATGGTCCATATTAGGAAGAGAAAAGTTATCTTTCAGGGATGCTTGATTTAGATTGCGGAAATCAACATAGATTCTTATTTCTCCATTTCTTTTTTTGACATGTACTATATTGGCTATCTAGGTGGAATGATGAATGGGATAAATAATTCTCACTTTTAACATCTTATCTACTTCTTGAAAGATGGCATCAATGACTTTAGGATAATAGTTCCTTTGTTTCTATCGAAAAGGGGCTACATTAGGCTTTAGTGGAATTTCATGTTTTACCTTCCCATTTTTATTACTTTTCAAATATTTGTAGCTCCAAGCGAAAACATCTCTATATTCTATAAATAGATTCTTCATGGCCTCTTTCTCTTCATTCAAACAACACTTCCCAATGTTAATCAGTTTAGGATTATGAATATCTCCAATGTTAACTCCTTCATATTCACCCATTGTTGACCCCTTTTCTGCTCTCTTTTGCTTTATGTAAGCATCATGTCTATTAAATAGTTTTTCTAAGGCCATAAAATATGGGGGAATAATGTTGGCCTTCAATTGAACTTCTCCATTTTGACCCATTTTCTCAATTGCATCAGAGCTTTAATGATCACTTCCACTAAAGTCATGTTCAAAAATATACTTGTCATTTTCTAAAAACATCTACAAACTCTTATCATCACTAAAGACTTGCTAGTATTCTGTGTTGTTTGGGATAGTGGATTGATATACAATTTCAATCTGACACATTTTGTCTTTGAAATCTGGATGAGGGAGTAATAAAGAGGCAGAGACTGCTAAGGGGTCAACTTTGGTATTAATCTCCCTTGGAACTACTTCAATAGAAAAAGCATCTAGACTTTCAATCTCATCCCAGACCCTGTTCTTGTAATTTTTTAGCTTGTAGTTTTTAACAGAATACTGCCCTTTTACTTGCTTTACAATAAGCTTAGCATCACCTTTAGCTTTTAAAATCTTTATCCCTCTCTCTTTTGCTGACATTATCGCTAGTAATAAGGCTTCATATTTTGCAATATTATTTGTATTTCCAAATTCCAATTTAAAAGCCATAGGTTCGGGTTCTCCTTCTGGGGATATCAATACCACACCTGCTCTGAATCGTGAAGAAGCACAACTTCCATCAAATTCAAGCGTCCAAATATATGATATATTGGAAATTATATCACCTCAATTTTCATCTATTTGTCCATTCATGCTTTCTTCAGTAAACAACATATAGTTATCAAATTCTAGTTCTTGATATAGAATTTGAGCTTTAGGATCATCTGACTTCAAAATTGTGAACTTTTCTTTTTCTTCAGGTTCTAGTTTAACTTTCTTATTCCCAATAGGTATTACTACTTGGGACCAGTCTAGTTTTATTTCTCCTCCCAAGTCATGGTAGAAACTTCTACTTAATAGAAGTCCATAGCTTGCTAGGATATCAGCTACTATGATAGTCAATAGGAGCTTCTTTTCTGGATGTGATGCTAAAGCTACCTGAGCATCTTTAATCTGTCTGAGTAAGGGAACTTGTTTGGCATCCATTGAATAGCATCTTCCATTCACTTTAGTAAGATTGAGACCCAAAGCTTTAGCTACAGAATAAGGCATAACATTATCCGACACACCTGAATCTATTATACAATTACTAAGTTTACACCCATTGATGTACAATGAGATATAAAAAGGTTCAGGCTTTTTCTTAAGAGAGGTTGCTAATACTATGGAATCTTCTTGATTAAACAAACTAGATGTTAAGGTTTCATCTTCTTTTTCAACCATTACGTTACAATTAACATCTGATGAGATTCCTCTACATCGATCTACCAATCTTTTTAACTCGGAAGGGTGTGTTTTAAAATAATCAATAGTGGAAATTTGAATTTTTGACTATTCACAAAACTGAATGAAATCAAAGGATGTCTTGTCCTTACCAGCTTGTGAAGTAGATGCTCCTTGATCAGTATGTACATTGCTTGTTAAAGGACTAAAGTCATTCCTGTAAGTGTGACTAGAGGTTTGGTTCTTTAACCTTTGTCCAGAGGTAAGCACTGTGTATGAAGTTCCATCAATAGTTGCATAACACTCACCTTTTGATTCAGAATTCGATTCATATTCTAAACATAAATTTCTAGAGTCGCCATTCGAACAAGAATCAAGTTTTGAACACATAGCTACAGTATTTAATTCATTAGTAGATAACAACTACATCATAAGAATAGTCTTTAGACAATTTTCAATGTCATGATCTATGGTCAAATGAAAGACACACATATTTCCTTTTTTCGGTGCTACTTCAATTTGCAACCTAGGTTGTGAACTTGTAAGCTAGGAAAATCTACTTTCATTGCTTCTTCCTAGTGAGTTTTGGTAATTCCACTGATTAGAGTTATTGAATCCGAGTAATTTCTTTTTCATCGCTACTAGTTCATTAGAAAACTTCTAAATCATCTCTTTTGATGATGTGGTATTACTAGAACTCCCTTTAGTTTGAAGTTCTCATTTCCATTTTCTCGCAGAAATTAAATCATCCTCACACTCAATAGCTTTCTTTTGTGCATCAGTAGATTAGTGGGATGTGCTCTTCTTAGATCATAATTGATATCTGGAGCCATAACGCTAATAAAGATTTTTTTTAGATTACTAGGTGTGGGTCTATCAGCAGTAGGAATTCTGTTGTTAATCTTATTGAATTTGGCAACAAAATCCCTCATGCTCATAGTTGGTTTCTTATTAATTGAAGTCAACTGTGTCAGTAGGGCATGTTCATCTTCCGTAGTTTTGAATCTAGTCTCAAATTTAGTTCTCATTATATCCCAATTAGTTATTGAGCCATCGGGTAGATGATAAAACCAATCTGCTGCACTATTTGTGAGGATTTATATGAACAATCTTATAGTGACATCTTCATGTCCTATGCCTAAGATATGAGTAGCTGGAAAGAAAGATTTAATGTGTTCATCTATAGTAACTTTCCCATCACCTAAGAATTTAGGGAAATTCTTCCTTAAGCCAACCGAAAGTGGGTGGTAAGCATTTAGTGCTAATGGTCATGTTGCCGCGACCCATGGAGTAGCAATGATTGTTCTAGTTGTGAATGGCAGAAAATTAACAACTGGAGGGGTAGTAACTCCATGGAGTGCCAACACTTGACAAGTGGAATATGAAGTGCTAGCATCCTAATTTTTAATAGGGGAAGAGGGTCTACTTTGAATTTTACCTTTACCTTTCCACTTTGGAACATCTAGAATAGGAAAGCCGAGCTCTGTAAGCTTATCAAAAGTGGAATCTTGCCCACCCTGTTCCTTGGTACTTTTGAGGAACCTAAATTGTTCCAGGATGCTGGGTCTAGATTATCTCTGAGCTTATTGTCTTAATTTTCTTTCTACTCTCTGTCTATCTCTCCTTTGAACAACTCTTTCAAAGTCTTCAACTCTTCTTTCTTCTTCTTCTAATACCTGGCGAGCATTTCGATAATGTTCAATGTTCCTTCTGTGCCTCCAAACCATTGTGTTAAGGGATAAAATTATGTCCTTTTGGTCATCTTGAAAATGAAATTTAGGTTGGAGCACTGGGATTATGTTTTCATGAGGTAGTACCATTTTTCCTCATGACATAGGCTTTTTGGTCAAGGGACTATTTGTTTCCCCAGTGGAGTCACAAAAAATTTGTTGGTAAATAGATTTGTTCTTTTTGTTTTGACTCTTTAAATCCCAAGTTTTTGGAACAATATCTAAATACGACAGTTGAAAAGCCACCCGTAAATGAAAGGATTTTCTCTAAATTGATAGGTATAGCTCCCTATGATAGATTTTTAGTGAATTATGTTTTTTCCTACTATCTAATGAGGATGTGTTCTTAACTTGAGAACAATAGAGGTGTAACCAAGTTAGACTTAGACAAGACCTAACTCAGGCAAGTTTGAATTCTAAAATAGCTAATCAATTTTATGCATCCACAAATCTTATGGATTCATAATTTTTTTTGAAAATTAAACTACAAGAAATTGAATCTAAACTTGAACTATGAATTAATCATACTAAGGATTCCTCTTCGAATGAACAATAACAATACTTATCTCATTCATTCGTTATTACAAACATGGGAAGTAAAACTCTATTTCTTCCTTGTTCCAATTCAAATCATATGAGGAAAATACTAACTTCTAATCCTATGGAACATAAAATAATTGATATTAAATACTCTTAATTGTCTCTGCAACAAGTATTGATAAAGTCTTCTACTTCTTAGCTTTCACTACTGTAGATCCAGAGTGAACTGCTTGAGACACAATATCCTTTGCAGGGATACTCTCCTCTTTTCTCTTTCTCTTCCTTTCTAAGGTGTCTTCTAGCAAGGACTCTGTGTTGATCACTTTAGAAGCAGCCCCAAGTGACTCTATACTAAACATCTTCTTCTTCACCAAAGTCATCGGTGCTGAATTTGTAGAAAATAGATTCGTAGGATCCTAATATAGAAGCCTAGAAGAACTCTAGGCTTTCTCTTGCTCTTGATTTTTTCTTGTGGCTTCATCAGATTTAGTGGATTCACTGCTACTACTCTGTTCATCCTTGATCTCTACTATCTGAATGGGGGAACAAGTTGGTTTCAAAAGGGGATCACTTTCAGATGAGCCAGGGCTATGATGAGGAGATGGAGTAGCAATCACAAGAGGAGGTGAAACTAGAGCAGTAACATGAGGAGGTGAAATTGGAGCAGTAACACCATCTTTCAGCTCTTTGATCCTCTTTTCTTTGGTGTTGGCTTGGGATCCAATAACTAGTAGAGGACCACCTTGGCAAGTTGGAGCTATTGAGATGTTCTTCTCTAGGGGTTGGTCACGTCCTCCTATAGATTGAGCAGGTCCTTGAGCAGCCAAAGTTGTAACACTAGGTGTGGCACTTTGAGAAGAAGTGGGAGTAGTAGCGGCTGGAGAAGCTTGAGTAGTCTTACTCCTACTTTGGCCTTTTTTTTCTATCCACTCAACCCATTTTTTGGTTTTTATTGACAATCTAGGCCATCATAACATCAAGGTCTTCTTCCACATCAACATATGGCTCGAAATTGATTGGAGTATTTCTCAATTTGGTCAAATATGTATTACTATACATATTTTTCCCATCGTCTTCTAGCCCTTCCACATCTAAGTTAATGCCATATGTCTTTATTTTTTCTATTGTCAATCTAGCAAAAGCTCGATCACGGCTTTCCAACTCATTTTTACAATCTGTCCAATAATCTTCCATAGTAGTAACATGCTTAATCACACTTCCAAATTGATGCACATCTCTGGCATACCCGTTTGGGTCAAACATAGGCCTCACCACTTCATATTCTTCTAATTTGAACTTGTTCTCAAATGCCTTGAGCATGTTTTTGCATCGGATCGGGACTCACAATTGTATGCCCCAACTTTTATGGGAAATTTGTATCCCTTTTTCTTCAAATTGGCACTCAGTACATTCACCTAGATTTCTTGTCTCATGATCTCAATGAGCACGATCATGTCATTTAGATATCTAGGCAGCTTCAGGGGAAATCCATCGAAAGCTATAAGACGCAAATATGAAAAGGATGAGAATTGGATGAAATAACTACCCAATTGACTAATGGCCACCATTGCTTCTTGGCTGAATCTCCTCTTCGAACACCCTTGGGGTTCCTTGCAAAGCATTATTGTAAATGCACCATTAACTCTGATATACTTTGCATAGCTATTCTATAATTGCAAGCATGGGTAAAACTCATAACTCTTTACATCATCTAGAAAATTCTCTATTCTGGGAAGGCCCAACCATAATTTTAGGGAAGCCAACATATATATCAAGAAAGAAGACATATAAAATGAATTGTAGAAATTGGCTACACTGAGAGCCCTAGACAGATGCTCACTTACCTCATACGCCTAGTCAACATATTGTGTATCTGAGCAAATAATTTACACCAAAAAGAAGTATTGTTCTACAAAGTTAAGGGCTTCGACCTCACTTTTCAATCAATGTAGAAGAACTAGAATGTCCATGATCTCGGGCTTGAGATCAGTGCCAAAAAGGGTTTTAGGAACTTTACTTTTAGCTCCCCTTGGCTTTTAGAACCAAGAACTCATGATCTCCTTTCGCCACATCATCTTCTTTATAGAGAATTCAGACATAGCTCCTCCAATTGTTAATTCAGAGAATTCCTCTCTTTCAAGAATCCTTAGACAATTGACCATTTCTTGACTATCAATTGAGATTAACACCATTTGATTAGGCAGTAAGATTTTCTTTGTATCTGGGTTATAGTGATTAATACATTCAATAATTAGCTTTGGGGCTTGTACTACTACGGGAAATCCTTCTGCTTCTACCAGCCCACTTCTTTGAAGTTTCTCTGTTATGGGATGGATTGGTTCTATCCTCAACCTTCTTAAGAAATCTTGCATGTCAAATAAATAGAGTGAAGTGTCTGTGATACTTTTCCATGTAGACTTGATTCCGCCCAATCCATCAAATCCAACAAATCTTGTTGCCATCTCGACTGAGGTAGAGATAAATTGGAAATCTTAAAACTCAAAATAAGATAGAGAGTAGAACTTTGTATCTATGGGGATTTCAAAATCAATATTCAACTTATCAACATAATAGTTTAAATGAGTAAGCAGTAGTTTGAAAATTTGTTATCTTCATCTCTATATAGAAACTCCAATCCACCCATTAATCTTTATAATCTGTGCCACACAAACAAATTAAATGATAAATCTATTAGATTAGTAAATGTGGAGGTTACAATGGATTCTTTCATGTCTTTTCACTATTTCTATTGGCCCAACGATTATTTTCCTTTATTACAGTCTTACTTTCCCATTTTTCACCAAGCTTTGAAGAATTAAGAATAGAGTACTCCGTGAGTAAAATTCTGCTCAGCTAGATTTTGAATAGAATACCTTCCTCAAAGTGATCAACATGCTTCTGTTACCTTTTTTAGCCTCCTATAACATATTCGTCAAATAACCATGCTTGCAAGAGTGATTTTCCATTGGATGCGAAAAATTGCCTTCAAGGGTAGAAACCCCGCAGAGGAGAAGATGATTTCCACTTTTCTTCTTTTGCCCTTGTTCTACCTTCTCTACCCTAACCACTTTACTTTAAGCCTTCAAAAAATATAAAACTATCTTCAGTAATGAAAGGTGGGACCCACTGACTCACTTTATTCTTTCAAAAATGCTCTTTCAGAAAATTGACTTCTTTGTTCGAAACCCACTGAGGAGAAGTTGTTTCTGAGTTTTCCGCTGATGCCCTTTTTTTATCATCTTTGTGAGTTTTGAAAGATTCCTATAGCAAGAACATGTCAACACTTGAATGATCAGTCCATGACATAATTCTCTTCTCTTCATTTAAGCTTGGAAATCACATTTGTGAATCTTGACGGAGTTTCACCTTTGGGGCGTGAAAACTCGCCAAGGAGAAGACGAAGCTTGATTTTCCACCAGTTCAACTTTCTATATGTCCGAAACAAAATGAGCTGCAAGTAAGTTCATCTGAAGTAACATAATTTAAGAATCTTCATCGAGCAAGGTTCTAAACTACCCCAAAGACTCATGATGATAAACAAAACCCACCTGGCCATACAATGCGAGAGAAGGGAAAATATTGAAAACCCAATGGAGATACTTATCACTTGAGGAAGAAAAGGGGGAACTGAATCAACTAAACTAAACACAATACAAGTCAATCTCCAGTTTGCAAAATTGGTACATGGTGAAATGTTAGGCAACAGAATGTACTCCCAAATTAATTGTAGGTTACAAAAGCATAGGAAATTTGAATTATTCAAGGAATCAAGAAATGGATTTAGTACTTGTTGTCAATGAATGATCATCATAAGATACAAGAACCAAGAATGAAGAATATATGGGTATTAATACTTTGATCCTTATTAAATAAATGAATCATCCATAGTTTATTTTGTCATCTTAGGATAATGAAAAGAATCAATAATGAGGAATCATCTAGTTTTAACATATTGGCCATTAATACATAGAATCCCTGATAATTATGCTTAATTAATTATTGGTCCTAAATCAACAAGTATGTGAGGGATGCACTTTCAACTAGGCCTCCAAATATCAATATGTATAAGTACAAAAATAAAATATAGATCTTGGAGGATTTGGCAACATGTTTGTAGAATATGGAATGTATGTAGTTTAATATAACTTAGTGCATAATTAATATTATGGGCTCATTTGTGGGTATTTGGAATTCACTAGGTGAAAAAGAAGAACAAAGTTGATTATAATTCAATAAATGATATTGTTCTTCTAGTTTAACTAAACCAAAATCAAATTCCTTATATGCATCAATACATTCCAATGTTGATTTATCAATTTTTAAGCATATCATTAGATGATAAAGAGATCCATGAAAGTTTATATGTACTATTAACCACGTTATTATGAAGTGTTGTAGGAGGCAATATAGTTGCCTTTGGTGGATAGGGTGGAGTAGAATGTGAATGGAATAATGAATATGGTAAGAAGTGTGAAGGAGATAAAGTAGATGGGAATAAGTAGGATGAGTAGAAAGAGGATGGTAAAGATGGGTATAGTAGTTGTTGTGAGTATTCTTGATTCCATTTATCATGAATATTATGTAAAGAAGTGTGTTTTGAAGAAACATGTTGGATTTGTAATGAAATAGAGTGACAATACATATTGTCAACATAATTCATACCATGATCTTCTTGAGTTGGTGCTTGAGATTGTTCATCCATTATAAAGAATGCTTGGTCATTTCTACCCTTATCATGGTAAGGATTAGAAATAGCCTACACCTCATTCACTGTGTGCTTGTGGTTGTTTGGGCATATACATTGGTCATATTTCCTATAACAATTAGAACAAAAAGTGGTTAGATTTTCATCATCAAAATCACATTGTTCTAAGAATTCATCAATAATATTTTCTTGGTTAGACATAAAGATACCATTTGTAGATACTTGTGATGATGGAAGATCAATATCTTTTAAGCTATATTCATTATGTAGAGAGGGTATTAAAAATTCACCTTTGGTCAACATCATTTCCCCACCAATTTCTTCATTTGTTTTTAAATTTGAAAGAGGGGGGTCTAGGGGTGGTAGCCACTAGTGGGGTCAAGGGGTAGCACCCCTTGCAGGGTCCTAGGGAAACACCCAAGGTGTGCTCTCTATTGCAGTATAGGGAAAGGTCGAGGGGTAGCACCCTCAATGCCAAGCATATTTTGCCTCTTGTGTTCCATTCAAATTTTGCATTTTTGAAGAAATTTTCAACCAAAATTGATATACTTGAACAACCTTGAAAATGCATTATTTTTTACATTTTTCTTCCAAAACATCTTTTCTTTACCAATAGCTCACAACAACTAATGATAATATAAAATTGAATTGAATTTATAAAGAAGCTAATGAGTTTGATGTCTAAGGCTTGATCACAAACTCTAAAACAAAACTCTAAAGTGATGCATCTATATGATTTATGCAATGTAAATTAAGATTAATTAATTAAGCAAGGATAGCAATTGCAAAAATTTTATCCTAACACATTGTTTCTAACTCAACTCATCAAAATAACATGCCTTTGACACCTTTCCTCGGCAATGACACCAAAATGATAGGCCAACATTGGGGCAAATTATTAAGAAACAATTAACAATTTATAATGAAGTTCGGCTAGTCTATACGTGTCAATCAGAGAGGGTAAGCTTGTGAAAGGTGTTTGAGTAGTATGCCATCAAGAGGTGTTAGTTGTGATTTGATAGATTATGGATGCAACTAAAACGTGCAAAAGAAAATCTATGAAAAATTGAAATAGAACTGTAACAAGAATTGTCACTTCCTACGATAGGAGCTTAAATAAAACCTACTAAAATAATGTGGACAGTAAAAACATTAGAAATAAAAATGTCTTTCTACTAGCAATAACAATATAATTATTTCTATTGAATGAATTAAAAATATGATGAAACGCTAGTAATCATATCACTCAATGCAAATAAAATTACAAACTGATATAGAAATAATACTCAAATCAATTATTAACTCAAATGAAACTTTATACTAATGAAACATAAACACACTACAATGAAATATAAAATCAAAAAAAACACTAGACTTAATTACAAAACTCACTAACATACAATCCAAAATAATTCACACTATTAACAATCTCACCAAACATTCTAAGAGCAAGCCCTTTCTTTGGTCTGCAAGGTGAGTGAAGAAACTATAATGTTCTATGTTAGGCTGATTAGTAGGATTGTTATTTTATTCCTTAGATTTTAACAAAGGTAATAGTACATTTCAATATGATTTAGGTTGCTTATATATACATAGCTGTAACAATTATACAACTATTTTGATGATATGGACCATACAAATAATAGTTGGTATAACAATACACCATAAATTAAATGCCATCTTACAGTTCTGTGCCAAGAATAGCCAACATTGTTACCATTCCAACAAGCAACGTTACCAACATCTAATATGGGATTTTTTTTTGGAAGAATAAGATTAATGGAATTTTCACATGAGACTTGAAAATGCTTATTAACTATACTAATTCATCTCCTTAGTAACAACAACAACTTATTTGTCTATAGCATAGGTTTTTCATCATCCACACATGTATGATATAGGTCATATATACATAGAATCACTTATAGCAGTTGTAACAGTTATTAAAGGAGATAAGTCATTTATGTGGATACAAATTCAAGCCCCATTTCCATCCATTGGAAATATAGGAAATATGCCTAAAAAATGTGCCATATATAATTTTGATTCACTAATACTATTTTTTTTGTGTTTGATATTTATTGTTGGCATGCTTGTGTTATCTTCTGATATAGAAATGAGAGAAATAATTAGCCAATCATGTATGATAGTTTCTGCCCAAATATGATAAGAAGCTCTTATAAAGTAGGTGACAAGAAGATCTATGCCACAAATCAACATGCTATGTAAAAAGAAATCAACAATGCATTTTTCATATTTTAATCCCAAAGCTTCATTAAATACTACTTATATATATTAAATCATATGCAACATAAAATAGTAAAATGGAAAAAAATGGGATGGAAATGGAATAGGGAAGTAAGTAGGAAAGTGAATAAAATGGACTTAAATATGACATTAAATAGGTTGTAATTGGCGCTCATCACTAGACAGAGGATTGCAAGTAACATAAAAATTAGTAGTTCTTCTTTCCATCTGTATAAAATTGAACAATTGAGTTTGAAATGATTTTTTGTCATGTTCCTCCCTTTTCTTTATCATTTTGAATTTAGGGCAACAAATAATATGCATCAATGTGAATATGGATAATAGGAATACACACAGACTACTAGACAAGAGAAAGATATTTGTAGCCTATCTGTCAAGAGTAAATCGCTAGGTAAATCACTTTTTAAGCATAACACGATGCTACCATATCAGAACAATATGACATAGTATCCTTTTTGAGGCGTTCAACACCACAACAACAAGAAAATCAAATTGCCATGAAATAGCTCCCAAGCAAATCAAATAGCCATCAAATACCTCCTGTGTGCATGTAGACCATGGCCAAAAACAAATGCCACGAAACAAGAAATAATGAATTTGGTTTTCTTTTTTTCACTACGAACTCGATTTGGTCAAAATTTTGACCAAATTAGGCATAAAAACCAAAAAAAAAGGTATTCAACAAGCCCATTAAGGGCTTGTTAAAAAATTGACCTATAACATACTAGTGTTATGAGAAGTTTGGCTTGGCTTCCAGATATGTGTTTTTTTCTTTTCTTTTTCTTTTTGAGGGTTTCATTTTTCAGAGTTTTTTGTATTGAAATTGGGGAATCACCATTTTTTGGCACAAAAATTCAAGATTTATTGGCATACAAATCAAGATTTTTTGGCATGCAAATTAAGATTTTTGCACAAAAATTGAGATTTTTGTGCATGTAAATTGAGGCACTTTTACAAAAAAAATTTAAGCCCTTTGGTACAAATCTCAAGGTAATTTCTAATATTGGTTGGCATGCTTCCCAAGGAATTTGGAATAGATCCTAAGGCAATGATTGTTTTCCCTTCTAATGCTTTTCTAATGTACTTGTGGTTTTTTGGTCATTACTTGCTCATTCAAACTCCATTTTTTACAAACGAGATATCATCGAAAAGCTAGTTTTGAGCTCGTTATGATTGTACTATTTATTTGGACTTTTGATGCTATTTTGTTTATAGTTTATGGATTCAAATTTATAGGTTTTTTTTTTCGCTTTAGCAGACATATCTTGAGGCATTCTATTTTCCAGATTTTGCTCTGGGCACATCGCATTTAGGTTTTTTCTTTTTTGTATTCTCATGGACATTTTGGTTGTTTCAATTCTAGAGATCAATTTTGTTGCTTCAAATGATTTTTCATGGGTTGTAATATCTCTTGTATTAGTGTTATGTATTTTTTAATCTTTGTTGACATCCTTTTGTACTTCTTTTGCAAACGTACTGAGATAAAGTGCCACTTTATTGCATTTCAAGTTCTTGCACATCTTTTTGTTTTGTTGTACTAGCACTACATTATAAAGTGCCTTGGGGGGTTTCATATTGGCCATATTTTACATCTTCCTTTGTCAAGTGATTTTTCCTTCCATTATATTAGCCTCATGATGCATTGATGACATGTGCTATTATAGGTGTTTGTACTTCATTTGCACACTCAATGTACCTGATTCTTCTTTGTATAGGAGATATTGCATTTAGTATTAGTTTTCACGTCTTACCTCTCAAAATTATAGGGGGTTTATGTTGGTTCTATTACTTTCTTGGTTTGATGGAGTGAGCTATGTGTTCAGTATTTGATCCTATGAACTAGGCAATTGTAGTGGTTGGATACCTATGCATTTCAGTGAGATGGATCATTTACCATATAGACATTCTTTCATTTCTTTTTCAAAGTCCATGAATATACCTTCCATATTTGATTGATCAACTCTTTAGACTTAGTCTTCTCTACCTAGTCATGTTCTATACAGTGGAGGATCTTCAGATCAATAGTTTGATAGTGTTTGCAGCTTCATGCTTTAGTGGTGTTCTTCATGATCATCATTTTGTTCCTATCTTTTGGAACATTCTATCCATCTCTTTTTGGAGAAGGGATTTTCCCATGTCATTTTCTCTATTATTCATTTTTTCCAGAGATATTGTTGTGCTTGGGTACCTCATTAGGCCTTGTTGTTGGGACCCAATTCTTCTTTTAGTAGTAGTTTCTAGGTTTTTAGTTACTCCCTAAGTTTATCTTATTTAAATCATATTATTTAAGTAATCTAGTATCTAGTAATCTAGTAAGAGTAATCTAGTATTTTCTTATTAATTAAATCATATTGATTTAATTATTAAGTCACTTATTATCTCTAGTTTACTTAAGTCTAAATTTAGGCATATAATAATTAATTCTTTTATTAATTATTATCATACAACCTAGGTTAGATTAGCTATTAGGGTTTTGATCTCCATTTATAAGGATTGATCTCTTTGTAATTTATTAACTCACTTTTGACTATAATAACTTCTCTCTTTTTTGCTCATAAAGAATATCTCATCTATGGATTTGGAAATTCTAGCCTCCATATATTTTTTTCTCTCTTTCTTTGGAAGGTGTTTGCATGTAGGTGATTCTTGGGAGCTATGGGGTTGATCTTTCCTCAAGTTCAACAATGGTATCAAAGCTCTAGATCTTCATGCCCCTATTTTGTTTATGAGAAATTTGGCTTGGTTTTCAAATCTATGTTTTTTTTCTTTTTCTTTTCGAGGGTTTCATTTTTCAAAAAAAAAATTATATTGAATTTTGGGGAGTCACCATTTTTTGGTGCACTTTGAGCCAAAATGGACCTCATCATTGAGCTTAGAGTGCCCAAAATCCCCTATTTTTATCTAAAATATGTCCAGTTTGGATATAATTGAAATTTGAGGCAAAAAAAAATTGCTTCCAAATTGAGCACATTACCCGAGGCAACAATTTTATGATTTTTGACATAGAAATTATGATTTTTTTAGAGATTCTTGGCACAGAAATCAAGATTTTTTGGCATGAAAATTGAGATTTTTGTGTGCAAAAATCAAGGTGCTTTTGTAAAAAGAAAATAGTATATTTTGGCATGAATCTCAAGGTAATTTTTGGTACTAGGTGGCATGCTTCTTGATGCATTTTGGCATAGATCTCAAGGAAATGATTTTTTTGCCCTTCCAATGCTTTTTGGACCTACCTATAGTTTTTTGGTTGTCACTTTCTCATCCAGACTCCATTTTTTGCAAATGAGATATCGCTGGAAAGCTAGTTTTGATGCCATCATGATGGTGTTGTTTATTTGGAATTTTGATGCTGTTTGGTTTCCAATTTATGGATTCAAAGTTAGATGTCCTATTTTGCACTTTAGGAGACATATCTTGAGGTATTCTATTTTTTTAGATTTTGCTCTAGGCACATCCCATTTAGTTTTTTGCATTTTTGCATTCTAGTAGATTTTTTTTGTTGTTTCAAGTCTAGAGATTGATTTTTTATCTTCAGGTGATTTCTCATGGGTTTTAATATCTCTTGTATACGCGTTATGTCTTTTTTAATCTTTGTTAACATCTTTTTGTAGTATTTTTGCAAACACATTGAAATAAAGTGCCACTCTATTGCATTTTGAGATCTTGCACATCTTTGTGTTTTATCGTACTAGCACTACATTATAATGTGCCTTGGGGGGTTTTATGTTGGCCATATTTTCTATCTTCTATTGTCAAGTGAGTGTTCCTTCCATGACATTAGCCTTATGGTGTGTCAATGACACATACTAGTATAGGTGTTTGTACTTCTTTTGCACTCTCAATGTTTTAGATTCTTCTTTTTGTAGGAGATATTGCATTTAGTTTTAGTGTTCATGTCTTATCTCTCAGCATTATAAGGGGTTATGTTGGTTCTATTGTTTTTTTGGTTTGATGGAGTGAGCTATGTATTCAGTATTTGATCCTATGTACTAGGTGATTGAAGTGGTTGGATAACTATGCATTTTGGTGGGATGGATCATTTACCATATAGAAATTCTTTTATTCATTTTTTAAAGCCCATGAAGATACCTTCCATCTTCAATTGATTAGCTTTTTAGACTAGTCTTCTTTACTTGGCCATGTTATATACAATGGAGGTTCTTGAAATCAACAATTTGGTAGTGTTTGCAGCTTCATGCTTTAGTGGTATTCTTCATGATCATCTTTTTGTTCCTATCTTCTAGAACATTCTATCCATCTCTTTTTGGAGAACGGTTTTTCCCATGTGGTTTTCTATATTTCTCCTCTTTTTATAGATTTAGTTGTGCTTGGGTACCTCATCATGCCTTGTTTCCAAGACTCAATTCTTCTTTTAGTAGTAGTTTCTAGTTTTTAGCTACTCCCTAAGTTTATCTCGGGGGGGGGGGTGGTGATGAGCCTATAAATTTTCATATTTATATCCATTTATCATAATAATTTATTCTATGATTTCAATATATTCCCAAGCCATTTCCATTGTTGACATTAAGTCAAGTTTATTATTAGTGACAATACTTATTCAGATTTTGTATGGCTATTGAGCTCATTAAACAATCTATAGTGTTTTCCATGTAATTTAGTAGCCACCGAGCTTTATAGTTCCTATCGAGCATCCTAGTGGTTACCAAGTGAAATTAGATAGTGTGAAGTCTGATAGTTGAACCCAAGCAATTTAGTGGTTACGAAGCTTCGTAGTTCAAACTGAGCTAATAGTTCATGTGAAGCGAAGTTAGTCTTTATCAAGTACAGTCATGGTAAATGAGTAATTCAATTTCTACCAAGTTACACAGTATCTACTGAGTCACTAGTGCAGACCGAGTTTGAGATACTTTGAGATGATTAATATGGAATGAGCTTTTTCTTCTACCATATACATGATGATGTTGAGTAATGATAGTGGACATCGTGTATCAAAACTTCACCAAGTCAGTCTTCAGAACATGAGTGTCTTCATTTGAGCAATTTTTTAATATTGGTGTTGACTTGTATATTGGTCGACTTTGTAATTTTATAAATAGAATTGATATATATTTGTAATTATTGTATCATATCCAAATGTATGGATGTATGTATGCATGTATAGAAAATAAGTGCGAGTGAAGAATATGTAAGAAGCATGCGAATGTGAATCAACAACAAAGTGTATTGTAAGACCATATCAGAAAAGGAGCAACAGAGTCATATCTATCACATAAAGGTGATTAGTACTTCAAAGAATCTCTATCAAAAAATTAGTTGTAAGTTAGAGATCTACTATTTCATTCTAATAGGTGAACCAGTCCAAATCCTCTAACAAGGTAGACTTAATAGTCTTTTTTCAAATCTCTTTACCGAGTGCATACTTCATTCTATGTTTGTAAAACCTCTAACAAGGTGGACCTAGGAATCCTAATTGCTCCTAATAGGGAAGATCATCAAAAGTGATTAGTGTAGGCCTTGATAGGTCAACTTTATGCTGTAGTATTGAATTTTTGTGCGTATCATCCCCACCCCAATTTTTCTTTCTATTTGGAAAGTTTTTGGGTCACCAAATCATTATGTTCATGTGCCATGAATGTTTATGTTTTTAGTTTCTCAAGCATACAGTTAGATCTGATGGTTATTGCATTTAAGATCTGAATTTGATAAAGTTTTTGAGATTACTAATTCATCCCTCCCCTCTTAGTAAACCTATCATAGTCTTGAATATTTCCAACAATATAGTAACTTAATTTATGAAGCATTAACTATGATAAATAATTTATTGATTAGCATTTGTATGTGTAGCTAGTTAATGCTAAATAGTGATGATTTATTATGATAAGTGGTTATTATTGAAATATAATTATCTTGAGGTGATTTACATATTTTTTATGAGGTGTTTGAGTCATTCATGCAATCAAGAAGAAGGAGAAGCAAGTTGACACTTGTCAATAATCAACAATTGTAGGAAATGTAGAAAAATTCAAAAGTTAGTTTCAGAAAAATAGGCATATCTTACTCAATTCTTAATGAAATTAAGAATGGATTATGGATTTGGAAATATGAAAAGAAGGAGCACAAACCCTTTTGAGAATTTGATTTAGTTCATAATAGTTAATAAGCACCACAAGTTAGAAGTTGATTGAGGAAAAGGTGACACATTTTTAGGTAGCATAAAACCACTTTTAGTAAAATGATCATAACTTCCACATTTCTTAATGAAATTCAGATTTTTAAAATTATATAGAAAGAGAAAAAGGAGGAGCACAATTTTGAAAAAGGGTTTGATATAATTTGAAATAATAAAGGATAACCATGCACTTGAGTGGATGCTAAAAAATGTAGAACTAAAAATCAGCACACTTAGTCATTATTTTTGTAATAAATCTCTTCCTTGTTTAAAGGAATGATGGGACACTTGTTAGATGATTTTTAGGGAGTCAATAATCTTATATATTCAAAATTATTATCAAAAATTTGATATGTAGACATACATAGATATATAGATAGATTAGATAACATTTAGTTCCTGCAGCCATTACTGTGTACTTAGATTTATTTTTAACATTGTTATAGTTTATGTTTTGCAACAATAGAATAACTTATAGAGTTTTATAGTGCATATACTTTGCAGATTTGTTTCAAGTATACATCTTTGGGTTGAAAATTTAAATGAACCTTCTCTATTAGAAAGATAATTGCTCATTTTGGATGTCCAGTCCATGAGTTGTATTTTTAGAACCAAGTTATTAATCTAATTGGGAGGCCAATAGGGGGGTGCTAGAGTAATAAGTATTTTATTATTAATTAAATTATATTAATTTAATTATTAAATCACTTATTATCTCTAGTTTACTTAAGCTAATCATTAGGCATATAATAATTAATTCTTTTATTAATTATTATCATGCAACCTAGGTTAGATTCTTGTTAGGGTTTTGATCTCCTTTTATAAGGATTGATCTCTTTGTGATTTATTAATTCACTTTTGATTATAAATTTATCTCTTTTTTCTCATAAATACTGTCTCATCTATGGATTTGGTAGTTCTAGCCTTTATAGCTTTTGCTTCTCTCTTTCTGTGACAAGAGTTTGCATGTAGGTGATTCTTGGGAGCTGTAGGGTTGATCTTTCATCAAATTCAACAAAAGATAATTATTTTGACCTCATTTTTACAAATCCAACCTTAGATCATAAGGATCCTAATAAAATTGAGCCTATGGGTGTCCTATCAACTCTTCAAGTTTGGGGAACCTTAGATTTCACACCAACATTCTATAGAAAAAAAAATTCTTGATTTTTTGAACCAAACATCTTTGTTTAATAAGTGTAGTAGATAGGGATGTCATTAGAACCCATACACATGGATATAGGTGTGTCACCAACTCTTTATGAACCACATCCCCCATTAGGGTATAATTTAGTGGCTAATATTCGTAAATTGGCTAATTTTAGAATTTTTTGTCTAGTAATTTGGCTAATAATTTAAGATTTGATACAACCTAAATCGCCATAGTTTTATAAAATTCAGTTCTAGAATATTTAAAATTTCTCAATAATTTATTTTATTGAAAAATTTAAACTCAAATATTCGCCACAATATTCGTTACATGAATAGATTTGAGTTACCTAAATATAATATATTATTGGAGAAATTAAATTGAACTGACCAATAATTATCATAATTATTAGTTAATTTAGGGATATATCATCAATATTTATTATTCACTATTGATTTAAAGTATATGTAATGATTCTCATAACATTCTACAAGGTAAAAAAATGTTCAATTTTGATTTGTAATATTCCATGGTGATTAATGAACTTCCTATTATTATTGAGATTCATCAATATTTTATACAAAAAAAAATTAGGATTCAAAAATAATCGCCAAAATTAATCATATTTAGAATAAAAAATTGAGAGTTTCACCAATATAAATAATTTTGTTTTTTCAAAATAATGAAAGATTCACCAATATTTTATATCTTTTTTTGGAGGTGGCTTTCTTAAAGTTTACCGTGTCCCCCATGGCTTGATAGAGGTTTTCTCCTTCTTGGACAATTAAAATATGGGGTCCCCTTGTAGGCATATTATTGTCTTGTATAGGTATGTACCATTAGCCTTGCACAATATTGCAAAACATATTTCAAAATGGAGCCCCCATGCGGTCTTTAGTCTCCAATGCTTCATATTGTCAACACAAATCTATCATCAAAACTACTTAAGATGTCATATAAAAATTGTGAGTCTGCTAGTCAACCAATATTTTCAAAGATCATTTGTGCCTAGTCAAAAAAGGTAGTAAATTCAATAATTTTGAGATTAGATAATACATCCTTGGGGAATATTCTTTCACATTTAATTCCATAAATATGCGACATAAAATAATGATGATCCCTTGGATGGGTAATATGACTTTTTTCCTAGAGATAGTGGGTGAGGAGGATTATCCACTATGTGTTCACTTATCACTTGCATTCATGCTCCATGGATTGATACTCCCTAAGGGTAAAGACCTTATTGTTCAAAGTCATGTACTTTCTTCTAGGAGTTCGAAAGACTATGGTTGTGTTTATAGAATCAAAGAAAACAATGATAGTATTGTCTAGTAGGGAACAAAATCATGTAGCTGGTGAGTAATTATTGTCCAAGGTGTTGCTGATTTTTGGATAGTGAATGGATGTAGGAAAGAAGCATTTCTAAACTATCCTAGACTAAGAAGGTTGGTATAATATTCCTATTGAGAAACATTTCCTTTGTGTACATCTTCCTTGATTTCCTCTTAAGTTGCATTCTTTGATGTCTATGTCCATTAGAAACCAAACCAAGTTCTCTATCTTCAACACTTGGAGCACATCATCCTTTATATATTTCATTGTTAGCACTACCTTTTCAAACTCTTTGATCAACTTTTCTCTTCTTTCCCATGGGTTTGATGATACTTGTGTCAGGTTTTTGCTAGTGTGGATGATGAGGAAGCTATGCTCTCGACTCTATCTTTTCCTACAAGATAATATTTTATTAGTATACAAAGCCAACACAATCTTAGTAAAACCCAAATTGAATTATTACTTGTATCCAAGCCTCAGGGTTTCTAATTACTCATTCACAAGTTACTTAATGAGGATTAAGGAAACTTGAAGCTTTGATATTGAAATCCATAATATGTTCTCAGGTAATTGATGTTGGAGTAGGATTAAAGAGGAAAATATTCCCCCAAAAGATAATCACTTGATGAACATTATAACAAGGGCTTGGGTATGCAAAAATCATTTCTTTAATACCAAATGTGAGAAAAAGAGTAAGTGGTAGAATGAGATCCTAGAACCTAATGATCTAATGTCTAGTTTTGAATAAAGGGTGTCAAACCAAAATTAACAAGTGTACTTTTGATGTGCGACCTATTATTGGGCCAATGTTAAAGAGGGTTTCAAGGGAAACCCTCTTTTCAACTACAATTTTGGACAATGCACTTAGGGGGGGGAGTACTTCAAACACCAAGGCAAGGATCATGAAAGGCCAAATCAGGGCATCAAAAGATAAGCTCCAAGGGAACTTCCTTCTACACATTTCTGACACAAAAATGGCTAACCTTTCAAAAACCCTTTCAAAGATATGCCCCAAAGGTGTCTTAGATCCAAGAGGAAGAAGCCCAAAAACAAGACCAAATTTAGGCAAGGTAGAACACTCAACAACCTATGATTAGGATACACACCAAAGGCAAATTGCCTGTGAGTGAGGAAATGGGAGGACATTTTCACCTTGTAAAAAAGGTGTTCTGTTCAATGTAGTTCTGCAAGCATTGGACTTGTGGAGCAATCTTCAGGGGGTTCATGTGTTGAAAGAAAAATGTGAAGCATCTCCTTCAACTGGCCCTCTATAAATGGGCAGTATGGTGCGAGATTGACAAGAGTAGGGGACGCAAATGGCATTTTGTGACAGTAAAATGTGCAACATAATTCAGTCTAATGACATTACACCAATGACATTACCAGTGGAAGGCTTTAGGTTTTTAATAAACCTCATGAAAGAAGAGCATGCCATATTTAGTGTAAGCGCCTAAGTGTGAGAGAACTCAAACCACTGGAAGAAATGAAATAATCAACCAAATGTATGAAAACATAAAAAATGTATGAGGTAAATACCAGTTTAAGTGTAGAAAGTGCTAGATTCAGAGCCATATGTGAGAGATGGAGTCCAGTGTTCCAGATGAGGAGCTAGCAGCAGGAAAGCAAGCAACATTGGCATGGGTAGACCCAAGGTTCTGTAACTCCAACTACTTCAGGTGCTCAATGTCAATGAAATTGAAAACAAATTTGCATGTTAAAGTTAAGCCCATGTTGGTCAAAATTTTGACCAACACGGGCTTAGATTTTTAAAAATTGAAATTTTTCCTTCTACAATCTGACCAATCAAAACCTTATTAATTGATGGTCAAAATTTTTGGTCGAAAAATGACCTCAAATGTACTAGTGTTCACTGTAACAAAAGAGAAGCTTGATCACACCCAACATCAAGTTACAGAGTTGGAGGAACAACTTACACATTTGAAGAGTGACAATGCTAATCTAAAAGGTAGTCCTAGCTGCAACTAAAGAGAAACTTGAACACACAGAAAGTCAACTTACTAAATCGGAACAAATGCTGGGAAACTTGCAAATGTAGCTTGAATCTGCTAAGGAATCAAAGTAGTTATTAGAGAATGAACTAGCAGCCATGATTTCACATAAATCAGATATTAAATCTCAATTCAAGGCAATAGAAACTGAGATGAAAGGGTTGTCTGAAAAATTGGATGCTTTGGAGCTAGAGCTTCATGAGGAGTGCATGCAATGCAAAGATGCCATTACCAAGTGTGAGGTTTTAGAGGAGCAGTTACAAAGGTTTGTGAAATGCTTCAATCCTATTTCAAATATACTAGATTGATGTATATTTTAATTTCCTAAGATATATTGAGTTCTATCTGATTTTTTTATAACTTCTTCAGCATGCATGTATTTAGTTTCAGACCTAGGGTTTTTGAACTAATGTGAAGATGTTTAATTGGATACTAGGAAGGAATAATTTTTTGAGTATTCCTAAAGTTTTGTATCAGAGGAATAAATTAGAAAGAGACTGGTATTAACCAACCTGCTTGGAACCCCTCATATTTAATCTATGTTCTTTTCTTATTTTCTAAATATACAAATCAACAGTATGCATATATTACTAATTTGTGCTTGCTTTCTATTTATTCTCCATGCTAACCAATGTAAAGTTCATGGTTGAAGTACACTGATGTTTTCTATTTTATCATCACAATGAGATTTAAACTATAAGATTTAGCATGGAGATCTACTTGGCATGAAGCCATGTTTTCCTATCTTGTTTATGTAGAAGTAGATTCCACAAAAGTAAATGTCCAAGAATGTATCATGAATAATTGACATGACTTAAATACAAGTAAGTCTACCAGATCTTCACAATCCATGTTAAATGCTGATTTGTTTTTGGGATAAATTGTGTGACAGTTTTTAGCATCAACATTTTGGATCATACTATATGATCCATCATCAGGATACGAGAGAGTAACGTTGATAGATCACATAGGATGATCCAAAACATTGATGCCAAAAACTATCACAAAATCGATCCAAGAAACAAATTAACATTTGAGTATAGTTGCCTCGAAATGAGGCATAACCATCCAAAAGGGACTATATACACTAAGAAAAATATGGTAGTTTTGTGATATGGATATCTAATACAAACAACTTTCTCTCCTTTTAATATCAACTAGATAAAATGGTCTGAAAGGTTTTATCAATGCTTTCATGAATGATTTTCAATATGAATTTGTAGAAAGCAAGTAAGAATATCATCTTTGTCAAATATGGCTTATGTTTAATTCTTATGTTTGTCTTTATTTGGATAATATTCCTACTTCTATGTTTTATGCCCATTGATATACTTATGAACATTGCCAAAATTATTATTTTCCATGACATACAAGGGTCTAAAACAATTAGAATTGGACAAAATAGACCAAAAATGTTAAATTGAGAAAATACTCAAAATTATAGTACTACAACATTACAAATAAGTGATTTTCAAAAATATTGTAAGCATTTACAATGGACTTAAAAATACTACACATTTAAAATTATGGACAATTGTTATGTAAATTGGATACTTGCCTAAACCATCAGCTTTCTTGCAGAAATGAAACTTTGCTCGATATGTTTATGAAATCGATAAAAAAAGGGTCTTCTTCTAAGGTGGCTCTTGCTACACATGCTGCAGGTAAATTATAGTTAGAAATGTTTTACATAGTAGCTCTATTGCGATTCCCCAAGATTTTCTAATTTGGGAGATGAAAGAATTTATAAAATTCTTTCAGGTCAGCTAGCAATAACAATTGGTACTGGTGAAGTAGCCCATAAAGTGATGGAAGACTCTATTCCAATTTTTTCTTGTGCATGTAAAATTGCATCAGATGCAAAAAATTACTCAATGGTATGAAATTCTAGTTTGCGGCCACAAGTTAGATATTTGCTTTTTTTTTGGAAATATTTTGAAAGTCTAGAACTCTAATGCAGAGAGCACTTTTGACATGCACAACTAACCTACAATATTGCCTAGCTACTCATTGTATTTCCCTTAGTCTACATCACAAAATATTTAGATTTTGATTGTTGTTTATGCATAGAAGAATGCACAAATGTGGAAAATAATGCAAACCTTGAATGTGAATGCTAAGATTCTCTATCTTTTCCTTGGCATTGGAGTATAGAAGTGTGAATGACAATATTCCCATAGTCCAGAATCATAAGGTTACACAAAAATCAAGATTTATTATTGGACTTTCACTCGAGGGTGAACAAATTATAGATTAGATGATGAAAGACTATGTCAATTAGTGCAGAATTTTGGCTAATTTTTTTTATGTTATCCCTAATAGAGCCCAACAAAAAGAGAAGGCACATGAAAGGCCTCTAAGAATTCCAAACAAATTTGAGTTTTAGTAGCATAGAATATTTTTCAATTGATGTACCATACAAAGTTATAGTCAATTTTCTTTATAACATATGGGTTAAGATAATAATGGAGGCCTGAACTCCAAAATAGTTAAGCCTTTTTTGGTACATCTAGAGTGGCCAAACACTTGGCAGGTTGAGGTAATCACTTAGTGCATCATTTAACTTTCCAAATGAATTGGGTATAAAATACCCCACTTTTGTCATGATTTAAGAAACTCAACCTGTATATCATAACTAGTAGTCTAAAAATGTCATGATTGAGAACATAGAAATAATTAACCATCCTTTTATATCAAATATACTAAAAATTATAATCAATGAGAACATCTCAATACTTTCTTTAGTTGAATTAGAAACACAAGATTTTCCTCAAAGAAGTTTGAATTCCACTGCTTGATATTTTTAAAAACCTTAACAAATATGCCTTTATTTACTAGTTCTTGCATCTCCAATACAAATTCAATTTTATTAGCATAATTGTAATTCAAAATACCCTAAATAAAAGATCAAAAAGAATTGAGGGTAAGTATCTAAGAAAACATGTTCTCCTTAAGGGAAAATTGATCTTTTTTTTTCTCACATGTACATGGTCAAGAGTCTTACTACTGATTCTAGAAAGAATTTGATTATGATCTCTTCTTTTGGTAGAATCCACCATTAAATTCCCTTGTGATTCACTCTCATTATGTCTCCCTTTCCACCTAGGATGATTTTCTAGATGTACTCCTAATTTATTAGTATGACAAGTCTTGTTGGAGCTGCAAGCTTCACTACCATGAACATGTTCGATTGGAGATCTCAATTCAACATCTTAATCGTGCTTATGTGAGAAATTTAATGGGAGTTCATACATCACCACGTCATTTGAAATGGTTTTAATAACTACCTACTCTTATCCACTCCTAATGTTAGTAGTAGAAAATTCCTTTGAGCATGTATTATCTGGATTGGTATCATCTGTAATTAGCTTCAATGATCTACTTATGAGAGAGATGTCTAAACCTATCAACAAAAGTCATAGATTATGACAATTTGAAGTAATATCTTGCTGAGGATAAATTATTTATTTCAAAAATTATTGGTGTCTCAAAACTAACAAAAGAAACCCTTTGAAAATGCATCTTGCATTTTCCTGAATCCATAAGTGACCTTATATGAGGGAGAAATTATACTAGAATGTACAAGGCCTCTATATACACAATATTCATGAATCGGGTCATCAAGCATTCACATGTTTAGCTTCATTCGGATAAGTTCATTCTATGAGAAGAAATACGCATAAGAAAATAAATTCATTCAAAAAACCTATAACAACTTATCATGACAGACAAAATGGAGATGATACCTTCTATTTGGAAAATAAGTAAATATCTTGAAGGAAATACCAAATTCAAACTCATGCTCAGGTTGCATGTGTCAACATTCCCCATCGACCTTAGTCACAAGGCTAACTAACTTATCAAGAGTGTGTATCCCACAAATGAAATTGGTATAAATGTTACAATCTCTCACTATAGCAGAATAAGAGATCAAATTAATTTTTTGTTGACAACTTTATGCTTTTACTCATTTTTGATGATTGAAGGATATCCAAAACACCTACTTTTCTCCCCAATCCACAAAGTTCACCTTCCCTTCTCAATAAAATACACCCCCCTGCTTTTACTTATTTGATACTAATCACATCATATTATCCATAGTCTAGCCTTTCCAAGGATGCAATCTTGCGACAACTCATTGTTTTGCAATTTTCCTACCTTCATGTTCTATATGGACTGATACTTCCTTGGCCAGACATTTTCAGCAGACTCTTCCTCCTTAGCACCCACCAGATCAAAACACCAAAGCTACAGAAGCCACTACCAACATGCTTTATACACTGTAAGAAGAATGTCTTTGTATGCAACAAATATTTTTTTAATGACCTCCCTCCCTTTTTTATTAGTATGTGTCTAATAATCAAGGTAACTAAGAGATTCATGTATGCTTCTTCATCCTTGTCTGATTGATCTTCTATTTGAATAAGTTAAAATCCTTTAGAGTTTTAGTGGATAGCATATGTGTTTTAATCTCTTGTGTTCTATAACTTCAAAATAGTTGATGTTAAAAATAACATTTTCCTACAAAGTTGTACCTAAATAATCTACATTGCAATATACTCTATTGCCCAAGTAAACAAGGCACTAGTCTTCAAATTCATTGATAGATTGTTATTTGTTTTGTATATCCAAAATCAATACTGACATTCCAATTTGACTAAGGAATTGAATGAGAGGCAAGAAAGTCAAGAAAAACTTAAAAAGGCCTTAAAAGAGAAATCAGATGAATGTCACTAATTTAACACTCACATCAGACAGATACAACTTGATTTACATGAAACAAAGCACAATAAGTAAGAACTTGAGAATGTGAATGAAGTCTTAAGGGATGATAGAGCCAAAGCAAAGAAATTCAAGCATGAATTCAAATTGAGCATTGCAAAGCTTTATGAGCAGCTAAAAAAGAAAAAACCAGTTGGAGATAAGCAAGGATTGCATTATGAATAAGGAGAATGTTCTAAGACAAAATTTTTTAGAGCATATCAGATTGATAAACCTAATGAGATGCCTACAAATCAGACCAACAGATAGAAATTCAATGGCAAATGTTTTACATGCAACAAGCTTGATCATAGGGCAGGCTTAATTGTACTCATTTAAGATCATAAGTAGTTAATAAAACTATAATTTGCCAAAAAAGTTGAATTGCACATGGTGTAAATATGTACAATGAACTGGAAATTTAAAAAAACAATTAGCATTCCTATATGGGACGATGAAAAATTGAATGAACAGTTCAGTGTATGTTTTTTAGCTAATCTAAAATTATGATATCACTTGAAAACTAAAATGGTTGATTTCATCAAGTGAAAAGTATACCTGAACCAAATTTATCAAATAAAATCTAATCTACTAATAGAAGTGGCTACAGTATTCTAACAAAATAAATGAGCAGACATAATTTGTTTGCCAATTTCAAAAAGTTTCTTTGATAAGCCTGATATATTTAATCATTAAATATTAGGTTTGAAAAAGACTGTATTGATCTTTCATTCTATTTTTATTTGGTGGAATGTCTACCCCACACATATCTTATTTTTGCAGACTAGTACCTACCTCAAATCTATCCTCAAATTACTTTTTAAATGAGGTTCCCAATGAAATCTTGGAAAAATCTTAAAAAGTTGGACTCACTAAACTGTCTGAGGTAAAATTCTAGGTAAGAAGACACCTTAACAAATAATTGATTTTGGATTCTTTTCTATAAAATTGAGTTAAGCACTGGGCTCCACACTGTAATTCATTCCAAGTTGAGCACTTGTACACAAAGCATCCTCTTTTTCTCAATGCGTGGGATCAAAATTGTGCATTGTCTGGCTATTATATTTGTAAATTCATCAGATGGAAGGGATGAATTAGGGGTCACATGAAAGATAAAGATAAATTCATCACTGATATTCCTTTCTTTTCCCACTTTTATTCTCTCCATCCACCAATGCTATCGATTTGGCCTGATACTCGACACCATTCACATGTTATTCAACACCATTCCCCTACCATTAGGTCTTTTACTTTTATGGAAGATTTCATAAGTTTATTTTGTTTCCTAATATGCATCATAAGTTTATGTCATACTTCATTTTGCTTTTCAATATGGAACCATGAGTTTGTGCTGATACTTCTTTGATTAGAATTTAAAATTGAAAGGTACTTATTTCACTAAATTTGTTTATGATAAAATCTCAGCTTCAATATCATATTCATTCAACTCCAAAATTGATTTGATGGTATATAAAAATTGTGAGAGAGCATTAATTTGGACTCGTGTCATGATCAATTATGGACAAGATTCAGGTGAAAGCGAAGCAAACCATCAATTAGTTACCAACTGAGTTCATGCAAAAGTGATAGAAACCAATATTTATGTGACTTCCAGGAATATTTAGTTTTATAGTTGCTGGAATTATAATCTAGTTACATAAAGATGATTGATTCAAAAGTGGCTTGAACATCAATTGTGAATCAAACCTTAGATTCAAGGTAGACTATTCCATTACCCATTGGCCTAATGAACAAGACCTATGATTATGTTTCATGTTGAACTCACTTGGGTTGGAAACATTGTGTGATCCATCTATCAATTACTTGAGTAATGTCAAAAGATTTGAATATAATAGAATCAAACTAAAAAAAAACAAGTTCTTGTGCAAGCTAAAACAAAACCTCCAAATAGAGCTCAATAAAAGAGAGTGAAAATAACATTACCATCAAAAACCTAACTCAAATGTTACCAAAGCCTCCATTGTTTAATGATATTCTCCTTGACTAATTGATATGTAGATGCTCATTTTCTTAAGGATGACTTGATTTGACAGCATATACTTTGCTCAAACTTAATTGATTCTTGGAATGGATGAGGGAGTGGGTCAATTTATAGAATTTTGGAATGGAGAATGGATAGTAAAGATCTAATGATGAGATCATTGTGAAGGATGGTTGACAGGATCCCCGTAGGATGAAGGTGAAGATGAAAGGTGGAGATTGAAGGTTTTAAATTGTGAATAGCTTGGATGAGCTTACTAATCATAGTAAGTGGTTGAAACCATGAGGGAAATAAGGGATGTGTGCATCTAGATTGGCTATATTCTTGAGCTTGGTGGAAAGAATAATGGAACTATAATAACAAGTGCCTCTAGATATTTTGATTCTTGGAACATTTTAAGGGGCTTCAGGCATATTTAAATACTAATATTATTAACTATTTTAGCCATGTGTGAGGTGAAAAAAGAAATTTTTATTTATTTATTGTAACAAAGTGGAAAGAGGGATTACTTAAATAATAGGAACAAAGCAATGCTTTGACTGTTTTAAGAGGAATGAGGGGATATATGGCACTAGATTGGATAAGCGATTTGCCCATCAATGTGAAAGTGAATGTGTATAGCTATTGCCAAATGTTGTTGGAGCTTGTCAGCGAAAGGAAAAACTTCAATCCAACGAAAATCCCAAGTAATATTATCTAGACTAGATGTTCAATGAGATGGTGGATGGAAATTTTGTGGGCATGTTAGATCCAAGGTTGGGAAGTGAGGTCAATCTGAAACAAGTAGAAGTGTTGGTGAGGGTGGCATTTTGTGCATTCAAGGGAATAGTTTGTCGAGACCTCCCAAGGGAGAAGTGGTGGCAATGATGCAAAAAAAATACACAATACTGACTCCCAAATCCCAAAAGATCAATACTAGGTTCTATTCCAAAAACTTTATTGACTGTTGTGGAATATAGCCACGTGCTTAGAGTAAGTTCTTTTCTATGTTCACTTCTAGTCACTGAAAGCAAACAAACAATATATCACAAAAGAACTTACCAGATTCTCTCTAGTAACCCTCAAAGTATGGTTTGATTTGCTTTGAACACTAGCCCTAAATGAAATCGAGCTCTGCAAAAACCATGTGAAAATGCAGAGAAAACCTAAAACGAAATTGGGCTCTCCAAAAACCATGTGAAAATGCTCCAAAAATGTGAAATGAAATTGGCCGCGAGAAAGACATAAAAGGACAAATGTTTTTTTAACTTTGCGAATGTATAAGCCCTGTGTTGGTCAAAATTTTGATCAACACGAGTCTTATATGTAAAAAAAAGAAATTTTTGCCTTTACATTTCAACCACCCTAAATTTATTTAGTTGATGGTCAAAATTTTTGGTCAAAAAATGATGTTAAATGTAGTAGTGGCAAATTCTGGTGATGTGATTGAAGCTCTATTTATGAGTAGAGGAAAGGAAGTTGAAGGATAAGAATAATATCCTTATGGTGTAGCAAAGCCATATTTGATCAGGAAGGATCAAGTACAAGTCAGAACAAAGATCCAAAATCAAAAAATTAGTTACATTCAAATTGGGTTATCTCATTGTTACTCTCTAACCATTGTAGCAGTGATCTAAATCTTCTAACAGAGTTAGCTTGATAGCTATTTGCAAATCCTCTAACAAGGTGGCAATTTCATTGAATTTTTCTCAAGACCTCTAACAAGGCCACTCCTAATAGGGTGATTAAATACTTTAATAGGGTTACACCTAACAGTGTGTTTTGTAACCTTTAACAAGGTTGGCTCCTAATAGGGCTCACTTCAGAAGAGTTTAAATTAGTAACTAGTTGTTATTGGTGGGTTTTCCCAAATTGGGTTTCCATGTTAAATCTTGGTGTCTAATGTGTTCATGTTATTTTCTTTATGTGTTTGAAAATATGTTAAAGTAATGGTAATCATAGTTAACATCTAATGATTTATGAGTTAATCATTTACTGAGCTAATCTAGTTATTACCAAGTTACAACATTCTGTGTGTTTATCAAGCTTCAACAGTATTCAATTATTTGTTTATATTTTGTATTGACATCTAAGGGATCTGGGATTTATTTTTGTAGTAACTGATTCACCCCTCCCCTCTCTGTTACTCCTCTAATATTAGTATCAAGAAACAAAACAAGATTAGTATGCAAAGGTTATTCTTAAGAAGAAGGTATTGACTATGGTGAGACTTTTGCTCCTATGGCAAGACTAGAAGGTATTAAAATTTTACTAGCATATGCAGCACATAAAGGATTTAAATTATATCAAATGAATGTCAAATTTGCATTCTTGAATGGAATTCTTGATGAAAAAGTTTACATTGAGAAACCAGTAGGTTTTGTAGATCCTAGCAAAAGTGACATGGTTTGCAAACTACATAAAGAATTATATGGTCTTGAACAAGCTTCCAGAGCTTGGTATGAAAGACTACATAATTACTTGGTATAGATTGGTTTTCAAAGGACTAATGATAACAATAGTTTGTATATCAAGGAAGGACCAAATAAGAAGATTGTATTGGAAAAAATATTTGTTGATGATACTCTATTTACAGGAAATGATGACTTATGCAAAATATTCACAGAAGAAATGAGTAAAGAGTTTGGGATGTCCATGTTTGGTGAAATAAAATTCTTTGTTGGATTGCAAATATAACAAAATAAGAATGGTATATACATTACTCAATCTAAGTATATCAAAGAGATACTGAAGAAATTTGGAATGGAAGATTTAAGACTAGTTGGAAAACCTGTCTACTGGACATAAGATTTTCAAAAATGATGATTCCAAAGAAGTAGATAAGACCACTTACAGATCAATGATTGTAAAATTATAGAATGTAGTTCACACAAGGCCTGATATTGCTCTAGTAGTTGGAATAGTGGCAAGATTCTCAACAAATCCTAAGGAAAATCACATGATGGCAATTAAGAGAATCATGAAGTATTTAAAAGGTACTGAAAACTATGATTTATGGTACAAACTTGGAGGCAATTTGGACTTGAAAGTATTTACTAATACCGACTGGGTAGGAATTCTTGATGTCAGAAAAAGTACTAGTGGTGGAGCATTCTTTCTTGGTAAAAGACTAGCATCTTGGAAAAGTAAGAAGCAAAATTATACATCTCAATCCATAGTAGGGGCAAAATATGTAGCAGCAGTAGTCAACTACTCTAACATTGTTTGGTTCAAATAACTATTGGAAGGAATGAAGGTAGAGATCAAAGATCTAGTTGTCATATATTGTGATAATGCTAGTGCAATAAATATATCAAAGAATTCAATAATGCATTCCAAAACAAAGCACATTGCTATAAAATTATCACTTCTTAAGAGAATTAGTACAAGATAAAGAAGTCAGATTGGAATATGTGAATACAAAGGAATAGATTGCAAACATATTCACCAAGCCATTACCTAAGGATGCATTTTTTAATCTAAGAGGTAAGCTAGGGGTTATTCACCTACCTAAACTTCACTAAATGAAGTTTAGTGAATGCATCAACTAGAACCTATTGAAGATCAATCAGTTGGTGTAGAATTGGCAAGGGCATATTACAGATGAATCAGTACTTAAGGTACAATGGTATTTACAGAGTTATTAGCTTTGGCATGTGTTGTCAAAGAGGGAGAAGTTTAAATTTTTGGAACAAGAATAAATTAAGAAATAGAGAGGGAGAAGTCTTCCAAAGAAGAAGTATACTAAAAGAGGGAGAATGTTCTGAATAAACTTGGTAAAAACTGTTGTAGACTAAATCTAGTGAAAGGAAGAGCTGATACTAATAGAGATAGTTTTCAAGTCTAAAATCCAAAATTTCATTGTGCTATGACATGTGTTGCCATCAATGCCAAAGAGGGAGATTTTTGGATACAACTAGTTAATTGTGTGTTGTCTTTGATGTTACACAAATCTAATATCATTATCAATCAGTATATGTCAAGCTCACATGGGAAGTGAAGAGAGTTTTTAGTGTCTACCGAGTGTTCCTATATTTATCTAATTTAGAAGGCAATGTCTATTGATTTTACTCAGGCATCAAAAGAAATGTTGTACAAAGTGAGTGTTAATCGAGCTTACCTAGGTAACAAAGGAAAGTTGGATGGAACTAGTGCTAACTGAGCTCACTCAGTTGCCAAAGGATTTTTGTAAGTTTGCAGTGTTAACTAAGCTTCTATTGGTTAAGAAAGGAAATCATTTTAGAGTTAGTTTCTATCAAGTAGGGTAGACTAACAAAGGATTTTATTATTTTGTTTTATTAAGCTTAATAGATTCATCTATTCATTCTAGTTTATTAAGGTGATAAATATTGATTATTCTAAGTTGTATTTGAGCCAATTTGACAAAATGGAAGATATAAGTATAAGGTCAAGTTGTGATTTCAAAGTGTGAAAAAGTGAAAGTGAATGCGCAAATTGTGATGATGTGATTGAAGATCTATTGACGAGCAAAGGAAGTAAATTTGAAGGATAAGTAGAATATCCTTATGGTACAACAAAACCATATTTGATCAAGACGGATCAAGCACAAGTGAAAACAAAGATCTAAAATCAGAAAATCAATTGCATTCAAATCAATTAATCTCATTGTTACTCTCTAACCATGGTAGTAGTGATCTAAATCTCCTAATAGAGTTAGCTTAACATCTATTTACAAATCCTCTAACAAGGTAGCAATTTCATTAAATTGTTCTCAAGACTTCTAACAAGGCCACCCCTAATAGGGTGATTGAATCCTTTAATAGGGTCACACCTAATAGTGTGTTTTGTAACCTTTAACAAGGTTGGCTCTTAATAGGGCTCACTTCAGAAGAGTGAAAATTAGTAACTAGTTGCTATTGGTGGTTTTTCTCAATTGGGTTTCCATGTTAAATCTTGGTGTCAAATGTGTTCATGCTATTTTCTTTATGTGTTTTCAACTAAGTTAAAGTAATGGTAATCATAGTTAACATCTAATGATTTATGTGTTAATAATTTATTGAGCTAATCTAGTTATTACTAATTTACAACATTCTATGTGTTTACTGAGCTTTAGCAGTATTCAATTATTTGTTTATATTTTATACTGACATCTAAGGGATCTGGGATTTTTTTGTAGTAGCTGATTCACCCCTCCCCTATTAGTTACTCCTCTTATATTAGTATTAAGAAAAAAAATAAGATTAATATGCAATGGTTATTCTCAAGAAAAAGATATTGACTATGGTGAGACTTTTGCTCCTGTGACAAGACTAGAAGGTGTAAGAATTTTACTAGCATATGCAGCACATAAAGGATTATAAGCATATAAAATGGATGTCAAATTTGCATTCTTGAAGGGAATTCTTGATAAGGAAGTTTACTTTGAGCAACCAAAAGGTTTTTTAGATCCTACTGACATGGTTTGCAAACTACACAAAGCATTATATGGTCTCAAACAAGCTCCTAGAGCTTGGTATGAAAGACTACATAATTACTTGGTATAGATTGGTTTTCATAGGACTAATGATAACAGTAGTTTTTATATCAAGGAAGGACCAAATAAGAAGATTGTGTTGGTAGAAATATTTGTTGATGATACTTTATTTACAATAAATGATGACTTATGCAAAACATTCTTAGAAGAAATGAGTAAAGAATTTGAGATGTCCATGTTTGGTGAAATAAAATTCTTTGTTGGATTACAAATACAATAGAACAAGAATGGTATCTACATCACTCAATATAAGTATAGCAAGGAAGTCTAATCTTCACTTCCTCCACTATGTTATCCATTTCCTTTTCCTCCTTAATTTTCCTATTCTGCATGCTACAATTATCCCTTTCTAGTTGACCCACTCTATATTTTAGCTCCTAAATTTCATGGAAAGTCCATTTAGTGGTTTGATAACTATTAATAGCACATACATTTGAGGGTTTTTCTTTGTGGTGTCATTCAAAATAACAAGGGCAAGGTCAATCAAATCCTCCATTTGAATTTTTCCCTCCTTATTCTCCTTAACCAAAGTTTTGATCATCTCTCTCTTGAGCCCCATCCTTGCAAAAATATTATCAAAATTTATCCAAACCACTTTTTGTCTTTTCTCAAAATCATACATGTGTACTGACTGGACCCAAATTCCTCAAATTCTTACTCCTTTTCCCCACTCGCTTCTCATCTTCTTCATCACTATCCTTCCCCTCCGCCTACCTATCCTTGTTAGAGTTGACATCTCTCCCTCTTTTCAACCTCCTATTAGGATTACCCTCAAAATCCCTGTTCTATTGGCAAACATTTTAATAGTGATGTTTCTCTTTCCACCCATCCTCTCCTTATATTCCTCCCCTTTGAGATTATCTTTGCCCCCATTAGCACTATCTCCCTCTGTGTCCATTCCCTCCACCCTTTCATTGTATTATCTATTAGACAAAATCTCAAATCCCTATTTAGGTTTGTTATTTTCCTTTCCACTCCACTTGGATTCTCTTTTTCCCCCTTTTGTGTTGTGGGTTGGCATCCTCCTCCATATCTAAATGCATGTCTTAGTTGTCCTCGATATTAGATGGTGTATAATCCTCTCCGAACTCATCTGAGTCATCTTTACCCTCCTTCCCCATTTGCATTTGCCTATAGTCCTAGCCTTAAAAAATTCATAAATTCATAGCAAAAGCCCCTCATGGAAGGCAAGATTACAAATTTGCTTCTTATTATAGTCATTGATATTCTTATTAATAGAGGAATATAGGAAAACAAGAATAGAAATGTTTGGGCCCCATACTTGAAGTGATTAAGAATCACAAAATCGTGAGTGTAGAGGTGGTAAAATCTTGTGTTGAGGGAAATGTACTTGATGATGATCATTAGCACAAACCTCCATAGTTTCTTGATAGAGATCGGTAGATAGTAGGTTCTTCTCTTCACTAAAGCCTTCTTTTCCTCTGTATCCTTGGTAAATTCAATCACCGCCTACCCATAAATTTGTCTATCTCGATAGAATTTCTTCCCAATAATGGCTAGACCAGTCACAAAATATATAACCTCCTCCATCACCATGAAGTCTAATCCATCAATATTAACCCTCCCCTCATTCCATATCTTGACCATACTATGTGTAATAGAGGGTTTCCACCTGTGAAGCTACTCAATGAAAGTGGTAATGTCACTTCTTTTCAAAATGCTCCACACCTTAGAGTGCTAGTGCCACTTCTTTGCTTCATCCTTAAGTTCCCTCCTATGTCTTTCCCCCACCATGATTTCATTCTCTCTATAAGCTTTTCTTTTGGTAGTGATGTGATTTGAAGGTTGTTTCATGTTAATATGATTTGTTTTCACAAAACACCTTTTCACTATGTGTACTTGATACCCAAAATCGAGCCCCAAAGTGCAATGATGGAAAAAAATGTGTTTCATGCTTTGTCTATTGTACTTACACATCATATTTTGGCACAATTCCCATAACATGTAATCTTTCATAATTAACCTTTAATGCTTCTTGATCTTCCCAAGATCCTCTCCCTTTCTATTAACTCATGGATTTTTGGTAGAATATTGTTCCTATTCTTCCATGTTTTCAATTGATCATTCTTGACTATCCAATTGGCCAACCTATTAGCCACTTGATTGGCTTCCCTATACTCATGAGCCATGTATATATTATCAAAATACTTAAGGATTTGAATTCACTCTTTAATAATATTCACAATCATCTATATAAGCTCATTCTTCTCAATAAGACAATCTATAATATTCTTGGAGTCTCCTTCAAGCCATAGATTTCTAACTCCCATGTCCCAAGCCTATTTGAGATTTTGATGAGCCATAGACACCTCCACATAATGGTTAGTTTGCATACCTAGATTAGCTAAGATAGTAGTAATACCTTTTCCATGGGTGTTTCTAATTATTTCACCCACCCTAGCCTTGTTAGGGGTGCCTTTGGCAGCCCCGTCAAAATTAGCTTTACACCAACCCTTAGTTGGGAGAGTTCATCTACAATCCTCCCTCTTATTTCTATCAATTTACTTTATTTTTAGAAGAGGGTTATGACCTTTAATGGTAGTATAGTTTTCCAACAAAGTGCTAAAGACTATGTGTAAGACAAATTTAGCATTAGTTTCTTTCTCCCTAAAATTTTTGTTGTTTTTCTCTTTCCACACTCACCAATAGACATGATTCAAAGCCCATTCCCACAAGCCTTATTCACATCCCCATAATCCCCTAGGAGTCATTTTTTAAAGAGATCTGAAGTGCGATTAGGAAAACACTAGGTAATCTTGAAGAAAGGTAGGAAATAGGACCATATAACTCTGGTGAAGTGACAATGTATAATGCTATGATCCACACTTTCACTATGGTTTTTATAAAGAATTCATCTATTAGGAATTAGACTCCCCCTCTTGGTGAGGTTTTCCACCATCAAGATATGGTTTTCCAACATTATCCAGAAAAAAATGTTGATTTTGGGAATAAGGCTAGGATACCAAGCTTTAGCCCAAAGAGGGGCAGTTTTCTTTTTTTTCATAATTTCATATCCTAAGGCAATAATGTAGTTACCATCCTTTGACACCCCCCAAATAATGAGATTCTTGTTGGGAGACAAAGGAATAAGCCTTATCATGTTCATCAGTGGCTTTGGCTCTCAAAAAAACTCAATAAGAATCACCCATTCATTGTTATCCCTATAGTCACTCACTTTACAACCATATCTTTCCATACATAAATTTGTCCATCTATTAAATGGCTTGATGTTCCATAATGGAACTTTCCTTAGCAAGAAATCATGCCAAAAGTTTATATCTTCACCATTGCCTAATTTCTATTTTGCTTTCTTAAATAGCTAAGCCCTTCATCCTCAAAATGCCATTCCAAATGTTAGATCTCCTTGGGTTAAGGTCCCTACTAATGAACTTTTTGAAATTTATATTAGTTACATACTCCTAGTTGATAAGTTATAACTTACATCACTCCTAGTTACCATGCATTGCCTATATATTCAGGCACATCTACTTTGTATTCTATTGATTGGGAATTTATCATTATTTTATTAATATTGAATCCATAATTTTATCATATCATTTTTCCTATATTGTTTATGCTATCGATTGAGTTTCTACATTTTGACATATTCAATCTTTTCCTTAGCCAAATTATTACATCATATCTAGTCATAGGAGTTTCATTTCTTAGCCATTAGAGACTATCATTGTCTCATATTTTAGAATATAATGATTTATATTTGGGGTATGAAAAATTATTAAGAGTGTCTAGACAAAGATTTGACCTTGTCATTACATCTAGGTGGCCATTTTCATAAATTTTGACTATAAATTTGCCTATATTATGCAAAAGTCAAATTCGAAGCAATTATTTTTTGAAAATCTAATTTGAAAATCATAATTTGCAATAAGGTATGATTTTTCTAAATTTTAAATTATTTTTCATTTCTTGAATCAACTTTTATTTTTCAAATTTGAAAATTCCACGTATTATTTCCTAGCAAAAACAAAAAATATTGGGGCCAAATCTCATGATTATTTTTTAGATAGGAATCATTTTTTAGAGTCGAACATGATTGGAAAAAAAAAAAAAACCCTATCACCCACTAAGTTGAGCAATCTATGAGACCAGATGAATCAAAATAAGATACTCTTTGTTCAATTAATTTTTGAGATTGAGTTATGAAAATATTATAAACTATAAATTTGCAGTGAATGTGGGGTAATATATCAAAAATCTAGCCTAATCATAAAGCCCATAAGATAGTTAATTTTCTCCCATGTGATCTAGAAAGTCAATATTCTAGGAGCTTAGTGAACCCTTTAGCATGTGACATTTTTACATATGGACTCTCATCATTCTTCTTAATTTTTTGCATTCTCCTTCTACTCACAATTAGTCTATAGCTCCATCTACATCCAAATCTACACTTTTGTGCTGATCTAAGTACCTTATGTGTGAACTATAAACATCAGCTCCAATAGTGGTCAATCATAGACATTGGTGTCATCCTTTAAACAATCCTCTCTAATCATGCAATGCAATATTTGATCCAAATCATCAGTCTTCACCAATGAGGCTTCCTAGACATTGATACTACATGTTGAGAGGTTTAAAAAAAAATCTGTGATCCGCAAATTATCCTAATACATTTTTAAAAATATTTATACATAAAATCCAACTAGAAATTGTTTGAATTCTTTACTATAACTAGGGGAGGGTGGGGGGTTTGTGAATTAGTTATCCAAGGTCCAAATGTACAAATAAACTTTTCATAGCTTAGTGAACCCATATCCATAAAACATATTCATGCATGCATCCATTAGATCATACAATTACTTAAACTTGTAGATTATTGTCCTATGTCAAAACAACTTTGTAGAAATGTAAATATGAAACATAACAGATTCAATAACACATTTAATACAAGAATTTTATGTGGAAACCTAATTTGGGAAAAACCACTAGTAACATGCTACTCATTCTCACTCTATTGAAGTGATGCCCTGTGAAAGGCTAACCCTATTAAAGGTTACAATATACACTATTAAATGTGACTTGGTTAGAGGATTTCAGTCACCCTATTAGGAGTGAGTCTTATTAGAGAAATTTAGATCATTCACTTGGAATGTCACTCAATTAAAGGATTTACAAATGATTTTTAGGTCAACCTTAATCCAAAGGATTTATCCAAGATTGATAGAGTGATTAGAAAGTAACAATAAGGCTTGATCTAATAAAAAATTATAACTCACTTGCAGATTATAGATCTCTATTTCAATCCTTCATTCTACTTGGCTTTCACACACTTCAACTCTAATAACTTGTTCACCCTTCAAGAATTCATACTCTTAAGCCTTCTTGCATTGCTTTCCAATAATAGTCTCTTTTGTTTGGTCATTGAATGAAGCTATAGCTTAGACCTCTTGTCTTAGGTTCTTGAACATGATCCACCTTCTTTCTTACCAACCATTTGTATAAATAGAAAATTAAGATATTTTGTCATTCAAACTCTATCATCCATTTTAGGGTTAGGTAGGATTAATGAGGATTCAATGAATCTACCCATATTTTCAATTGAGTCCCTTCTAGAAACTTCTATTGTCATCCTCTTTGAATTCTCCTCAAAATGGTTTACCATGAATTTTGTGCCACCAACTCATCATAGTTATCTTCCACATGTTTCACAAAATTCAAGAAAACAAAATAGTTGGCTCAGATTTTTCAAATCTATAATTTAATAGGAATATTGGCACTCAACATCAATATGTTGTCACTTGGCTTCTAAATTGTTCGTACACTTGTCTTCAACTAGATCACTTGGAAAATACTAAAGTTTATCGGTGCTCAATATCCACTAAACTTTACTTGACTTAAACTATATCAGTTGATATACACTAAAAATTCACTTTGCTTGGCTCAAACTGGTTTTTTTCTTGGCTTGCACTATCTTTTCTTGGCACCTATTGTCCACTCAGTCAAGCTTGGCAAACTCAATTCTTCTTACTTATTCTTCTAGACTTAGTCAGTGTATCCAACCTTTGCAACCTTAACTAGTAGCTAATCAATGCACCATAACATCATTGTCTTAACTAATCTTTGTATACCTTTTTCTTACAATAACTCAACCTTTCCTCTAGGTTCTTTTATTATCTCATTTGATCAAAACATTCTCATCAATCAAACAAATGATAGTACACAAATCAACTAGGTAGTTGTCTTACTAGCAAGTAGCAAGTTTGACATCTATGACAAAATAATGATTGAAATACATTTTCATACTTATGTGAATCTCCCTATTTGGCATTAATGAAAAACTAGTACCAACAATAATACCGAAAATAAAATAATTCCTTGTATTGAAATCTCTCCCTCTATCAACAACTCATCTTTTGTATATGCTGTAAAACTCTATTATGATCAATAAACAATCAACTCTTGCATGACTTCTCCTTCTAACTTTGTCATTCACTCCCTCTTTATGGTATTCAAGTATTTGTCTCTATCTATTCTATTCTTATATCTCCCTTAGTACTTTCTCCCTCTTTAGTAAACATTAGGTACACTATCTCCTATCTCCTTCTCAGTAGATATATCTCATTGTTAGGTATTCTATATTTCCCCCTTTCTCTATTTCTCCCTATAATGCCTCACCCAAAGATCCTTGGAACAAGGATTCAATTCAAGCCAAGATACACACACACAAACACACACATATATTACAAGTATGAATGCACATGACAACATCATATAGGGATCACATAGATCACAATGGAAGACTTCACCACAATCTCAGCAACCAACGAATCTTCGAATGCCACTACCAAATTGACACATGCAAGAAAAGGCTAGTAATGACCACACACATGATGAGGGCTGAAAGAAACAACCACTCATCATCAAAACACCATGTTGGGGTATAAATGTAGAACCCTAAAATTTGGCTAAGTCTAAATTTTTGAAGCCTTGAAATTTCCTAGAATCTTTATCTTATCTCAAAGAGGTCTAAAACCTATCTCAAAAGATTTATCACATTTATTAAAATATATCTTACATATAAGAAATTAAATATACATCAACTTAAATGATATATTTTAAACCCTTAAGAAAGACTATTTTGAATTGGAAAGGTGTGAAATCCAATAAGATGTCCAAAACAACTTTCAAAACTTCCTTGGCCAAGCCTAACTACTCCTTGTTTCTCACATGAGGAAGTGCACTGGTCTTGAGTCTTGCACGAGATTTTACACCACTGTGTGTGAGAAAGTGCATTTCTCCATGCAAGGATGTACATAACTCTACACAAGGATTCACACCAAGTCGTGCAAACTTTTTTTTCCCTGTGCGAGGAAGTACATTCTCACGTGAGGAACTGCCTTTCCACGTGAGGGAACACATCAACATGACAACAAAGCAAGAATAAAAAGAATAAAAACATGAAAACCTCCACACTAGGGAGTACCAGATCCACATAAATTGAGGAATGAACACTCAAGTGCATAAAAAACAAGGAAGAGGAACATCTATCCATCTAAACCATAGCAATAAAGAATGTATTGAAAGCAACATGGTAGTGAACAGAAGTAACATCACAATGTAAAGAAATAACATCACAATGACTTAACAAACAAACAAAATATGTGGTTCCTCCTAACCATCAATAGCATCATAAGACCATCATGGATCCTAGTCATCCCATGTGCATAACATCCCAAGCAACCAATCAGATCATTGGTAATATCATGATAGGGATGTCACAACTATAACATGCTACACTATAAGCTTAAGGAAGTCTACCATGCTAGTAGTAAACATGATATAATCCTACAAGTAGATAACATCACCTATCACATGCTAATCATCAAAATAAGAAAATTCATTAGTAAATAACATCATCTAAACATGATATCCAAGCATTCCAATGAAAGCATAAATCACAAGAAAGCATACTCCAGAGCCTGAAGTACCGAGTGAAAACATCCAAGAATGGTCACACTAGGATAAAAGATAGTCTCTGTAAACCGGACCCTAGTAGTGGTGTAGGTAGCTACACCTCCCAACCACATGGCACCCATAGGCCCACACCCACCATGTTGATGGAGATAAAGATCCAACCATAAACATGCACAAAACAAACATCCATTGCAACACTCATGCTAGATAGTATAATGGTTGTAACCAAGAACCTACAATAATGCAAGAAGTACAAGTCCTAGTTAGACATTCAAAGGTTACAATGTAGGGGTTGACATCATGGAGAGTCATTTGACATTGACAAGCCCAAACTTAGATCATGTGTCTTCAAACTTAAATGGGTGCTCACACATTGTGTCCTCAAACTTAATCAGGTGCTCACACATTTTATTATCTTAAGTTTTATTACCATTCACACATTTTATTTAGTTATTACTTATATAAAACTTCCTCACCTCTGCCTACCTTCTGGACACAGAGATCACCTGGTTATGGGATAGAAGCACCCTTTATATGCTACCCTACCCTACCCATGCTCATCCTATGACAAGTGCTTGTGGGCATGCATACTCCCATCCCAACCCTAATGATCATAACTTCTAGAAGTACCATGGAAGATCAAGTTTCGCAAGTCACCCAAAAAATGTACATGCATGTACTTATGTGTGGCATACCACCATGATGAAGATCATAACACAAGGACTAGATGAGAACATAGTGTAAAATATCACTCAACTAAAAATAACTTAGGTAGATGGATTCTACACAAATCCCAAAGCCAATAAAACCATACATCATGAAATCATTCAATTGACCTCAATCTAGGAGCATGGACTCTACATGAATCCAAATGATGAAACAAAAGAAAAAATCATGAACTCACTCAATCGACCTCAATCAAAGAGCATGAATTCTATACGAATCCTAGTGTCCATAAACTCACTCAATCGACAAAATCACTCAACTAAACACAAAGTCGAGAGTACAAATGCAACACACATCCCAATGCAAACACAAAAGTGCAACAAAGGTTTGATTGATATCCAAATAGGTAATCTAGGTCCACAACCCAACTCGTGCCAAGAAAACTTGAGAAAATAGGGTGGTACACAAAATGAGAAAAAACCCCAAAGTTTTGAAAAACTTCAAAATTAAAACCCATTTGGCCTTTGGGTACAAAAACCCCAAAAATTCCAAAAATAAATAAGTTCAGGCACCTTATGAAAAAATGGCCAGCATAACGGCACAAAATCTCAAACCATCATTCCAAAAAGTAAAGAAATGCTCATACTCGACCAACTGGGTGAAACCAGCAAACAAAAATGGATGGGAACATTAGTTCTCAACCTCCAACCAAATGGCTATAAAAAACAAAAGCAAAAATGAAGCATAAATATTAAAATGGGAGAGCCCTACCTCACAACCAAAAGGGCAAAATGAGAATCTAAACTAGAAAATAAAAAAGCCTATAGAAGTGGCTGAAAATTGTGGCAATCCAAGGTCTCCTCAAGTTGGATCCAATGTGATCAACCTTGCGATGATCCCACAATCATAGCTCCCATAATGAACAAAAAAATAAATCCTCATGAAGAGGATTTTGGGTTTTACTCTCCAACTTTCTAATTCAAAAGTGAGAAGTGAGGAATTAAATTCTTTTTTGGATACTTATTCACTTTTTGAGTGAATAATTGATTTGGGCAAATAACTAGCCAACCTAGTTAAACCTTGAATCAACCCAAAAAAAGTAGGCTATTCCTATAAATAGGAATTGATCTATGGAAAAGCTATCAAAAATTAAAATAAATCAATTAAAAATCTTGAAAACCCAAAAACATAGAAATTTCCTTAACAACTTTCATAACAATGTGAAACACTAAATGCACAAATACACTCACTGATCTAGTTACATTACGCAAATGAGTTTAGATTTAATAATCACTGAAAGGTTTAATTTAAACAATTAAAATAAGGATACGTCAACCATACAAGAACAAAATTGGTAAAATATGAATGGCTAAATCACTAACTCCATCTGCCATTGCCAAGGATATAAATCTTGCACACTAAATAACATGATCAAGTACAATTGCATATAATAACATAGCTGAAGCAATAAATGCATTAAATCACCTAATTTAGCCACTTATTTAATTATATTAAAATAATTTATTTACATCACTCACGTTCGCATAAAGCATAACAAAACATGAATGAAGTAAATGACCATAGCATTAAATCCATCACCTAACATAATCAAAGATATGTCCAAATACCAGATAACCAAATATCATCATAAAACACACTGTCATCTTAAAATGACATCATTATGCAATATGATCAACTAAACAACATAGTAGTCTAACATCTATGATATTGAAATCAAAGTATAACATCTAACCCTTAGGTCATCTCAAATATAAAACATAACATAAGTAGATATCTGTAGCACATAACCAATGAATCCAACATGGACAATCCATTTCTAACTATTTAAGGATTCAATAATAATTGTATAAATAGCAACAAGGAGGAAATTAAAACACATAAGTGAACACAGTCATAAACATGACTAACCACTACTACATGAGCCTAGTCCAGTATAGCACGGTAATAGTACATAGTGCAATCTTTGCACAACTCTCAGGGTAATCACAAAATAATATCATGATACCACATCAATCTTGGTAACCATTGGTACAAAACTTAGTGAACCATAAATCACATCATAATCTCAAAAATTAGTCAAAGAATGATCAAAGTAACTGATATAGAAACATAAATCCAAACACCTCAATGGTGTAGACCACTCATAGTTACAATCATGATCCATCACAATAAAAGATCAACAAGGTTGCATCCATTAGGATGACTTATAGAAGTCAAATTTGAGAGGCACTACACTCCCTCTTTGACAACAATACCAAAGCTTTGTCATCTCAACATGTAGATATGAACATTTTTAGTTTCTCCCTCATCACCTAGCTTGTGACTGATCTGTAGCTCCATCTCTTTGATTACTTTAGGAAGATCCTAAAGTAAGATCCACTACATTAATGTGTAACATATGTCAATCATCTTAGTTGATGTAGGGCACTACTCATGCTTTTTAAATAGACTTGGATAGGAATATTAACCCTAATTTACCTCTTAGATATTGATGGGAATCCTTAGGTAATTCTTTTATGAAGATATCAACTATCTACTCTTTTGTATTCACATATTCCATCTTGACCTCTTTGTCTTAAACTAACTCTCTCAAGTAATGATACTTGATTGCATGTGCTTTGTTTTTGTATACATCATAGGGTTCTTTGATATCTTTATAATGCTTGTATTATCACAATAAAGTATCATAGGTTCAATGATTTCGTCCTTCATACCTTTTAGTAGTTGTTTGATCCACACAATGTTTGTACAATTTACTGCAACAAGAACATATTCAATTTAAAGAGTAGATTGAGATATGCAATTTTGTTTCTTGGTATTCCTTGTAACCAAACTTTTCCAAAGAAAAATTCTCCTCCACTAGTACTCTTTCTGTCCTCAACATTTCTAGCCCAATCAACATCAGTGTAGGCTCTCAACTCAAACTTCTCATTTTTCTTGTAGTGTAGACTATAATATTTTGTTCTTTTTAGATATCTCATCATTCTCTTAACAACCATCAAATGATTCTCCGTAGTATTAGCAAAGAATCTTGCAACTATCCCAACACATAATGCAATATTAGGTCTTCTATGCAATACATATTACAATTTTCCAGTCATAGACCTATACAATGTTTGATTCACCTTAATTGAATCATCATTCTTTGCCAACTTGTGTCCTATCACCATAGGTGCACTTAATATCTTGGAATCTTCCAATCCAAAAATTTTTAGTATCTCCTTTACATACTTAGACTGAGTGATGTATATACCATATTTCATCCGATGTACTTGCAAACCTACAAAGAACTTGATCTCTTCAAACATAGACATTTAAAATTCTTTATTCATTTCATTTGTAAAGGCTTTACATAAAGTATCTTGACCTACAAATATGATATCATCAACAAAAATTTTAGATAGTAGAATACCTTTTCCTTTTTCTATCTTTAAGTACAAATTATTGTTATCATCAGTCTTCTCATATCCAATCTTCACAAGATAATTGTGAGGCCTTTCATACCATACTCTTGGTGCTTTCCTTAAACCATATAAAGCTTTGTGTAGTCTACATACCATGTTTTTGTTGTTATCATCAAAAAATCCTTCTGCCTATTCTATATAGACCTCTTCTTCCAATATGCCATTTAGAAATGAATATTTAACATCCATTTGATAAACTTTGAAACTTTCATATGCACAGTAAGCAAGTAGAGTTCTTCCTCCTTCCAATATTACAACAAAGGCAACTGGTTCTCCATAGTATGTCCCTTCTTCTTGTGTATACCCTTTACAAACTAATCTTGCCTTATTCCTTGTGACTTCACCATTTTTATTTAACTTATTTTGTGCACCCACTTGGTGCCAATCACATTTTTATCTTCTGGTCTAAGACCTAGAGTCCATGTCTTGTTCTTCTCAATCTATTCAATCTCTTCTTTCATGGATTTACTCTAGTCCTCATCTTCTAAGGTATCTTTCACTATTTTAGGCTCATGCATGCTAAGAAAACATGTATCACTTCTCAACTTGTTGCTCATCATTGGTGTTGGATCTTTATCTCCAATAATTTGTGTAGTAGGGTGATGTCTTTTGACATACTTTGAAAATCTTGGTTCTGCTGTACTTTTCTCATTAGGTCTATTAACTTCTAATTCATTATGCACTTCTCTATCAGGTAATTCAACATCCCTTTCATGTACACTAATCTCAAAATCAAAATGTGCCTAAGCTTTAGTCTACAACTCAGCACCTAACTGTAGCTCAGTGCTTGAATGCAACTCAACATTCATTGTTTGTGACTCAACAGTCATTGAAACTTGCTATTAATTTCCAACTTGATTTACATAATTTTTATTAGTAGGCATAACTTCATAAAACTATACAAAAGATTTGTATTCCTCTAGTTCCTCCATAGATTTAGTCTCATACACCTTTGTATATTCATCAAATTTTACATTTGGACTTTTCACAACTTTGTTAGTGTTAGTATTTAAACAGTTATAAGATTTACTTCTTGTGGAATAGCCAAGGAATATACCTTCTTTATGTTTTTCATCTAATTTTCCATTCTTTAAATCTTTAAGAATATACCACTTGCTTCCAAATACCTTAAAATGTTTTACGTTGGGTGAGTATCAATACCATAGTTCAAAAGGTGTTGAATGAGTACCTTTCTTGACTTACACATGGTTCAAGGTATAGATAGTTGTACTTATAACCTCTCTCTAGTATTTCAAAGCAACATTCTTCTTCATCATAAGTGTCCTAGCATAGTCCATTACAAATCTATTCCTCCTTTCAACATTTCCATTTTGTGGAGGGGTCCTAGGGGTAGATGTTTGTCTTTTGATTCCTCTTCCAATACAAAACATCTCAAACTCATTTGATGTAAATTCTCCTCCTCTATCAGATCTCAAACATTTTAGGCTTTTACTTGTTTCCTTGTCAACTCTTGCTAAGTACCACTTAAACATTTGGAAAGTATCAAATATCTAGTTTAGAAATGTGACTATCATCATCCTAGAATAATCATCAACATATAGTATAATGTACTTGTCACCTTTGTAGCTTTGCACATCAATTGGTTCATACAAGTCAATATGAACAATCTCCAAATTTCCTTTAGAGGTCTGAATCTTACTCTTAAAACTATACTTTTTCATTTTTCCTAATTGACATTGTTTGCAAATTATATTTTTAGGTTTCTTCAACTTAGGCAAACCTCTAACTCTTCTCATGTTACTGATACTAACCAAGTTATCAAAATTAATATGACATAACCTCTTGTGCCATAGCCTAACATCATCAAATTATACAACTAGATAAGTAGCATCATTCATATCAAGGTAGAATAGATTTCCTCTAGTTTGATCACCTTTTCTAATTATTTTTCCATCAGTATCATATATCTTAGTTATCTTGTTCTCAAACTCAACCTTGCAACCATAACTATTCAGTTGTGACACACTCAAAAAATTATAGTTAAGTCCTTCAACATAATAAGAATTGTTACATAAAATATTTTTTGTGAGTTTGATAGTTCCTTTTCCTTTTATTTGATAGAGTGCTTCATTACCAAACCTTACACTATTTCCATCATAATAATTCAAGGTAATGAACTTACTTTTATCTCCAATCATGTGATGTCAACACCCATTATCAATGATCCATTTGTCATTCTTGTTCACACAAGACACTAGTACAGTTGCCTCATCCTCATCAGAATCATCTTTCATTGCAACATATGCCACTTCATCATCATGATCATCAAATCCATTTTTAATTTCCTCTTCTACAATGTAGCAAGACTTCTCTCCTTTGCCTTTGTAATCTTTGTTTTTTTCATCTCTTCTAATTCTATATTTGTCTCCACTTCTATTGTTCTTCTTTTTTGGCCATCTAGTAGCAATATGACCAACCTCATTACAATTAAAACACATGATAGGTAACTTATCTTTGAATTTGTCTTTACCTCTATGAACTCTCCTTGTTATTAGTGCTTCAAGTTGTTCTACATCCTCTTCATTTGTATCACTATCACTGGAAACATATTTTACTTTTTTATTCTTCTTCTCATTAGGTTCCTTCAATGGAAACTTAGCTTTGAAAGTAGATTCAACATTGTTAGATTTGAAGTTTTAAGAATTAGATAGCTCAAAAGTAGTGAGCCTACCTACCAGACCTTTAAGAGTCAAATTAGAACCTAGTATAGATCTCAGTTCTTGTATTGTAGAAACTCTAATAGCATAGATGGATAGCAGTGTTCTTAGTACTTTACTCAATATAGTATCATCATCTATCTTACTAGTAGCTCCTCTTATAACATTAACAACATCTTTTATTCTAGAAAATATTGAGAAACCTTCTCAGCTTCTTGCATCCTCATATCATCAAACTTACCTCTAAGAATTTTTGATTTGGCTCTCAAAACATTTGCATCTCCTCCATAGATGGTGTGAAGAGTATAGCACATCTTCTTTGCACTATCACAACCCTTGATATCATTAAACTTGGCATAAATTAGGGAAGAGGCAATCTCCAATATTGTTTGATTGTGTTCTTTCTTCTTTTTTAGATCTTTAGTAGTTAAGGCTCCAGTATGATCAACATGATCAGTGATGATGGTAGATTGTGCATGGTCTCCAAGACCTCCTAGGTGTACCTTCATCAAACTCTATCATGTAGGAAATATGTCCTTGTTAAGCTTGGGTATCTCTCTTTTTGACATCTCGATCTTTTTCTTCTAGTACCTTCAAACTAGTCATCTTAAGAAGATGGCTCTAATACCAATTGTTTGAATTCTTTAGTATAACTTGTGTTGGGGGGGGAGTGAATTAGTTATCTAAAGTTTAGATGTACAAATAAAACTTTTCACAACTTAGTGAACCCATATCCATAAAGCATATTTATGCATGCATCCATTAGATCATACAATCAATTAAACTAGTAGATTACTGTCCTAGATCAAAACAACTTTGTACAAATATAAGTGTTAACTATTTTCACTAAATATGTAAAATTTTCTAAAGTTTTCCAAATTTGATTGCCATTGTGAAAATAAGTTTAGATTGATTTTACACATCACTACTAGTTAAGTAATAGGTTAATAAATCATGGTTATATATAGAGTTGAATTATTAAATAGTTTTGAACATTGTTAATTTCAAGGTATTCAAAAGATCTAAAGATTGCATAAGATAAAAAAGAATACATGTACAAAAGATATTTTTATTTTATTAAAGGAAAGTACATATTGTTTGTTCTACACAAGCCATAGAAATTGTTTGAAAAAATAAACAATTTCTATTTGAACTTTAGATTCTTTTGAATACATTCTCAAGAAAGTACAAAATCTATGAATAAGCAATTAACACTGATCATTCAATAAAGAACATAAAACATTGAAAGAGATCAATGGTTCTGTCATTGCTTGGTAGGGAGACAACCATGTTGAATTTGATGAAGTACTTAGGTTCTCACATCCTTGTTGCAACCTGTATAAAAAAGAAGAATATTGTTAGTCACATGAAATGATTGAGCTCAGGAAAATAAGACATATCTATCAATGTTATCTATTCTAGTTGAACAAAAGTAGTGTACATCAACCATATGTATAAAGGAAATAAGGAGAAAGTGGAAAAGCATGTTCTATATTATTAAATTTGTTTCATTTGCAGATTTAGTATGAAGACCAAGTAGGTTGTTAAAGGGACAAACATGCATATAGGTGTGAAACTTTCTAACTGAAGTCATCTAGTTGCAAAGATTGATTCAGGAGGTTGTAGAGGGGGCATACATACACTATAGGAAGAAATTGTCTGAGAATAATGCTATAGGACGATCCAAGGTTGAAGATTTAACAACATCAAGAGTTACATGAATACTATCAATGTACAAAGGTGTCATCTTCTTTAACTCTATTGTATTCTTTGATAAACAAAAGATAAGTATATAAACATGGAAAAAATTCACTCCAAAATATAAGAAGCTACAAATCTGCAAAGTAATGTCAAATGAGGTTCTCAGATGCAAATTTCAAGGGGCTACAATAGTAATATAAGCAGGCTTTATGCAATAACAAGCTATGAAATAGAGTGATGAAGATTTGAATAAAGGTGTTATTGAGAAGTTTGCAAAAAATAGGAGCTCATTGCTATGAGTCATGAATTTATCAATGCACATGCAAACATGTTTCAAAATGGATGTTGCAATGGAGTTTCTTGTCATCCTACTACAAGAAGAGTAATAATTTTACAAATGATGTGTATGTAACTCAAAACTAAAGTATAACCATACACTAAGTAGAGATTCTATTTACATAACATTAAAAAAGACACTGAGCATACAAAATGGGAAGTAACAATCAATTTTATATGACAAAGATCTGAGTTTAAATGACAATTACAATTGTATTGCTGATCATAATAGCCAAAGGAATTATTTTGTCAATCAAGTTTTTAAGTAGCAATGAATACCTCATTCTCAAATTAGATTTGAAGGTGTAGATAGAATAGTCATTTTCTATGGTGTTTTCTGGGAAATTTGAGCATAATCATAAGAAATGATTTTTGGGTTATGTCTAGAATGGGGGGTATTTGGTCATAGATGGTAAAAATTTGTAGAAGAGAAAAAAATAAAGAGATAATTGCATTTTTCAAAAATTAGTGTGACTTAAATGCACACAAAAAGTAGCCAAACCCATCTTATAGAAGGTCACCACACATGAAAAAATAGAGCTCTAAGATTTCAACTCTCATTCAAAGATAGAAAAGACATATTCAAAGATACTATCAATTTCAACATTTTTGTGTTTTGCTAGTTATTCAATGAGATCAATGCACACAAGCTAAAATAATTCAACATCTTCATAGGGATACTCAAGAAAAACATGAATCAGATTTTTAAGCTTGTCAATTGGAAATCTTCTTGATCTAATTAATATACTAAAGAAAGTCATCATAACAGAGGTATAATTTACATCAGAAAATCATGTTTCGAAATGGATAGGCATTCATGAAATCTCATACTAGTCATGGTGTTCAAAGATACAACAATACAAAAGTTAAATGGAGAACTTGGAGTAATGTTCAACAAGCATACCTTCATGACATGCACAAATATGAAGATCAATGCTCACAAAATGAAGAAAACCTACTCACAACAAGCAGTGAAAACTATAGCATTCATGGCTTACAACTAGGAAGAAGCCAAGAAGAGGAGATGGAGTCATGGAAAACAATAGAAGCAATGGCTCATGCATCAACATGAAGAGGGTGTTGAGATAATGGGTGTTGCACACATTGCATAATATTTTTATTTTATTATTTTATTTTATTATGTAATGTTGTGCCTAGATGGACGTGCAACATTTAAAGATTCCCATGGAATATTTTTGATGAGTTGTATTGTAACATTGTGATAATATTTGATGCAATTATTTAATATTGGGGAAAATAATTAAATGCCCAATATTAAATGTGAGGTCAGTGGGTTAGGTAGCACATGGTTTATGTAATACCACTTAGTGGTTTTGTGAGACTTGCTACTATATAAGTAGCCATAAGGGTAGTTGTTGTAGAGAGAGTAAGAGTGAGAAAGGCAAGAGCCAAGCGGGACAAGGCTTGACAGGTTAGCCAAGGGAGCATTTGTGAAGGTTGAAAGCATGGCATGGGATGTGTGGATTCATACTTGTTCATATAGTTTGCTCGGTTGTGGCTATGGCCATGAAGGCTTCCATGGTTGTATTGCAATGGTATTTTTGCTGAATAATACATGGTGATGGATGCTTTTGGAGGTTGGGTTTTTCCCTCAATGAGGGTTTCCCAGGGTATATCTTGTGTCACAATTTTGTGGGTATGTTGTCTATTCTCTTGCATGTAGATTTTAATTTCGTGATTATATCAGATCTATTATGGGTTATGTGGAAATGGTTATATTTTTTATTGCCAAGTTTCCTTACAAGTGGTATCAGAGCTATGGTTTTATTGTTTGTAACCCTAGATTGAATCCATGGAAATGCATGAGAGGATAAAAGAAAGGGCAAGATATATGAATGATTTATTGTAGATTTAAGGACTTTGGATTTGCTGTTATGATGGGATGTTAAAAGATTTGGGCATGTGAAATTGTTGGAGAAAAAGATTTTTTGGATGTTTCATTTAAATGAGGGGTTTTGGGGGGTAGCTTGAAAAAATGACCTCTTGGGTAAAAACAAACCTCACCATTGGATCCGGGTTGACATTTCCATAAATTTTGATATATAATATGCTCTAGTTTGGCCATGTTCAGAGGAAATAAAATAGTTTTTTAGTTTCAGCCCATGATGGATGTCAAATTTAATCCCGTCGGAATTTTCATCACTGAAAAAATAAAAAATAAAAAATCATACTGAAAATGGTAAAAAGATTGTCATAGTAAAACGACCATAACTTTCTCTTAGAATATCAGGTTTCAGAGTTCTTAGAGGCATTGGAAAGCTAATTCAAAGCACTACAACATGGTATAGGTTTGGTTCTATGATTTTGAGATTTTGTCAAGTTTTAAGAACCCTAAAGTTAGATGTTATTTATTTTGAGCATGGATTAGGGCATAACTTGGGCATATAGAGTCAGATTTTGGACTTCGAGTAGTCAACAAAAAGCTCTTGGAGAGCTCTACACATTGGTTTAGATTTGGTGTAGGTTTGGCATGATTTATTTGTTGATATATTAATATAAATAGTTTATAGATATATTTTGACTATGGTAACATTGTGAGTTTATGACATTGGAGATTTAAGATTTGATGTCATTGTATACTCAGTTCATATTTCAGATTGGTCTCATGATGATATGGTTATCAGTGTTTGGTTTGGATATGTATGATGACTTATTGGATCTACAAGTTTTGCAGTGTTGTAAGTGGTCTATACTTACAAGTTGCATTTATAGCTTGGTTATGGGTTGTCTTTGCCCATTGATCTTTCATTATTGATGCATATTCAGATTGGTGGCTTGGATTTAGGTTGTCTATACCCTAAGTCACATGATTTTATGATTTTATCTTCATGAGATGTTGTTACTAGGTACAATCATGGTGGAAGATTGTGGTTGACTATTTTATGTTGATAGTTTGGACACTTTGAGAGCCAGATGCTCGGTTCATGGATGTGATCATGGTGCCATGGATTTTGGCATGAAATGATTGGTTATAAAGGTACATCCTTGATGTTCATTATCTTGGATTTCTAATTTGGTTATGGTGGTATATCTTCTTGGTTGAGGATTATGGTTATTTGGTTTCTTTTGAGGAGCTCATGATGTGCACTTTGAGTTCTTTGATGGTTTGATGCCTTGGTTGATTCTCATGGCTAGAGGATGATTTGTTCATCATATGTCATGGATAGCTTGGATACACAGTTTAGGGGGAGCTTGTGACAGTGATGGGGTGATAGTGCAAGATTAGTTCCTGGTTTGGTTTGGATCTTCATATAGGAGATGAATTTTATGATGCCATAGGTGACATGGTACCACAATTGAGTGGGAGTTGTTGGCATTGATATATTTATTGAGTTTTTGTAGATGTTGGAAGTTTGTCTTAGATCCTATTGCTACAAAAGCATCTTTGACATTTGCATGGTGCACTTGTTATCTTCATGGTGTGTGAAGATGGTTAGATCTTGAGGACTCATGAAGTTCTTGGTTATCTTCATGATGTGTGGAGATGGTTCTTCTTGGTATATGGAGATGGTTTTTTTCATAGTGTGTGGAGATGGTTGCATCTTGAGGACTCACAGGATTCTTGGCAAAGGGGTGGTTTATGCTTTTATTTGGCATGTTATCCTTGGTATGAGGATGGTTTCATGATGGTTTCATTATTATGTCATGGTATACTCTTGATACACATTTAGAGTTGTGACATGTTATGGTAGAGCATGTTATCTCTTTGGTTGAGATGGTTAGATCATGTTGTCATGTTTATGTTCCTGAGGCCATGGTTGGAACTTTGACATTGATCTTGATTTAGTTTCTTGGTATTGAGCACACTGATCATAAGCTAGATACTTCATGATATTGTGATGTTGCATTTGGAGTTGGCATGGATTGATTGGTTACAGGTGCTCATGGATACTTAGAGATAGTGGTGATGCTGATTTCTCTTGGATTAGAGAAGTAGTTGTTGGGATGGTTGATGGTTTCAACAAGAAATCCGAGGGGTAGTCACTTGATATGGACTCGAGAGGAGATTGTTCTTAGATGAGTCTTGGTTGGAGACTTGGGTATCTTGATGAGCATTCTCATTCCCCACTCTTGGTCTACTAAGCTATTTGCTACTTGAGAGGTATAGCCCATTGTTTCTCTCAATTGCATTATATTTATGCTTGTCTTTCATGGATATGGATCTTGAGCTATGGTACATGAGTTAGTTCTAGAGGGTTCATTTGAGAGATGGTTTAGCATTGGCTATCTCCATGTGCATATGTTGTTATGCTAGTTGAGTTTGGGAGATGGTTTTATAGTGGGCATATTCCTTCGATTTAGGAATGGTTTATTGAGTTTGATCTTCTTGTGAGAGGCTTACATCCATGATTAGCTATATGGTATGGTTTGGGTGTTGTTGAGGCTTCTTGTTGGGGTTTAATGGAGGAGATCATACTTGCACAGTTTGCATCTAGAGGTGTGTGTAGAAGGACATGATACAGGTTATGATTTGCATGGTTTCTTCGGTCTTGGTTATCTTCTTGGATGTTTAGTTTTGCCTACATTGGATTTGAGATTGGTTAGAGATTGTGATCACTGGTTTGTGTTCATGTATGTCATGTGAGAGATGACATGGTTATTCCATTATCTCTTTTCTCTATTGGTTGTGGAGAACTTGGGAGAGCATTAGAGACTTGTTATGAGAGTTGTTCTTGCAGGATATCAGTTTATGTATTGTGGATGTCCTTGATACTACATGAATTCACTTCTTTGAGATGTTGTGGGTGGATTGGTTATAGATTTGATATTATCTTTTGCAGTGGGAGATTCTTGGTATATATGTGGCAAGTATTTCTCTTGAGGCTTGTGATTGTAGGTTATAGATTGGATATGTCAGTGATATAAAATTCACTTGTTATACCTTTTGAGGTATGGATAGTTGGATGGGTTTGGCACTTGCTGTGGGTGCTATTTCAGCTATGGATATTTTTGACAACTATGGATACATGTGATTACCTTTGGATCAGGTTATTTGTGCTTAGAATTTCAGTTGGTACAGGATTTTATGATCTTCTAATGCAACAGGTTGGGTGGCTTTCTCTTTGGATGGCTTCTATGTATGTCCAGTGGCAACGGCATAATAGGAGGTGAAATCATTCATGTTTGAGATGTTGGATACTTTTATTTTGTTGCGGGTACTAGGATGGAGCACTTGGTGTATTTTGATCCATGATGGTGGATGTGCTAGGAGGGATTGTTCCCTTGTTCATTTATGTGGCTACGGATTGACCCTATGCAATGTATACAACAAATGGGAGATTGTTGAGATAATGGGTGTTGCACACATTTCATAATATTGTTATTTTATTATTTTATTTTATTATGTAATGTTGTGCCTAGATGGATGTGCAACATTTAAAGATTTCCATGGAATATTCTTGATGAGTTGTATTGTAACATTGTGATAATATTTGATGTAATTATTTAATATTGGGAAAAATAATTAAATGCCCAATATTAAATGTGGGGTTAGTGGGTTAGGTAGCACATGGTTTTAGCACATGGTTTATGTAATACCACTTAGTGGTTTTGTGAGACTTGCTACTATATAAGCAGCCACAAGGGTAGTTGTTGTAGAGAGAGTAAGAGTGACAAAGGCCAGAGTTGAGTGGGACAAAGCTTGACAAGTTAGCCAAGGGAGCATTTGTGAAGGTTGAAAGCATGGCATGGGATGTGTGGATTCATACTTGTTCACATAGTTTGCTTGGTTGTGGCTATGGTCATGAAGGCTTCCATGGTTGTATTGCAATGGTATTTTTGCTGAATAATACATGGTGATGGATGCTTTTGGAGGCTGGGTTTTTCCCTCAATGAGGGTTTCCTAGGGTATATCTTGTGTCACAATTTTGTGGGTATGTTGTCTATTCTCTTGCATGTGGATTTTAATTCCATGATTATTTCAGATCTATTATGGGTTATGTGGAAATGGTTATATTCTTTATTGCCAAGTTTCCTTACAGAGGGAGAGTCACAAAACCATACAAACAACATAGAAAATCCAAATCTAAGAGTAAAAATACAAGTATTTTGCATTTATAGCTAGGATTTTTTAATCCTATGTTCTTCTCTATTTTCTCCAAATGAGCATTCAAATAGCCAAAATGACTATTGTTTTACACTTTAAATGTTTCCTCAAACAAATTTCATAATATTTCAGGTTTGTCTCACATTAGTTGATATATATGTTTTATTAAAACATTAATATTTGACTTGTGTAAATTGATATTATCTTAGATAAATATTTTTATCTTTAGTTATTATTTTAATTGCATAGTGTAAAAAGTTGTAATTATTATTACATAACTGACATTCTATGAGTCAATTATTTAATAATAAAATTCATGCAATTAAGTAATAATTAAATAAAATAAAAAAATAAAGAAAAGGAGTTAATGAAAGGTTAAGGTGAGTTGCACTTATTAAATGCCTAAATGCGAGGGTAAGGAGTTCAATGGCTATTTTTGGACTCATAGTTCAAACTCAGGATTTCAAAGTTGATTATAGAGCTATTTTTGGCATTTTTAAAGTCTTCTCAGACTTTTCTACATGCATAATTGGTCAAATGGTAGTTTGAGTTTTTCATGCAGTGATAGAGAACTTTAGTGCTATTTTTGGAAAAATATGGAGTAGTTAAGGCCAGTTTTGCATGCATTTTATTTTGGGTGCCTTTTTAATGCATTTTTTGCATTGTTATTGATGAGATTAACATGCTATATTTTTAGCTTGACATTGAATTATGAGTTAGGGTTTTATGCATGATTTTAAGGAGATAGAGGTAGTTTTCTAGTTGGCTATCAGTTGGACATGTGGTTGGGAGTAGTTTTCAGGGGTTTCTTCATAGTTTGGATCAATTTTGACTCATTTTTTTCGTGCATATCTATAATATCTAAATTAAGTTTATGAGCTCTATTTATTATACATTCACCTCATTATGAAGTATCTTCTTTTTGGTTCATTTTTTTGCATATTGTAGATTTTGAGTTGATTATAGGAGCACTTTGTCGCAGAGATTTTCCAACATTAGTTATATAGATTCAACAGTTCCTTCTCATTGATTCTTATGCAATATTGTGGATACTTTGTTTTGATGTTGTGTTCATCCTTCATTAAAGCTATATTCCTTATTACATGTTAGAATCTCAATACTTGCAATTATAAGTTTTTGTTTGTGTTCTTATTCTTTTTGTAGAAAAATTGTAAAACCTATGTTTTCCTTTCAAAGCAAAAGATTTTGGCTCCTTGCATAGAATCACTTTTGTAGTTGCATGTGTGTCTAGGTATTATGAATCATTAGTATCTTGGGTAATTGGTGTTAGTTAAATTTAAGTTGCATACAAATCATTGGTGTATCACCTCATTTAGGTATAGTATCTATTATTTTCATTCACTTCTCATCCCTTTTCCCATATATAATTAAATTTTTGGGTGATCATTATTTAAGAATTAGTCTCGCTTCCATAGATTCATCTCTCATTTTAGGACAACCCACCACTCGAGAGAGTTTCCATGTTTCAACATGATAGTTAGATTTTGCATCTCACTATAGGTGCAATCCTGATTAACAATAGTAAACATGAAATATAATAGATTTAATAACATATTTGACATAAGGATTTTATGTGGAAACCTATTTTGGGAAAACCATCAGTAACACATTACTAATTCTTACTCTTCTAAAGTGATTCCCTATAAAAGGCCAACCCTATTAAAGGTTAGAATACACACTATTAAATGTGACCTAGTTAGAGGATTTTAATCATCCTATTAGGAGTGAGCCTTATTAGAGGACTTTAGATTATTCACTTGGAATGTCACCTAGTTAAAGGATTTATAAATTACTATTAGGTCAACCTTAATCCAAAGGATTTACCCTAGATTGGTACAATGATTAGAAAATAACAATAAGGCTTGATCGAATAAAAAATTACAACTCACTCTTTAAGTCATTGTATTTTTGCTAAAGAAATATGGAAAATGTTTGGCATTGTTTATCCTATTAATATTAATATTTTTGATATTATTTCTAGTCATATTAATGGTCTTCCTAAAGATACCAATTTATTTTAAAATATATTGTCGTCTAACATTCTTTGGTAGATCTGGAAGTGCAGGAACGAGGAAAGGTATCAAGGTAAGCATAGGGATCTTACTGAGTTTTTTCGAAAACTCACTTACTTTAAAGTCTTCTTGCAGGTGCAGAATACTATGATGATTGAATGGGACAAAATGAGGAGGTTCCTTCGTGATGGGCATGCTACTCTTTACTACCTTGAGCTTAAGTGTGGGTACCAGTGGCATAGTACTTTGGATGATTTGCATGTTTTTGAGCAAGCTTGCAATAGATTGAACAAAGATATTAGAGAAAAAGGGAATGCCAGAAAAGAAGAGTTATTTATGTTGGTGTAGATTCAAGGGCATAAAAGTATAGTTTGGATGGAAGGTCCCTTAGGCTGGATTGCCTGGGTTGACAATCACTATGATCTTCTCAGCTAGATAGTTTTTCTTTTCCTCCTTTTGTTGCTTTGTATGTTCAGCTGATACTTTCTCTTCTGGGTGAGGCTTGGCCTCCTTGTGTATATTCGTATTGATACTTTGGTGTATTTTTTGGTTCTGAAACTCTTATTTCTAATATAAAAAAAATACTAGTCCCTTTTTTCATTAACTTTAAAATGGTGATCTTGAGTTCATACATCAAGTTGGGAACTAGATTTTCAATGCACAGATTAACTTGTTCTTTAGGAATGTTTAGTGAGCATTGACTGACTAAGTTTTTCCAGTGTAATATGAATGTGATAAATGACTCTCTCATCTTTTGTTTAGTTGAGCACAAATAAGAGAGTGTCACCTTATTTGTAATGTTGAAGGAAAAGTGGGAGATGAACTTGTTTTCTAATTTAGACCAAGATTTAATGTTACTATGAAGTTTGGAGTACCATTCTAGTGTGGGCCCACCTAGAGAATGAGGGAATAGTCTCATTAGGTAGGTGGGCTCATCAATGAGTTTGGTATAAGAGGCACAAAATTCCCTAATGTGCTAAATGAGGTTGCCTTTTCCTTGATATTTTTTGAATCTAGATACCTCAAAATGTTTTGGGAAAGGAGGCATAGATAGACTTTTATCAAATAGATTAGGACATAAGTCCCTTTTTGTATATAGAGCCTATTTCTTCTGGACTCCTGATGCCTTGACTTGTTTGGAAATTTGTTTGAATTATTGTAGTAACTCTTCATTACGGTTTTGCATGATGTTATTCTCTTTAAGTATTTTGTGTCGATGCGTAGATCATTTTCTATGGTGAGAACTATGTCTACCCAATCTGACATTTCTATGTCTAAAGAGTCAGGTGATGTGTTGCTAGGTGGTGGAGGTATGTTAGTACCTTGAAGACAAAAGGGTCCTTGTTGTGGTACTTGTTGTGGTATTGATTGTGATTGTTTTACCATGTTTTGTTTCATTACTTGTTGTGGTTTTTCTTGTGCTATTTGTTGTGGTTGTTGTGAGATACCTCTATTGGTTGCATGCAAGATCATGTATGTGACTGTTGTTGTAGAGGTACCTATTGAGGTTGTCATGGTGTATGTTGTTGTTGTAACAAATTTTGTTGATAGGAAATTTGTTGCTCAAGGTGTCTTTGGTATTCCAACTATTGTTTTAGTTGCTCTTGTTGTTGACTAACCATGGCTTGTTGTTGTTGATAAATTGCATGAAAGTCAAGTAGATTGACATTAGATTGCATGTTAGGGATGTTGGATCCTTGAACCACTTGAGGTTATTTTTGTGTTTGATTTTTTTTTGATATGTTGAATGTGTATTAAGTGGATTTTGACTTGGTTGTGTATTAGAAATGTTGAGTCCTTGTACCACTATAGTTTTTGTCTTGGAAGTTGGTTATGCCCTTGAGAATTGAACATCATGTTTGGGTTGTTGTTTAGATACCTTTGTGTGTTAGATGTTTCTCCTTGGGACATCATCTTGATTTGGCAATGAGACGCGTTCCTTGTGGGAATGGGTGAAATGTCAATAAGGCTCTTCCTTTGTATGTCAATAGGGGTTGTTGCAATTGATGTTTCACATGTTATACTCATGGGAGGCTCCATAATATTTGGTAAATTTAGGAGAAAGGTGTGCTTTGTTGATTTTTCCTCCAAAGGAGTCCTTAGAGTACAAGTCCCTTTAGGCACATACTATTATTACATTATGTGATTGAGATCAAGTCTTAATGTCCTTTTGGGATATTTAGGAAGAGTCTTTTTGCCATTTATTAATGGAGGTTCATCAAACAAGGGATTGATTTTGATGTGTTTAAATATACTTTAGAGGATTTCAATGGTTGATTCTTGATGGGATCTTATAGGTGTCGTCATTGTTTTTGAAAACTCCAAAGGTTGTTTTCCCTTGTCCAAGTCCAAATTAATCATGGGTTGTATGTTTTCAAGTGTTAGATAGTTTTGATGTTTGGACTTAGGTCCCTCCAATTGTGTATTAAATTTGACAATTTCTTGGGCTGTCAAAATTTTGAAGTTTTTGTAGAAAGTCTTGCCATGGAAAGCCCTACCTATTTCTTCATCACTGATGCCACAATCTATGTCAAAATTATTTCTCAAGTCTAAAGTACCTTGTATGTTTAGAGGATTGAAGGTACTTGTTTTAGGTTTAATGAATTCAAATGGGTGAGTTTCTTCATCCTCGAGAGTTGTAGGTACACTTCCACAACTAGGTGGTATAGGTACAAATATAGGTTTGAAATTAGGGCCCCATTAAACCATTCTATTTATTGGGGAAGTGCTTGAAGGAAATATCATAGTAGGTATGTTGTTTAGGGTTGGTTATTTCATTCCTTGATGGTTGTGATCTTGTGGATACATGCTTAAGGGATCCATAAGTAAGGGTTGTAATGCTTCAATTTGGTCTTCATCAAATGTTTGTTGGGGTTTATCATTCTTATTTTTCCTTGGATTATTTTTTGGTTGCACTTTGGGTTGTGTTTTTACCTTAGAAAATAAGGGTTGATAAAGTGATTCAAGTCTCTAAGATAATTGTGCCCTTGTAAGTGCTAACATAATACCTAAGGATGTAGATGCAATGGAGAAAACCTTAAATGGACACTCTACCTCCCAAGTGAGCACCTACACTACCAAATATGCTTAGATAGTACCAAGTGTACCCTTGGTGCACTTGGGGACCTAAAGGCAAGAAGTTGGTAAGCAGAAGGTATGCATTTGGTGAAAAGAGGTGTTAGGGTAACCAATATGCAAAATGCGAATGATTTGAGTGTTTTTGGGTGTTTTCTAGGGTTTAGGGTGCAATGCAAGCTATGTAAGTGAAGATTAGGGTTCTAGAACCTACAATAAAGTCCATAATTACCAAGTGCACTCTAAAACTATCAACTACGCACTTGAAGTATGCAGTTGGTAAAATAGGGGTATAGTTTGTAAAATAAGGAAAAACTAGGAAATAGTGGGTATGCAATATATGAGTATTTTTTGGATTATTAAATGTTTAGGGATGTTATGCAACCTAAGGAAGTTCCAAATGAATTGGGGTTTTGATATGTAAGGTGAAAATATCCTAGGGAAACTATGAAAATGCAAATGTAAATGATATTTTGGATTTTGACTAAAGGTGATGAAAATGACTCTATGATATGCAAAATGAAGATTAGGGTTGGATTCTAGACTTGGGAATGATGTTAGAGGTTGATACATTAAAGTTGGATCATGTAAAGGATGGCATGCTAAGGTTGATAATGATGTTTAGGACATGCAAAGTTGGAATATGAGATCAAGGAGACAAGTTGATAGGGTTTGATGTTAGAAATGATGGTAGGGTTTTGAACAATGCAAGATGAAGGGGATATTCCACTAGGGTAAGTCAAAATGATGTTTAGGGATACTAGAAATATGCTAATACATTGACAAGGGTGTATGCAAGGTTTTGAACTTAGGATCAAATCTTTGGAAAGTATTTTTTCAAAGAGTTTAACCTTGTAAAGATGGACTTTGGATCTTGACCAAAAAGAAATAAAAGATGAGGAGATAAAGTTGATAAAAATGACATGGTAAAATCCATCAAGAAATAGATAGAGTTTGACCAAATAAAAATGAGCAAAATGACTGGTCAAGATCCATCATCTATCAACCCTAGGAGATACTCTAGGCCTCATACTTTGTTATGATTTTGACTAAGTTCAAAGGTTTTGGGTTCAAATTTTAGGATGATCAAAATTCTGCTTATGTTTATTAGATATGCAATATGAAAAGATCCTAGGATGAAAAATGAAGTTTGGGGAGCAAGATGTTGTTTTGGGTTATGTGCAAAATGAGGACCTACAGAGACTTCTAGATGTAATTTTAGGATCCCAAAATGCAATCTGGAGGCCCAAAATGGTCATGTAGGTACCCAAGTGTGCTATGACAGCACCAAGTGCACTTCAAAAACACCAAATAGGCCTATGGTGCACTTGGGACTAGTTTGAGCATAGTTGGTAGTTTCATGGCATAGTTGGGAGACTTGGTTGAATGTCTAAACCATAACTAGATGATTGTTAGATTGATGTTCCAGAGAGCTAAATTTCTAGGGATGATGTTAGGACAATATTGAATATGTAGAATAAGAGTTATGACCTAAGTAATGAATCCCTAAGTGAAGACAATGAAGGTTAGGACATACAAAATGTAGATTAGTACATGCTGAGAAAGCAGGGCCTATCCAGGTACCTAACGACACTCCTAAGGTCTCAAAATGCTATTTGGAAGTCTAAACTAGGTTCTTAGACTACCAAGTTCACTCAAATATTACCAACTACACCCATGGTTCACTTAGAGCTAGTTAGAGCATAGTTGGTAGTTTTAGAGTGCAGTTGATAAGCTGGGTTAAAACTAAGGTATTTTTGGGTTTTGTATATTCCAAATTGATTTTCTTGTTGTCACAAAAGTTTCCACCTTCATTCAATGTTTTTACCTAAGGAAAACCTTATGAAACATGGAAACAACCTCCGAGCTATGGGACTTGAACTATGAGGTTGAGTCTTTGGAGAAGGCTAACTTCCTTTACTATCAGGATGCACCTAACTACTCTTGGAAAGGAAAAGGGAGAAGGAATGAATAGAAGAAAACTACCTAATCTAATCTAAGGAGGTGATGTACCAAAATAGAGTGTTTGATCTTATCTTTTCTCATAAATGCACAATTAACTAATTATAATCTCAAAGAATACAGATTCAAACTTTGCTCAATCCAACCACGTGTAGATTAGCTAACAAAAGAATGCTATGGGAAGAAACTTCACTCAATATCATTCAAATACTAAAAATAGATACAATCATGAAAATTATAGAATATAGATAAGAACATTAACTAGAGGCAAAGAAGTCTTGAACAATGTGTTAATGGCTGAAAGATATACGATAGAGAACTACGATGGCTTAGAGGCATGATAAATTATAGTAGTATGCATGGGAGGAATACTAGAGAATGAGAGAAAAATTAACCCTTTGAAAAAGAAGATAAAATGCTTTTTATAGTTCAAGAATAACTGAGAAACTTCTACTAGAAAGAAAAGCACAACTATCACCATTAAGATTATAGAGAATAATCATAAAGATCAAGAAAATTTGATCTTGGAACAAACCCAGATGCAAGAAAATCCAATACTTTTCCAAATGAACAACCCTAAGAAGATAGAAATGGTGGCCATTAATGCACAATTAGGTAGATAGATAATTAAGCAATGAGCGAGTGCTACTTTTTCATTTAACAGGTGTAGGAGGTAGTTGAAATGATTAGTAATCAATCCACTAGATTAGGATTTCTATTACACCACTATTATTCTTCTATATTAGTATGCCAAGTCAAATAGAACATGAGTCAACCATTCAATGTTCATGTTGTACCCTTTGTATAATTTTATTGGATGAAGACCCCTTTATTTTCTAGCCTAGACAAGTGAAAATATCCTTATGGTCAACTTAAAGTCCTACGATCCTATGATTGTCAAACAAGGTCAAGAAACCCTCATATCATCTTTAGCCTAGAAACTGAGCCCCTACAATCTTATGACTGTCAATGTATCTTAACATCAAGCCCCTTTTCAAACTTCCTTATGATTATTTGACACACAATACTTTGTAGCATTGAGCATCTACCTTGTCTTGCAATTCCCTGACTAGATGACCTCACGACAATAGTATGGCATAGGGTCATAGATCAATTAATTTTTCATTATGATGTTATTGGTATGTTTTTTGGACCTTACAATATTATGATCACTATCTAGAGTAACATCAATAATAGAAACACTTAACCTCTATGATCATCCATTATTATGATGTTACAATAGCCAAATATCATAACATTGATAGCTTAATCCTTCCTATGATTTTGTGATAATACTCTCTATATCGTAAGATCATGTGACTCATTCATTGGCCTAGACATGTGTCAAAACCTCACCATGTCACTATGGGTATCCTTCATGCAACTTACATTAGTGATAAAAAAACAACCACATGATTATAATCCATATAACAGTCTTGAAAACACACCAATTCATGTTAGATATGACCAATGAGAATGCTAGTTTTTGCCAATGGTCTGACACTAATTCACCTAGCTTGACAAGTCTTTGCTTTTTTGGCTTGGCAAAGGGAATGACATCACAAGGTCCATGTGTTGCAATGTAACTTTGTTGCCTTCCATAAAACCCTTGCAACTTCATAAGGTGACAAGGCAATGACCATAGATCTAGGAAGATCTAATGGTGGGGAAAGTTGTGGCCTGCACAAATAAACTTAGATTCATATGGAAATAAAATAAGGTTTTTTGTTTAGTTATTTCATATTTATATTGGCATTTAATATTCAAATTTTGAAGTGATTGTTGGGTGGGCTTTAGCATTTAAATTTAATTTTTGGTGGGAATGCTTTTTTCATAACAATTATGGTGACTTAGAGGGGATGCTATTCTACCATGCATATGACCAATGGCCTATGCATCCATTGGGTTGTGGAGTCATAAAAAATCATGAAGATTGTCCTATTAAAAAAACCCTAAAATCATAGAAAGGCATGCCTAGTGAACCTTAAAAATGCTCTTTGCACTTGTAAAATAATAACCAAAATCTTCTACAACATCTGTAAAACACATGTGCTCATGCACTTCTTAGAAAATAGGAACAAATAGGAAGAAAAATAGCTAATTATATATAGGGGCATGCATCCTTCACCAGAAGAAGGACTTAAGATATATTCCACTGATTGCAATAGGAAAGATTTCACCATCAGGCTTGCTTGTAACTAATAACCACATAAGGACCACTCCACAATGTATCAAATTTTGAGTGCCTCCCTAGTTTTGTCCTATTTACATTCCATTTAATATAAGATCACCTTTTCTAAATATTTTAACCTTAGCCTTCCTATCAAAAGACTTCTTGACTTGTTGTTGAGGTCCTTCTAGGGTCTATGTGGCTTGATTTCTTTTCTCTTCCAAATTCATCAGTTCTTCCATTCTTATAGACATATCATAATTTTCAATTAGCTCCAACTGATGAGCTAGCTCAAGAGTAGGAAACTCCAATGGAATAGAAAGTCTAGCCTCTTTTCCATATACCAATATGAAAGGAGAATTACCTATGGCTCTCTTGGGTGTTATTTTGTCAACCCACTATGTTATTTTCAAATTTTGGTGACAACAACTCTTATTATCCTCTATAGTCCTTTTCATAATCTTGATTAGGTTCTTGTTAGATGACTCAACCAATCCATTTCCCTAAGGATAGTAGTTAAAAATGTGCTCAAGTAGATATTATGATCAACCACCCATGCATAAATCTAAGCTCCTAAAAAATATTTAGCATTATCTAAAATAATGGTTGAAGGGGCACCAAAATTGGTTATAATTCCAACAAGGAATTCAAAAATTGAAGATTATATGGAATTCTTAGATAAAATCACCTCTATCCATCTAGTAAAGTAGTCAGTAGCAGCTAGAATCCATTTGTGACCAGAGCTGGAAGGTGGATTGATAGGGCCTATGAAATCCAGTCCCCATTGAGCAAAAGGTTGATCTACATGAATGGGATGAAGAGGAAGAGCTGCAAGTCTTTGCTTACTAGAAAAGAAAGCACATTTTTCACACTTCCTCACATATCTATGACAATTATGGAATAAGCATGTCTAGTAGTAGCCAACCCTCATAATATTCATTATAGTTGTCCTTTCTAAAAAGTGGCCACCATTAGGAACATCATGAAGCTCCTTGATCACTCTATCAACTTGATTTGTATTAATACATCTTAGCAAAGATTCATTGAGGTCTCTCTTAAATAGAATACCATAAATTATGGCATAAGGGATTGACTACAATCTAAAATGTCTCCATTTAGCCTTATCCAACCCTTGAGGATAGTCATTGCCTACTAAGAAGGTCCTCATGCCATCAATCCAACTCCTTGGATTATCATTTCTTACTTCTTGCTATTCTATCAATACCATAGAAACTTCCTCACCTAATTCCTAAGATGAGATCATCTATTTGCACAATCCTTTTCCTCTTACCAACTTGGTGATCTGAATCTCAAAATCATATTCCATCACCTTAGTGACCCATCCAACTCTCTTTTCACTAATATCTTTACTTAAAAGAAAGTCCTTCACAGCTACATGAGGTACTAGCAAATGGATCTTTTTGTGTGATAGAAGGTGTCTGAATTTCTTTAGAGATTTTATGACTACAAGGGCTTACTTCTCTGCATAACTGTACTTGTCTTCATATTACTTAAGCCCTTCACTAAAGAAGGTAATGGGTTGCTCTTCATTCCTACCATTTGTTTAAGTCAAGATAATAGAAATGCTTGACTCACCACATAAGGTATAAAGAATGAAATCCTTTTCAAAATTTGGATTGATGAGAGTATTGGTCCATGAAAAGACCATATTCTTCTTAAGCATAGTTGTAAGAGGTTTTACCATGGTATCTAAATTAGGAATAAATATCCTCATAAAATTTATCCTACCAAGAAAACTTTTTAGTCCTTTCTTGTGGCTAGGAAGAGAGAGAGCAAGTATTGCCTTTGTTCTCTCTAGATCAATGGTTAGACCATTCTTAGATACAATGTATCCTAAAAAATTTCCTTGACTAGTAGTAAAGACACACTTTCTTGGGTTTAGTGACACCCCAAACTCTCTACATCTTATGAATACTTGCTTGAGATGGCCTAAATGATTTGCTACATTATTTGAATGCACTGTGATATCATCAAGGTAGACCAACACACACCTTTCAATCATTTTTTGGAAGGCTATCTCCATCACCTTTTGAAATGTGGTACCTACATTTGTTAGCCCAAAAGGAATTTTATTTTAAGCATAGGTGTCCCACTTCATTGTTGTTAGTGTAGTTTTTTATTTTTTCTATTTTGCTAGTTTTTTCCTACACTTTTAATAATCTCTCTTAGGTTAATAAAGCAGTCTTATTAGGTGAATGGTTGTGAGGTGTCACCTTCCTACATGTGAGCATCAATTAGCTATCTTGGGAAGATACTTTGCTATCTTTAGTCCGATAGATGGTTGCTCCTTATTGGTTGGTGTTGCCACCTCCTCCCTCTTCCTAGCCTATATAAGCATGCTACCTGGGTTGTATTTGTATCTATTGTTTTTGCATCCTCTTAATGCTATTTTGCTTCCAGCATTTGCATTACTCTCTTGGAGACTAACTCTATGATGCTATTTTGATTTTGTATCATTTGCATTCATAGTTTAGATATTTACTCTTTGCACTAGTTTTTTGGGTTATTAATCTTATCAGATTCTAACATGGTATCAGAGCTTTCTATGTGCAAGAGTAGATTTTAGTTTCCTTATTTGAGAGATTCGAGGAGGGAAAATAAACTTTATTGCAATTTTTTGAAAAACGAAGTATGCTCTTCTCTTGCATCTTTGGATGATCTTGAGAATCAGAAAAGTTTTAACAAAAACGGTTTTTCTCTGGCGTTTCAATCTCAAATCTGACAACCAACTTGCATATTTGGAGTCTTCAATCAGTATTGCAGGTTTCAGCATGCCATTGATGGACTTAGGAAGCTGATCCAACATTTTCATGTCATATTTTGGATGCTGGGGTCATTTTTTGATTTTTGGAGCCGTTTTTTACTGTTAAAGGCGTCTAATTTACACTATAGCAGCATCTTCTGTACATTACCAAGAAAAATGCTTTCTGGGTTTTGTTTGCAGCACCGAAAAACCATCTGGGTATCTTTTAGATTTTGTATGCAAGCTGTATATTTTGCAAAATTAAGCATGCAAAACTACAGCCATACCCCTCTCCGTTGGCAGTCACAGATTTGAATGCAGTTTTCAAATGTCTCGTTCTTGTTCATACAGACTCTGATTTTGATGATTCTTGTTATGAACTTGGCTATTTTTTTGTGCTCTATCCACTAGTGGAGTTTTTTTTTTGATTTTCATACAAGAATTCTTCAGAAATTGCAGATTCTTAGCCGTGACTGTGCACAGTTCTCGTTTTGGAAACTTCGAAGGATCATAACTTTCTCATACGACCTCATATTGAGGTGATTCTTTTTTTGAAAGTGCATGATTTTTTGAGTAGATTGCATTGGTGCTATTTGTTTCCTTGATTATTGTGCCCAAGTTTCACTTCTAGCATATGCTCTTCATGAGGGTTTGTAATGCATTGAAATCAAGACCACTAAGTAATTATTTCTAGTGGTAGTTGTAAACGCACTAAAATAAAGTGCCAAATCATATTTCTTTGGTGGGGGTTCTTTTATTGAGTAAAAAGGGGGGGGGGGGGGCATTGTCGTGGCTGGGTTCTCTTCTTTTTAGCATTTCTTTGCATTTCTTCATCATGGATCAAACAAATATGCCCATCCTAACTCCATACAATTACTTTGAGTGGAAATCACGCATGATAATTCACTTAAGGAAAGCTGGATTAAATAGGATAACTATGGGACTTGAAACTGAACCTGCTAAAGATGAAGACAAGCCTAAGTGGTTTAACAAATGTGATGAGGCATATGGAACATTGTGTTTGTCTGTTTCTCCTGACTTGCTATTTCACATTGAGTCTTTTGATACACCAAATGAAGTATGGACAAAGCTAGAAACATTATTTGGCACACAAGATTCAATGAGGGGTCATATGTTGGAAAATGAATTAATTAGTTTGAGTCCAGGCAATTTCAATACAATCCAAGAATTCTTCACCAAATTGAAATCACTAAGGCTGCAGTTAAAACAATGTGGAATTGAAAAGAAGGATGAACAACTGATTCTCAGTATTCTCTCTAAGCTAAGTTTAGAATATTCTGTGTTTGTCTCTACCTTCTATGCTACTAAGGGTGCACTTGGTACTCAATTCACCATGCCATCTTTAGATGATTTTTCTGTCAATCTCACTCGAGAACAGGACAAGCTAATCCAGATGGGCATTCTTAAGTCCTCTAAGTCACATGCCTTGGCTGCCAACCAAGGCACAAAAGAACAACAAGGACAAAGTAGTAACAAAAATAGTAAGGACAAGAAACAAAAGAATAGCGAGAAGAAGAAGGATCAGATGCTGGTTTCTTCAAAAGCAGCTATTGATACACCATCTTCCAAGGGTGATAAGCCTAAGAAAGAAAAGGTCAAATGTGCCTATTGTAAAAGACCTGGTCATGATGAACATAAATGTTTGCAAAAACAACTTGATCACTTAACATACATTCTTGAGAAGAATAATATTAGTGTTCCTAAGTCTATCAAACAATTTTCTAATGAAGGGTCTAACAAAGAAAAAGAAAATAGCAAGGGGAAAGGAAAGGGCAAGGCCCTTTTTGTAGTTGCTTCCTCACCATCCACTCGAGTTCTTGATTCGGGTGCTTCACACCAAATGGCTTTCATCTAAGTAAGAACTTGCATCCTTGGAGCTATGTACTATGCCTTCTATTTTGATGGGTGATAACACTCTTGTTGAGGTGTGTGGGAGAGAGTCTGTTGATGTGGGGGATGGTACATTCCATGATGTTCCTTATGTACCCTCATTGTCAACTAATCTCCAATCGGTACACTAGATCACTCACACAGGTTTAGGCAAGTGGGTTGAGTTCACTCCTAGTTTAGTGGAGATATCTGAGTTGCACAATGATTCTACAGTTGCAGTTGGGAGAGCAGATCATCAGTCACGACTCTATATGTTTTGTCACTTTGTTCATGATCCTCCTTTGACTGTTTCACTCACTCACTTTAATGATGTGAGAAGATTATGCCATGAGCGGTTTGGCCATCTTAACTTCCACTACTCTCATTAGCTTAACCAGCAGAGCATGGTCATAGGGTTGCCTTCTACTTTGACATTGGATTCACTTGGAATACATGATAGATCTTCTGATGGGTCAGATTCACTTGAGCAGTCTTCTACCTCAACTTTTGATGCAGAGAGTGATTCAGAGGACTCACCTCCTTCCTCTCCTAGTCATCATTTATAGGTTGATGATTCTCCTCTAGATTCTCCATCTTCTGGTCCACTTTAGGCTAGACAGACCTTGCAGTTTGCAGGTGATTGGGTTGGGGATCCATCAAACACCAAGCAGACTCATTCACAATTCAAGGATGCTCTACATATCTTCATTGCTACTGCCTCAAATCCACAATCCTTTCATGATGCTTCTGGTATTTCTGATTGGGATATAGCTATGTAGGAAGAGTATAGTTCCTTGATGAGGAACCACACTTGGGATGTTGTCCATTTTCCTAAGGGAAGAAAACTTGTTTGATGTAAGTGGATCTATCAGAAAAAATTTGCAAGCTTTGCTGGGGGTGTGGGATGCTTCATCTTTTGGGGGGGCCTCTTCCTCTCACTTGGAGTCCTAATTTTCTTTGGGGAGTCTCTTTTCTCTCTCTTTTGGGGGAATTATATGTACATGGGTACCTCATTAGGCTTGACTTGTCGGGACCCATTTCTACATCCACCTAAGCTTCGCTTATGGGGGGTGTTAGTGTAGTTTTTTATTTTTCCTAATTTGCTAGGTTTTTCCTACACTTTTAATAATCTCGCTTAGGTTAATAAAGCATGTCTTATTAGGTGAATGGTTTTGAGGTGTCACCTTCCTACATGTGAGCATCAATTAGCTATCTTGGAAAGATACTTTTCTATCTTTAGTCCGATAGATGGTTGCTCCTTATTGGTTGGTGTTGCCACCTCCTCCCTCTTCCTAGCCTATATAAGCATGCTACCTGGGTTGTATTTGTATCTATTATTTTTGCATCCTCTTAATGCTATTTTGCTTTCAGCATTTGCATTACTCTCTTGGAGACTAACTCTATGATGCTATTTTGATTTTGTATCATTTGCATTTAGAGTTTAGATATTTACTCTTTGCACTAGTTTTCTAGGTTATTAATCTTATCAGATTCTAACAATTGTGAATGCAATCTTATATGTGTCAGCCTCTTTGACTAGCACTTGGTTATAACCCAAGAATTCATCCAAGAAAGAGAATATCTCTAAACCACTAACCTTATATAGTATTTTTTCCATGCAAGGGAGAGGATGATAATATTTAACAGAGGCTTGGTTAAGATCCCTAAAATCTACACATAATCTAATTTCTCCATTCTTCTTATAGTTAACAAGGACAAGGTTTGCTACCCATGATGAGTGCTTGATAGGAAAAAAATATATTAGCCTCAATCAACTTGGACAACTCTTTTCTCATTAATGGTTCAATCTTGGGACTCACTGGCCTCTATTTCTACCTTATAGGTTTGACATTATCAATTAAATCTATGGTATGCTAAAAAAAAACTAGGGTCAAAGCCCTTTAAATCATTATGTGTCCAAGCAAATACATAATTAAATTCTTGACATAGATTAATGAAATTCTCTTGGTCAGTTTCAATACATGCCTTCCCCATGTTTAAGGTTTTTCCATCAGCATTCACAATTGGTGTAATCATGCTTGCCAACATCTAGGTTTACACATCTATCTCTTGCTTGGTCATTAGGATTGAAGACACTCTCTAAGGTAATAAGACCATTAGGAAACTTTTCATAACTAAGATTGATGATCTGATCACTAGACTAGCCATGTAACCTCAATTGATTTCTTTTTGATAATTCTACCTCATTTTGCAAGAAATATACAATTTTTGCATAATATTCAAACACTTGCCAATTGGTGTTATTGTTAGGAATAGCAGGCCTAACTACCACTTTAATCTGCTACTTCTTTTCATCTTTAAGGCTCTTTGTCACATCATGAGATGCACCCATACAAGTCTATTATCATGCCTATTCTCTATTCTAGGGATGATTTGAATATGAAATGTATTGAAACTTTCAAGAAAATCCCATACTCTATGATTATAAGACTTGAGAAAACTATTCTTAGTGGCATTCTAATTTCTCACTTGATTAACCGCCAACTCACTATCTCCATATACACTTAATTCTTGGATTCCTCTTTTTTGAGCAAGTAGGAGACCTTGAATCAAGGATTCATACTTATCCACATTATTGGTATGACTAAATCAGAGCCTAAAGGAGAAGTAGTACCTTACTAGTGCAAGAGAAATTAGCATCACACTAGCCCCTAATCCATTCTTATTTCATGATCCATCAAAGTACATGCTCCATAAGCCACTGGTGTCCTTTTATGTCTTCATAAGGTTAGGAACAAGAGAATCCCTTTTTGATATACATTATGTACCAAGGCTTATCTTAAGGGTTTATGATATAAGATCAAATTGGTATGCATTAGCTGATTCATCTAAGAGAAAATTAGGTGTCACTACTAGGGAAGTAACAGGTTCATTTACTATGTCATTCTCATTTATCTCTAGGAGAGTGCAATTCATATTGATGAGATTAGGAGTGTAGGGCTCAATATGATGGAGTGCTAGAGGCTCTTCTCTAATTGCAGTCTTAGTTTCATATCTTGTTCTAAAAAATGTAACTAACCAATTAGAAGATATGTAGCCACCTATATGGGTAGTGAAGTCTCTTGAAAGACAAATAGAAAAGTTTGGCTTGACCTCAAAAACTAATATATCTTGAGTCACATTATAACTAGGGCATGCATGTAGGGCCATTTTAAATTTCCTAAGGATTCCTATATTCTTGACAATACTACCATCCAACTATAATATATCCCTAACAATGGGCTCATACTTCTTTTCTAAAGAATCACTAGACTACTAGCCCCTGAATCAATCTTGTAATTGTGGACTAGTTTATCCCCTATAATTATAGAAACATAAAATGGAGGAAATCTAACCCTTTTACTCATTTCTCCTTTCTTTGATGGTTGTACAAGACTTGTGGCACTCTCCATACTAGGTGGTTGATCCTTGGTTCAATGCTTTCCAATTCTTACTGCAACATTCTCTTCTACATAAGTACAGTGGAAACAACATCCCACATGGAAATATTCACATTTTTCTTCTTCATCTTCTCTACCATGCTGAATGAGACATTAGGTGCTTTGGTAGAAGCCTTGGGAGCTACATGTGTAGGAGGTTGAGATGGAATAACTTGGGGGTCATTCACATCTCACTTATTATGCCTTTGTTGTTGAGGGCCATTAGCTTGATCATTCAGTGATTGTACATGAGGTACTACACCTGATATTGAATCTCGATTAGGAGGAGGATGGGTAGCATCTTTAAAAATTCTTCTTTTTCTCCTAGTATTGTGAGAAATGGAGCCCTGGTAAACATTATAGTGTTTCTCCACCTGATGATTCATGAAGGAGAAATGATCCTATCTTTGCATTTGTGGGGAATCCTTAGATTGGTTCTCATTATATGACTATCCTACTACAAGCTCTTGAGTGGTCAAAACCAAATAAGATTCAACCTTTTGAAACATACAATAGGCATAGAAGTAATTCTAGGAGGGGCAAAAATCTTGATATTGAGCCATATTGTTTTGAGGGACTATGGCCCTACTTTGATTTGCACTTGAAGTAGAGGCATGACTATTTTGCCCACTATGATTAAAATAAATTTTACCATGATTCTAATTTGGAGGCCTACCATTTTTTGGAGTTTGATATTGTAATTGAGGAGCCTTATTACCCTGAGTTTTCCATCTCTCCAAAGTCAACACTTTGCTGTTCACTTTCTACATCACAGAGAAGTTATCTTCCAACTTCTTCTCTTGACCTTGCAATCTTTTATCTATGTTCAACATCATACACTACATCATCTCCTTGATTTCATCCATTCCATTTGAAGATGTGGAAGCTTGAGGGGCTAGAGAAAGGGGTTGTGATGTGGACGGTGTGGGAATAGGGGCTATTGTTGGTTGATGATTTTAGATATCAAGGAAGAAAGGAATAGGAGGCCTTGGAGCTAACTTTCCTCATTGTATCAAGATATTTTTTTCTTTTATTGATATTTCATAAACATTAGGTAATGTCTCCTCCCATGGCCTAGATTATAGTGGCAATATCATTGTTAAAGGCTCTGAGGTAATGCAAGAAGGTATTATCAAGGGTAGGCTTCATTGAAGTAGGTATTCTATCCCATGTCTTTTGGAATCTATAGTTGAAATCAGTTTGCACTCATGAGGGGCTCTTTTTATAGTAGTTAGCTATTCTAAAAGTGAAAAATAGTCACTTTTGTCCTCAAAGTGCTTACATAGTCTTTCTCCTGACCCATCCCAATCTATTATGGAACCATAGGCTAGATCCCTATAACATTGTAGGGCCTTCCCTTTTAAAGATGAAGCTAGGAGTCTAAAAACCACATCATCTTCTATAATACCATGTTGCAGAAATTTACAACCTCTTGAATATGTTCTAAAGGAGAGATGGAAGTTTCATTAGTGAATTTAGGTATACTTTTAATTGCAGCTATTGGTGTGTCATATATTTGGGCTAACAAAAGAGGAATTCCACCATTAAAGGTGGAAAAAGAATGAGCTCTAGCCATATAAGTGAGTGGTCTATTGATATGAGAAGATGGTATTCTAGGTTGAGATATCACACCAAGAGGAGTGGAAATAGATCTCACAGGGGTATGTATTTCCTCTATACTCTTAACTAGTGATAAAGATTCTCTAGTCTTTTTTCTTCTAGGATTAGAAAATGAAAGATCTTGGTAATGAAACTTACCTCTGGAAAATGCCCTTACTTTAGCTTTAGGCATGAATCACAAAAACTATGTTCTAGAACCAGATGTGAATGATGTAGAGTCACCAAGTTCTTTGTGAAAATGAGCCTCTTCAAGGTCTAGAACAGTAAGAGCAACACTATCTTCTTAGTATCAACTTGAAATTCTCCTCTTTTGACACTAGTAGGATTTGAAATCTTCTTAACTAGAAACTATTGTCACAAAAGTTTGCACCCTCATCCAAAGTTTTTACCTAAGGACAGCCTTGTGAAACATGAAAGCAACCTCCAAGCTGTGGGACTTGAAATGTGAGGTTGAGTCTCTAGAGAATGCTAGCTTCCTTTACATTAGGATGCATCTAACTAATCTTGGAGAGGAAAAGGGAGAAGGAATGCATACCTAATCTAATCTAAGGAGGTGATGCACCAAAATTGAGTGTTTGATCTTATCTCTTCCCATAAATGCATAGTTAACCAGTTATAACCTCAAAGAATATAGATTCAGACCTTGATTAATCCAACAACCACATATAGATTAGATAAAAAAAGAATGTTATAGGAAGAAAATTCACTCTATATCATTCAAATGCCAAAAATAGATAAAATCATGCAAATTGAAGAAAATAGACAAGAACATTAACCAAAGGCAAATAAGTCTTGCACAATGTGTTAATGGCTGAAAGAGATACAACAAAGAATTACAATGGCTTAGAGGCATGAGAAATTAAAGTAGTATGCATAGGAGAAATACAAGAGAATCAAAGAAAAATCAACCCTTTGAAAAAGATGAAAAATTTCTTCTATAGTACAAGCATATTAGAGAAACTTCTATTGGAAAGAAAAGTACAACTACTTGTTACAAGCTAGAGTTTCCATTGAACCAAAAGATCAACCTATTAATGCTTGATACAACCACTAGACTTATAGAACATAGGAGGTAGTTAAGCAATGTCACAAATCCCAAAGGGAAAAATTGGTAGTTACTCCAACAATCCCCCCTTAGTGTTTCCCAAGGAGATTCAAACCTAAGACCAAGCTCTGATACCACTTGTTACAAGCTAGATTTGTTGTTGCAACAAAAGATCAACCTGTTAATGCCTAATACAACCACTAGACTTATAGAACATAGGAGGTGATTAATCCATGTCATGAATCCCAAAGGGGAACATTGGTAGTTAGTTTAACACTACAACCATTAAGATTATAGAGAATAATCATAAACATCAAGAAAATTTGATCTTGGAACAAACCCAGATGCAAGAAAATCTAATACTTTTCCAAAAGAACAACCCTAAGAAGACAAAAATGGTGGCCATTAATGCACAAATAGGTAGATAGATAACTAAGAAATGAGTGAGTTCTACTTTTTGTAATCACCTAAAAATGGTCATCTAGACTATTAGACCCCTTTTCAACATTTTGGCTAAATTAATTTAATCACTTACCTAAGCCAAATTGCTAATAATAAATTTATTTGATTATAACCTATAGTTTGACTATGCTATCCTAAGTTCATTATTTGATTAAAAGAACATGTCCCCTTTTAATTAAATAAAAGACCCCATTCTTCTAACCCACTTAAAGTGCACACATAAAGTCCTTTTTCTATTTTGCAATTAAAAGAAAAGGCTTTGTGACTTTTGTCTTATATGACAAGTCAACTTATATTCTATTGGTTGACTTGTGTGTGCACATGGATCACTCCTCTTTTTGAATTCCACTATTGATCATCCACCATCTTCATCTTGATCTCCACCGTCCGTACATCTTTAAAAGGGAGAGAGCTTTCCCCCTCAAAGGATTGATCCATCTTTTGAATATTGTTATGCTGCAGGTTTTCTAACAGGTTTCTTTGGAGCTTTGTGGAGAACTTCTATTTCTTGTCTACATTCTCTCATACCATAGCATTTTAGCTTAGATTCATGTTGCATGTTAGTTTAGCTTCTATTTTGCAATAATCTATCTCACATAGCTTAATATTTGGATTGTAACACTCTCATCCATGCTTAGTATAGTTGCATTTTGCATTATCATCTTAGCTTAGTTTCCATACTTGCATTGCATTCTTGAGGGATTCGTTGAAGATATTTGCATTCTTGCTCTTGTCTCAAAGAACCTCCCGTTGCATGGTTTACTAGAAAGAAGTACATTTCTAAGGCTTGGCTGAGAGCCTTCATGCTGAAATACTAACTCCTTGCACTCCATGGATAGAGAGCTCTAAGCCGGCATCCAAGCATTCTAACTCATGGAATCGTTTGGATAGAATGGTTTAGAGTGTGACACAAATTCAAGTGTACATTTTTGGCGCCCACTGTGGGGCTTGAATCAAATTTTTAGATCCATTTTCTTTTATTTCTTATCTCTAATTTTTTACAGCAGCATATTGGATCTAATCAAGTGCTTTTGTAGAATTATCACTTTGGTTTTAAGGCCAACCCATAAGTAGATTGGTTTGAAGGCCAAAAATCTAGTTGGTTTAAAGATTTAATCATATCTTTTAAACCACTTAGATTTTGGTTCTGAAATTTTGTTTGCAGGTTGGGTATGTGTGCAAAATGTCTCAGTTAAATTCTCAAAGCATTTTGATGTGATTTGTGGGAGTTATAATTTTTTCTTTTTTTCTAATAAAAAGTCATTTTCGATCGCAAATCAGCGCATTTTTTAGAAAAACTTACATTTTCAGAATTTTTTTTGAATTATAATGGGGGTTATTTCTTTTTATTTTGACTTTTGAGGTCGTATTAGGGATCAAAAACTCGATTTGATAAATTTGGCCTATTTTGACAAAATACATCTCTAGAGTGCAAATGAAGAGATTTTTTAAAATTTCTTACATTTTTGAAAATATCTTTGATTTTTAATAGGGGTCTCTTCTTTTCATTTTTATTTTTGGATAAGAAATCATAGCAAACAAGTCCAATCTTGTTGACTAGGTCAAAATCAAAGAGTAAAAATGAGAGCTTTTGCGATTAGTTTGCACTTTCTTTGCATACACTTGATTGGAAGATAACTTGGATATTTGAGGAAACTAACCACTTTTTATTGCAGTATTTTATGTTATTTCACACTAACTTGTGGTGCTAACAAGTTGTGATTGCAGGTTGCCATCCTTGTGAAAAAATTGAAACATTGCATAAAAAGAACACATGTCAAAGCTTCAAATGCACAAGGGCTACTAATGATTGTTTGCAAGGTTTCCCAATGCATAAAAACTCAATTTTGCTTGTTCTTTACTTTTACATGTGTGACATATACTAGTTGTTTATTTTTAGGTACATTAAAACTTACAATTGGGATCTTTTGGTGATAGGAGAGTATGCTCTTCACCCTTGTGGTGAATCAAAAATCTTGACTTACCATTTGGTTTCAAAAGTAAGAGGCAACTGAATCTTTCTGGCATTTTTGGGAGAAAATTATTGGAATAGGAGAGTATGCTCTTCACCCTTGTGGTGAATCAGAAATCTTGACTTCCGAAAGTTGATCCACTCTTTGTGTAGTTAGAATCCTTTAGAGGGCCTGCTCTCGAACAACCTGAGAGGAATGACCCAAGTGGGGACAAGCCGATTACCTGGCTCTTCCAACCCACTATAAACTCAAGGCTACCAAGGACACAAAACTTTGTTAGAAATAGTGTTTGTCTTCACCTAGTGTGATTTCTTATGGGATTTCAACCATAGGGAGATCACTAGGCAAGAATTCTTAAGGTACTCTTGTGATCGTGAGATCGGTTACTCATCACAAGGTGAGGTGTCCCGTAATTGGGAGCAAGAGGAACACTATGAACAAAAGCCCTAGCTAAACACCCTAAGTTAGTAACTACCTTTTTTAGCCGCTCAACTTCTTGGTGCAAAGATCGATCCTAGTGGACTACCCGGATCACCCCAAGATTTTACACTCACCATCTGTGTTCCCTTGGTTATGCTTATGGCATTTCCATGACAAAGCCAATATCTCTTGTGGGCAACCACTTGGTGTGAGGCAAAGGAGCATCAAGCGTGGGCCAAGTTGTTGAGTAATGAACCATGACATTTAGGTAGATATTGCTTGATGTGTTCTCGAATGTGGTATACCTGTGGAAATCTTTGGAACATACACATGATGATAGTTATACGACTTTCTTTTAAGACCTCACATATGATTGTATCATATAAAGTTGCTTTGTCCCTTGCTTGATTGTTTGAAGACTACTCCATGTGTCACTATCTTGCTTGGAAAAAAATTGCTTTTGAACATCAAACTTGCAATGTTATCAACTATTGTCAAACTTTATCAACCAAGTCAAAACATCAAATGCAAACATTTTCTTGTGTTGCTTGCTAAGAGGAGTCTCATCATTTGACTTTTCTTTTATATGTCATCTAGTGCTTGAACATGCTTAAAGTGAATCTTTGGTCTTAGTGCTCATGGTCTTTTTGTCTTCATGGTCTATGCATGCTTGCTAATTATCCTTTTGCTGAAATGGTTGCTTTGATTTCTTGACTACACTCTTGGGTTGGAGAGTTATTCACTTGTCACCCTACTTGCTCTATCTATTTGGCTATTTGGGCATCTTGCCTAGCTATTGACTTGAGTCATTCATGTCATAAGTTTCTTCGACATATTTTTTGACAAGTCACTTTAATCTCTCTCTACTATCTTGGCAAGTGAACACTCTACCTCCTATAGTTTCAACATCAAGTTATCTTCTAGGCTCTTTTATGCTTGGCTTTGCATCTAAAACTATGGGATCTAAACCTTGTGCTACCAAACTTCAACCTAATCTAGATGATCATGATATCCTCCATGTCACTAAAGAGTTTCAAGATCTATATGCGCAATACAAAGAACTAGAAGAGACAAATGATCTTTCTTACCTTCATCTCTCTAAGCGCATGATAGAAATGAAGTCTAAACTTGAGAAAAGGTTAGAAGAGAAGATTGCATCATTAAATGAATCTTCCTTAAGGTCTTTACATGCATGTGAGTCACCTTCTTTGAGGTCATCCTCTTCTTCTAGGTCTACATGCTCTACTTCAAGACATCAAATGTCTTTATCTTCTAGATCTAAAGACCTCTTTAGAGGACAAGCAAGTGATACCTCCTTTGAGCCTATGCTAAAATTCCATGATGGACCTATCTTTGACCAAGATAATAATGAAGACATGGATGCATTCTATTCACTTGAGAAACAACAGGAAGATCCTAGACATATTTTTGAGAGGGCTTTTACTCCCTTGGAACATTCTTATGATGACACATTGCAAAAACTTCTTGGCAATAAGATCATCATGTTACCTAAGTCTAGCTCATATGGAAACCCATTCTTGGATATCTATTGTTCTTATCATCAACATAATGAGCATAGTACTTCAGATTGCATTGAGCTAAAATATAAAATCCAAGATCTTATTGATAATGGAATTATTGGAACCTCTAGTGACTCATGTGCTGAGGATACTTCTCTTGAGCAAGATTACATTAATGAACCTATGTCTAGTAGCAGCTCTATTACATCTTCCACTTCTTCCAACACTCGTGCATCTCCCAACACTTCAAATCTTTCCAACATGCCTCCATCAAATAAAGAACCTAATGCTTTTCACATACACTATTCCTATCCTTAAGGGCTACCTCTAAAAGAAACTCAAGCTAACCTTCACTTGGTTGCAAACCTTTTCCATGCTACTAATCCTAAACATCCTCAACCTTCATGCACTACTATGCCTAATCCAAACACTACTCCATTCACTCTTCATTCTCCCTTGTCCTTAGAAGTGGCTCCATGTCAAGAGGACTCTGAAAAAGAAAAAGCTATAAATGTCAAGATAGATCAAGATCAAGCACCCATTCATCTCTTTCAAGATTTTTCCATTCCATATCCTATATCTTGTCCACATCCTAAGTATGATGAAGATATCACTTCCACTATCTCCCTTGAGCTTACTAAAAATTATGAGAAAAGTTCTCTTCCTATGCTATCCAAGGCTACTTGTCAAGATCAAAGCATCCCCTCATGTTCTACTTCTCCATATCCACTTCAAAACTGTGCTCAAGCTTCAAGTGCTTCTATTAAAAATGATGTTCCTATCAAAGGTACTCATGAGTCTATTGATGGCTTTGACCATGTTGCTCACTCTAAAGATGTTGATATCCCTTCCCACTATCCCTTTGCATCTTCTAAATCTATCCTTGGTCCTTATCCATCTAAGCTAAAGCATTCAAACCTTCCATCCATATTGGGGCCTTATGTTCCTCCATCTCCTACATTCACTCATAGCTCATCCCCTATCTCTCCCATATTACCTCAAGATCAACAAAGACACTCATCCTTAATGACTTTTCACCCATCTATACATCTAAACCAGTCATATCATCCTTATTCATCCACAAATCCCAATTCCTTTGGAAGTGAGAATAAACATAAGAATCCATTGAAAAATGAAGATCACTATGTCCCATCTAATCAACATGTGAATGCTAAGAAGGAATATGCACAAAAGAGACCACAAAGGTCCACTATTAAAAAAGCTAAATCAAAGAAAATATGGGTTCCTAAACCCATTATTGAAGAAATGTGTTTTGAAGTATCCAAAGGAAAATCTAAAGCTATGTGGATTCCCAAGTCTCTTTTAAAAGACTTGAATATTGAAAATACTTCAAAGTTGACATTCAAGCTTCCAAAGGCTTCTATTCCATCTTCTTCAAAAAATCTTCCTAAAAATATTCCAAAGCCTTCCACTCCACTTTTTTCCAAATCTCTTCTACCACCTCATACATCTAAATCTCAAGCTATTTCATCCATGATTCCTCCATTGTTCCAATACCCTTCAAGGTGTGTGTCAATGTTGATCTTGTACAATATTTCAACCACCCTCATGAAATCCTCTAAAGCTTACACTAACTTTCTATACATGAACTATTATTCTCCATATACTCTTCCTACTACCATTTCTCTTTCATCACCCTATCAACATCTTTGAGCATACCTTTCTATGGTCTTGGATTATCATGACTTATCTTTTCTATAGGAGCATTATCTACATTCAAACAGCTTCAGCTACTTCTAAAAATTCCAAAAAAATTCCAAAAAAAAAAATAGAAAAAGAGAAAAATTCAAAAAAAAATGAAAAAAATTGAAAATGTGCCTTGGTGAAAACCACTTCTTGTGGCACCTTGGTAGCAAAAGTAAAGAGAAATAAATCCATCCTATGGTGAAAACTACTTCTTGTGGTACCTTGGATAAGTACCATGATGAAAACTTGGCAAATAGGCATCATGCATAATTCTTCCATCATCCATCTATCCCTTCTTCTCTCTTTGATCTTGACAATGTTGAGCTATCTTTGCATATTGGCTATCTTATCCACCAGATTTTCTATTGTGCTCTCCCATTCATTCATAGCCTCTATCTTGAGCTTTATTCTTATTGCTCTATCCCATTGCTATACTATCTAGTTGACCCCTTGGTCTTGATCATAATAAATGAAACATGGTTCTCATAGGTCCCTTGACATGGCTACTCTTTTGGACTACACACTTCATGCTATCTCACTTGTTGGCTTCATTTCTTATCCTACATGCTATCTTTCTCATTACTTCCATTGCTTATCCAAAATATGCTTCATATGACTATTTCACCTCTTTCCCTAGCTTGGGTACTCTTGAGGAGTCAGTCCTTGTGGATCACTTTCACTTGCTTCATACTCTTTTTGCATCCATCTTTGCTTATCCACTGGCTTGTTTCTCCATCATGTCCTATACCTTGCTAGACATTAGGAGAAAATGATGTGATCTTTCTCGAGAACTAGTAATCTCTAAAACCTTCTAAAAAATCCAAAAAATTATATATGATGCTGAAAAAATCCTAAAAATCAGAAAATGTCCTGAAAAAATGATCATCTTAGTGAAAATTTCACTTTGATGTATCACCTTAAAATTTAAAAAAAAAAAAATAATAAAAAAATAAAAAAATCTGTCAAAGTGGTGAAAACCTGGAAATAGGCGCTACTTGAAACCCTTGCACCTATGTCTATCAATCTCAATCATCCACTTCGCTACACATTTCTTAGCTTGGAATTGTTTCTTGTCCTCATCTTGGGGGCATAGCTACTTAGCCTATTGAGGTATTCTTGTGCATTAGGGTTTCTTTGACAACTCACAAAATAGTGTTTCTCAACACTTCCCCACTTTGACATCAAGTGTTTTTCAACACTTTACAGATAGTTTACCTACGGTCTCTGATGTTGCGATATTTCTCACTATCAGAATCGAGTCTGGAAGAAATGGCCAAGTGACTTACACACACGCACTTTAACACTTAAAAGAATGAGCTATGCTGATATTTATCTACTTTGTGTGTTGTCTATGATGATTTCTTTGCCATGTGTTCCCTCCCTAATAGTCTTTCGAGGATGTCATTGACTAGAAGACTGGGGGCATGGGGCATGTCTTCTTGATTTCTGCTTGTGGGTATACTTTGTTTGTCTATAGTGTTGTAAGCATTCGTGCTTGTCCTATTCAACACTTTGACTTATAAATGTATCATCCTTGATTGTTGTGCAAGACCTCACTTAGGGTTATCTTGGTGCTTATGCCTTGGTACAAGTATGATCTTGCTAAATTAAACTTAGGGAATCTAATCATGTAGTTATCTTGACTTACATGTCTCTGATTCTTAGATTGGATTTCCACATACCTATCTAATATCGATCATATTCATATCCTCATAGTTATACTAGTGATAGTTGTATGATCTCATGATGTCCCTAAATAAATGCTCAATGACGAAATTAAGAGTCTAAATGTTATGCACTTCTTTCTGGTAAACCACTTTGCATATTAGCTTGCATTTTAGGTTCATTTTCTAGCTTAGTCTTGCATTCTTGAATATGGGGAGAGCGCTCTCTTCATCTTTTTGTGGACATATCAGCTAACTCCTTTCATATATTTCTTTACTTTCTTCTTGTTCATGTCTTTTCACCTTCTTAATCTTTCACTTCATCTCTTTTCTATCTTACCATCACATTCTATAAATTTTTGACCTCTTAAATAATTTCAACATCGTAAATTCATTTTCAGGATCGAAATCCAAATTCGAGTTCATCTTGATGGTCAAAATTGTCTTTTAAAATTCTACTTTCTTCTGAGCAGTTAGCTGACCTTTTGAGGTCGAATCTCTGAATCATCACTGGGGCATCTTCATTTCTTCATGTCTTCATCATTTCCATACTTCATATCTACTTCAATTCATTATTTCATGTCTAAATCATCTTTCTACTAGATTTGACCTAATTTTTATGCTATATCCTTCAAGGTCAACTCTAGTCAAACTGGGGCATTTTATCAGTTTCTTATAGTCATTCTTGGGTTCTAATCATTTATCTATCATATTAGACATTGCTATATCTCAATTTTCTCATGTCTAGCTAGTTTCTGCATCCCCTTACCTCATTTCAATTTCAATCCCGAGGGGGTAAAAATACTCTATCAATGCTTAGGAGCATTTGTTTGATCTTCTCACTTGCTCTCACTCTATCTGCTTTTCTAAGTGTTAGTATTCTTCTTGAATTCTGACATCATCTCTTCCTAGTGTTCAGTACTACTACTATCAGGCTGTGCATTCAGGACTTGCTATCTATTTTTGCATTTCACTCTTCAGAATTAGACATCTATATCTATCATCTTTTACATAATGTGTTCCCAGATCGATCACACATTAGTCAAAGAGGGAAAAATGTAATCACCTAAAAATGGTCATCTAGACTATTAGCCCCCTTTTCAACATTTTGGCTAAATTAATTTAATCACTTACCTAAGCCAAATTGCTAATAATCAATTTATTTGATTATAACCTATAGTTTGACTATGCTATCCTAAGTTCATTATTTGATTAAAATAACATGTCCCCTTTTAATTAAATAAAAGACCCCATTCTTCTAACCCACTTAAAGTGCACACATAAAGTCCTTTTTTCTATTTTGCAATTAAAAGAAAAGGCTTTGTGACTTTTGTCTTATATGACAAGTCAACTTATATTCTATTGGTTGACTTGTGTGTGCACATGGATCACTCCTCTTTTTGAATTCCACTATTGATCATCCACCATCTTCATCTTGATCTCCACCGTCCGTACATCTTTAAAAGGGAGAGATCTTTCCCCCTCAAAGGATCGATCCATCTTTTGAATATTGTTATGCTGCAGGTTTTCTAACAGGTTTCTTTGGAGCTTTGTGGAGAACTTCTATTTCTTGTCTACATTCTCTCATACCATAGCATTTTAGCTTAGATTCATGTTGCATGTTAGTTTAGCTTCTATTTTGCAATAATCTATCTCACATAGCTTAATATTTGGATTGTAACACTCTCATCCATGCTTAGTATAGTTGCATTTTGCATTATCATCTTAGCTTAGTTTCCATACTTGCATTGCATTCTTGAGGGATTCCTTGAAGATATTTGCACTCTTGCTCTTGTCTCAAAGAACCTCTCGTTGCATGGTTTACTAGCAAGAAGTACATTTATAAGGCTTGGCTAAGAGCCTTCATGCTGAAATACTAACTCCCTGCACTCCGTGGATAGGGAGCTCTAAGCCGACATCCAAGCATTCCAACTCATGGAATCGTTTGGATAGAATGGTTTAGAGTGTGACACAAATTCAAGTGTACACTTTTGTATTTAATGGGTGTGGGAGATAGTTGAAATGATTAGTAATCGATCGACCAGATTAGACTTTCTATTACACCAATGCTATTCTTCTATATCAGCACACTAAGTCAAATAGAACATAGGTCAACCATTCAACATTCATCTTGTGATTTTATTTGTTGAAGACCCCTTTATTTTCTATATTATACAAGAAAAAATATCCTTATGGTCAACTTAAAGTCTTGTAATCATCAAACAAGGTCTAGAAACCATCATATCATCTTTAGCCTAGAAACTGAGCCCTTATGATCTTACGATCTCCAATGTATCTTAACATTGGGCCCCTCTTGAAACTTCCTTATGATCACTCAACACACCATAATTCATAGCATTAGGCATCAACCTTGGCTTGAAATTCCTTGACTAGATGATCTCATGATAACACTATGCCATAGGGTTGCAGATTAATCAATTTTTCATTATGGTGTTGCAGGCACATTTTCTTGACCTTTTGATCTTATGATCATAGTCTGGCATAAAATTAGTAGTAGAAACATTTAACCTCTATGATCATATATTATTATGATGTTATGATAGTTGAAAAAACAACAACCATTTTTCTATGGGTATCCTTCATGAAACTTCCATTAGTGAAAAAACAACAACCACATGATTATAGTCCATTTGATAGTCTTGACAACATACCAATTCATGTCATGACTTGACTAATGAGAATGTTTCCTTTCACCAATGGTCTAAAGTTGATTCACCTAGCCTAGCAAGTCTTTAATTTTATGACCTACCAAGGGGAATGACATCACAAGGTCTGTGTCACAATGTCACTTTGTCACCTCCCATAAAACTCTTGCAACTTCATTAGGTGACAAGGCAATGATTTTAGATCTAGGAAGATCTAATGGTGGGCAAAATAGCGGCCCCATAGGAATAAAATTAGATTCATATGGAAATAAAATAAGGTTTTTTGTTCTATTATTTCATATTTCCATTATCATTTCATGCTCAAATGTAGAAGTGACCGTTGGGTGGGCTTTAGCATTAAAATTCGATTTTTTGGTGGGAAGGCATTTTTGGTTAACAATTCCAATGAGCCAAATGGTAGAAGACAATGCTAGGACCAAAATGAAGGTGCAAAATGATGGTTAGGATATCTAAAATGAGGGTTAAAGTGTGCAAAATGAAGGTTGGGCATGCAAGGATGCAAGATGGAAGATGCAAACTAAGAGCTAAAATGCATGGACTAAGGGATGCAAAGTGAAACCTAAGGAATGCAATATGAATGATAAGGGATGCAAAATGAGGACTATGAAGATGTAATATGAGGGCTAGAGAATGCAAGCATGAGGCTCAAAATATGGTGAATGCAAGTGTATGGTATACATGAGTAAAATCTAAGTCATGCCAAGCATGTCTAAAGTTGTAAGTTGTCATGTTTTTGAAGTTTTGAATGTTTTGGACCAAGGTTTGCAATGTTTTGACAAGAGATGTAACATTTTGACAATCTGTAATGTTTTGACAAGGTTTGAATAGTATCCAAGATGTAAATTTTCCAATTTGTTTTTATCTTGATTAATGTTTTCCACACATGAAAAATACAATAAACAAGAATAGCTATTATTAAAGTGAAAAGAAACACCACAACCTAGGCTTTAAGACTATATCCACTAAATTCTCACTTGAATTGAAGTTCAACTACACTTATCTAGAGGAAAAATTAGAACCTTGGCACCATAGGTTCCCCCTTATAGTGCACTCACTTCTTAGGGATACAAAGATCTAAATCCCAAGGGTCATCACTTCCCAAGGGACTATTGCCCCTACTAAGGACCACTAGTATGTGGGATGTCTTCACAGGCATGGGTGACCTCCTAACCTAGTGGATATAAAGGTTTTTGGCCTCTAAAATAAGGTATTTAGTGTGAGCATTCTATTCAGTAAATGAATGATAAAATTCCTTAGAAGGTCTCCTAGCCCTAAGAACTAGGGTTTGACACATGACAAGTGTATTGGAGCAGAGTTACTGTCAATATGGAATTATTTTATCAATTTTGTTATAGAAACAAGAATTTTGACCTATCTTTGGCCTATTATTTCTTTGAAGTCATCCCCTCATGCTCACCAAGTGGTGAGTCTTGGGTCCAAGGCAAGCTTCTCTATAGAAATTGCACAAATTTCTCTTGCACCCAAGATCCATGAATGGTGAGGGGAGAGGATAAATCCATGCAACTCCTAGGGTTCTAAACAATGCATAGACACAAATCAGTATAGAAAGTTCATTTCAGTGCACCAAACAAAGTGTTATCTAATCTAGAAAAACCAAACATAGAGTTTGGACAAGCATATAGGTCTTCAACAATGTCCTGCAAACAATCATTATTAGTTTTTCAATGAATGTCTTCTCCCAAAATTGCCACATGCTACAAATAGATCATTAGTAAGAAAAAATCATCTACTTTAGGTCCTAGAATGAAATTGAAACCCTAGAGGCAGATTCTAATCAAAGTTGGTACTCCTTGTGAGCCAAATACACTTTCAGAAAGAAGACTATGCCCCAGAATAGTAGAATGACTCAAGATGCCCCTAGTGAACTCAGATAGTACTAAATATGTTGATGGTGCACTTGGGGCCTTGAAGGGTGCAATTAGTAGTTTCTAGGCATAGTTGGGAGAGTGGAAGTAGGTTATGAGGAAATGGTGCCTAAACAAGACCCAAAACTGAAAATTTTGAAACCTAGCTAACCAAGTGCACCCAGATAGTACAGAGTGGACCCATGGTGGCCTATTAGGGTACAATTGGTTATTTCTAAGTGTAGTTGGTAAGCTATGAATAGAAGGTGGGGTTTATGTTGACTCCTAGGCCCCTAAAACTAGTTCCTAGAGGTCCCAAGTGCACCCTAAAAGAGCATAGTGCACCCTAGGATAGAAAGCTAACATAATGTATAGATGAGAGCTTAAAATTGTATTATTGCCTCCCTAATTAGACTAGGTTTGATAAGGGAGAGAAAATTAGCATTATACCCCTTCAAATAAGCTCCTTGCACCTACAAGCACAAAAGCAAGAAATATTGGGCTCACCAATTGTATGACCAAAAAATGAGCTAATATCTAACATACTATGAGAAAATAAAAAACTCAATAAAAAAACATTAATACCCTCTAGTCTACCATAAAAGCCAAATAAACAAAGAAAGAAACACAAAGTAAAAACCTCCTCTTTCATTTGCAGCTCCCATGTCCTTACTTCTTCTCTATATGATGTAGCTCCAATTGCTTATAATACACACAATTGAAAAGCAAGAATGCTCTGAGAGTACTAGAAGAGTGATTTGAAGCTTGATGATTATGGACTTAGGCATTAGGACTAGAAGTGAGAGGAAGAATGCTCAATTTATAGTCATCACATAAGAGGAGAGCATTGGAATTGTCACCTTGGATATGCAACTTGGAAAGAGACTCCTTTAGGAAATCCATGACACATATGACACAAAATTTCAAAAGTAGGGTATAATGCTCTGAAGTCAAACATGGCTAAAAATGGTGGAGGATCTATGATGTGTCATGTGACACCTCAAAGCCACTTAAAGCCAAGAATCTATGATGATGATGGATAAATGTATATATGCATAAGGGAATAAGAATATATGGATTATGACAATTCTTAGACAAGTGTAAGGATACAACCCATGATGTAAGATGTCCATGTGTCACAATGATATCAAGATTATGTCAAGATTATTTGAAATATTTGAATTAAAAATTCATTATTCCACACAAATAGAAATTTAGTAATTATGAAATTAAGTGGTTGAAAATGTGACTTAGGAAATTGAGAATTCCCATGGGTTGTAAATGATGAATCAATTAATTGAGAATGTTAGTTTGGAAGAATGATTAGTAATGCGAGATGAAAATGGTTAAAATGACATAGGATTAAATCATGGGTTATTTAATCCTATAGAGAAAATTGGTAGCTAATTGACCAATTTGATTAGATAAGTGCGACAATATCCTTTGATGAAATATGGTGATTATGAAGATTTAATAGGATGATGATGGGTAAACCAAAGCCATGGTCAAATTGATTGATTGATTAAAATTGATAACATGTTGAGGACACATGACATAGATTAAGGACATGTAACATTTAATTGACTTTTTAAATGCTAAAGGATTGAGATTGATTGATAGGGTTGATCATAATAACATCAACAGACATTGTTAATGTTATTACATTGATATGATATTTCCACAATCTAACACTGAGAGACTTGAAAATGTTGAAGATTAGATGATGTGAATGATAGTTTGAACTAGCACTGAGAGCCATGATAGTTCTAAGATTAGATTTATAGGTTTGATAGATTTCCAAGGCACTGAGAGATGTGACGATCCCTAGGACTAGATAGATGATGGTAGATTTGGGATGTTAGGCATGTTCTGAGTTGATTAGGACTGATTTTGAGTGATTCTGGGTAGATTTGGGGTGATTCTAAGTTGATTTGATATGATTTTGATGATGTTGAAATGGGTCCAAAATGATCTGCAATTGATGTGAAAGAGGATACCAATGATGGCAGACATTGTTGAGACATAATCAAGTTGGCCAAAAGATCAAAATTAGTGGAATGAGAAAATGAGATGAGTTAGAATGAAAATATGATTAAATCATAGACACAAACCATTTTTGATCATCTAAATTAACATAATGAAATTTAAGGTCTACCCACCTAGGTTTTGCAGAGCCTAAAGTAAAGGAGTTTAGCCTTATAGTTGGCCTGGATCCTAAATAGAATGTATCCATCATACGAGTTAGCTGCCCTTGGATGTATTTTTTTGTTAGCTTCTTGATAGTTAAAGTCATGAAGACTTTATAGGTGTCTTGTTGATATCTCTTTATTTCCTTTTTATTCTGCATGTTGTTTTAGGGCCTTCTATTCTGGTATGTTTAGTTTTTTGGTGTTGATGCATAGTTTCTCTTGGGATTTTACTGCTTCTCTGCTTGGTTCTTTATAAAAGGTTTTGTGTACTTTCAAAACCTATTTTTTCTTAATCAAAACTTTGTAGACCTCTAAAATAAGTTGTCCTCATAAAATTATTTGTGAATACCCCATGTGATTCATCCTATTGCAAAGTTTGTTTTCAAAATTCAAAGTTCGTGCCTAAGTTTTTCTCAACTATGTTAAGTACTTGAAACTCTATAGTTGTTATATAAAGTCTTTGATATTCCTACTATAAATTAAGGATCAACTTGTTATGTTATTAAAGCTAATTGAATATTTTCTCATTGAGTGGTGACTCATAGTTATATCTTTGTACTTGTCCATTATGAAATTGAAGGTATGATAAAGAATACACCAATTGGAGAGCATATTTGAAGAGCTGATTTATGGTTCTTGGAAATGTTTGAAAACACTATATGGTGTGTCATGCAAGAATTACAAATTTGAAGAAATTTAAATATTCTAGTGTACTTAGAATTGAAGAAGATGTAGCCGCCATAGCTTTTGGTATTCTCACTTTCATGAGATATTTATTTCCATGAAAGTAGGTTACACAAAGGTGTCCTCCATCAAGTGATCTCTATCACTAAGTAAGAAAATTATCTAATATATGCTCACATATTTCATTGGAATAAGTTTTATTAAATTTGTGGAGGTTTTGAAGTGTGTTTGTAGAACAAATTGGTAGAGATTTGCATATATCTACTGCATACAAAGATGAAAGTTATTTTAGGTGAATGAGTTATGAAGTTATGAAATATGGAAAAGTTCATGTGACCTAGTATGCAACCCATTAATGGAATATGTAAGTCTATTTATACCAAGAGATACTTGCCATTTTTTTTTGATAGAATTCATGGTTTCCCTAATGGTATTCCAAATGACCTTGGATAGAAATTACCAAAATTTTGTGGGAAACAATATGATTGAGCAAGTCATCATGTTTAGTTGTTTGTTGACTTAATGGTGATTTTGAGATTGCTAATGAAGATATACACATGAAATTTTTTGTTCAAACTTTGAAGGATGATGATCATGAGTGCTTTTCTTTTTTACCACCATGTTCAAAATCCTCTTGGAGTGAGTTATATTCAGCCTTCATGATGAAATTTGGTGAGAGAGTAAGTGTACATGACACTTTTACTAGGTTGTTACAAATTAGGATTGGAAATGAAGAATTAGTTCCTAATTTCAACGTTAGATTTGGAAAGGTTTTAAGTGAAATCCATGAAAAATTGTACACCCAATGATAAAATATGTGTATTATTTACTTTGATGCATTTGATGGGGGAATGAGCTACTTGTTGCAGGATAAAGAACCTAATACATTGTATCAAGCATTCATGACAGCTATATAGATTGAAAATAATATGAAATATGGATTAACCGAGAGTTATTTCTCTAAAGAGGTTTACCAACAAGATGCACTTGAGAATAGAAATCAATGTCATGTTGATATTGCAAATTCAAATCAGCATATAGGTACCCTATTGTAGTAAATAATCATGTAAAAAATCTAGATATAAAAACATGTGAAGATGAAGTTTCCTTATTTCAAAGAAGAGCTAATCATATTCTTGTTGAAAGGAATGCATGTGTTTATAGTACTATAACAATAGATGATAAAGTGGATCCACTTGATAAGTTCCAAATATATGAAGTAGTTTTAGTTGTTGCTTCTCCTATTGACAATTTTTATTGTGTTCACAATGTCATTAATCATGAAGTTGTAAGTATGCATCTCACTCTTATAAGGAAGAGGAAGTTGAAATTTATGATTCAAGTGATGAAAACAATGGATGATTAAGATGCAACATGGGAAGAAGATAGAGACAATGAGAGTAAATGTTCCTCTATATGGGAATATATAAATTTTTCCCTCAAATCTAAAAATACATTTCAATCTTTGCATTATGCAAATCAGTTTCACAGTGAGGATCTTGAGAATGATTTTTCTCCAAGGTGTGAAGATAAGGAAATGGTAAGTCAAGGTATAACATATGAAGTTGAATGTGAAGATCACAATGAAGGATTATTAAATGGTTTCACATTACATGGTGAAGTTGCAACATATAGTGATAAAACTAAAGATGATTGGTGGTCTTTTCATGTTTTTCATCTTGAGCAAGAAAATAATAAGGATATTGATATGAACCCTATATGCATGATAAATGAAGTAGATAGAAAATCTTCATGTATTACATTGATTTGTTTCTGGATTTGATTGTGTTAAGATTTTTACCATCAACATTGTGAATTACACTACGTGATCCATGATCAAGATGAAATAGAGACAGAGTGCAAGAGATGAAATTTGATCTCTATAATCTTCATGTAGTTGTGGTTTTTCTTCATGTATTAAAATTTTCCATGACAATAGGATGGGTAGTGAGTTTAAAGTGTTTAATAATGCTTTATATGATGAATATTATGTTAATGATTAGCCCATACTTTTTCATAATGTTCATAAAGGAGCATCACATGGAGTTATCAACCCACTTTTTGAAGAACACATTGAAGTTTCAGATTTGGTTAATCCTAATACTTTATCACACTACTATAAAAAAATAGTTTTCTCTTCTTATAGGGTTGACATTTATTGTGGCGATGAGCCTACATTGTGTGAAATCAGTGATGAAATATTTGATGAAGACCTTATTGTGGATAAACCAACTTATTGTCAAAGTTTTAATGGAAAAGATTCTCATGAGGTCTCCAATCTATTGTTTGAACAAGAAGATGCATTGAGATACTTTGAAGTGGTTTTGAATTGTAATACTAATGATGTTTATAAGTACAAATATAATTTCCCATTTATTTTCCAGTTGGTTACACAAGAGGAGTCACAATTTAAAGGTATGTGTGATGTCCTTCACAAAGTAGAGTATGAGTACTTCTTTTCCCAATTTGATAGCACACATGAATCTATTTGTGATGAGTATTTTTAGTTTGATCATGATATTTTTGGGCATGCTGATTTTTCCTTTTATAGTGAGCATGATGTTGAAGTTATGCCTAGATTGTATATGCACTATGAACATGAAGATGTAGAATTTTTTTCCCCTAATAAAGTGATTAAAGATGTATGTGTAATTAGTGAAACTAATATGGATGATATATTCAGCTTGCCTCAAGGAGAAAGAAATGAAAATTGGATTTGTGACAAAGGTAAGAAGTTTTGTTGAAGTCTTGGTGGCTTGGGGCCATTATTTGTAGAAAAAATTGTTGAAGAGAGAAAATTTTGGAGTGGTCTACTTCCCCCAAAGATATGAATCCTTTCCTTTCCCACAAGGGACATGAATCCCCAGACAGAGCCATTATTGAGACTCAAAATTGCAACACTAATTTTGAGTAACATTCTAACAACTAAATCTTAGTGAGCCCCTATAAGTGGTTTGCATGCATATACAATCAACTAGAATTTTGAATCATAGGTTGTGTTCCAAGTTCTAATTATCTTTCATTTAGTATGTTCATGCACCTTAGGTCATCAATTAGAAGTTTTGAGTCACTTGGTGAGGTGTCATTTTGAGAACTTGTCATAATATGCATTTTTGCCTCAATATCAAATAGTGATCAAAACACTAGTTTGTATTTGAGTATCTTGCACATGGTCTACTTTCATGACTCATCACTTTGGAAGTGCTTACTATGCATATTAGAGAACCTATGTTCAAGAATCAATTCATTTTGATATGTATTGATAGGGTTGTAGATTTCATGGAAGGATATGATGAGTATGAGATTCATTGTGAACATTGATGTCTGATTCACAAAGTGAATGGATAGATCATTGATACCTTGATGTTTGTTATGATTTGTGGAATACCAAATGGATAGGGATCTAACCATTCATAGGATCTACATTTTTCTTTTTGTTTCATTTGTAGGTTAGGCTGAAATCAATTCATAATCAAATCTCTTTCCCTTTCATGTTGTAGAGCTGAAAAGGATACCCGCACTTAGCTTGTTAATCTCATAGGTCATGTTAGTAGCTATTTCATGCCTTTGTCATTGGATAAGCATAAAATCATTTGGGTTTTTCATATTCTTAATATAGATTTATATTTATGGTATTTTGCAATGGTAATGTAATGGAATCTAAGGTCTACCTGCCTAGGTTTTGTAGATCCTGAAGTGAAGAAGGAGTTTAGCCTTATAGTTGGCTTAGTTTCTAAACAAAGTGTATCCATAATAGGAGTTATCAGCCCTTAGATGCATTTATTTTTTAGCTTCCTAGTAGTTAAAATCATTGTTAAATTAGGAGCCAATAGACGAAAGTGTGTGCAAGGAGTATATGATTCAAAATAATATTAAATAAGGTCCTTTATGCATTTTCAAAGGTTCCTAAGACTAAAGATCAAAGGAATGTGCTTATAGCATCAAGTAACAATGTTGAGGAATTTTAAGGGAAATAAAATGAATGGGCGTGACCCAAATATCCTGAAGGGAGGTGCTCCCAACTTAAAATTTTATTAAACTAACTAGGTGAATGTGTAGGTAAATTTTTTTTAAAGTATTTGTAGAATACTAAAAATATTAAATTGACTTGAGAGTATGCACATTCAAAATGACATAAATATAGAAAATATAATTGAAAAATATAGGTATTAAATGTTTTTGAAAGGTTAGGAAGTGAAATTTTTTATTTTGCTGATAAAATTAGTGCATATTTTTACTCTAGAGAAGATTTTTCAAGCTTTGTTATAATAATGGTTTTTCCAACTATTTTTCAATAGCTTTCCATTTTAGTTTGAAGGCACTTTCTCACCAAATGGTTAACTAAATCATCCCCAAATTTGGAGAGGATTTTTCTATTAGTTTCTATTTACAATTGGAGTCATTTGGAAGGTATTTTTATTAGAGGTTTTACTAATAGATTGACATCTTTCCAATAGTTAGTTTTCCATAATTTGGAGGGGATTTTTGCATATTTTTAAATCAAATCATGAGGTTTTAATTTTTAATTAAAGGAAGAGAGATGAGAGAATATTTACAACAACAATAGATAGAAAATGAAGATGATAGATGACACCCAAGGATCAAATCTAACCCTCTTTCCTCTTCTTTATATTATCTTTCTTTCTCATTGTATCAGGTTGATTCTAGTTACTTGAGAAAGTTCTCAATTTTTGGTTCAACCTTTCCAACAATTTTTCATGTTTTTATCAACTATGTATAGTTCCCATATAGAGAATAATGAATCTAGCTTAAGTCTATTGTAGTTTGTTTGAGTAGTTGAGCCATATTTCAAGTGTAAATCAGAGATAGTATGAGTTTTAATGAGAAAATAGTTTCATATTTGTTCTCTTGATCTTTGTAAATCAATAAAATTTGAATGAAATGAAACAAATTTTATTTCCTTCACTATCTTGTTGTGAGATAGATGATCCATATTTCATGCTTCAATCCAAGGGATTGATTAATTTTCTTGATAGAAGTTGTAATTTTACCGATTCTATAGGTGGATTTGATAAGAAGTAAGATTTGAAATTATAGTTATGAGAGGCTATAAGGAAGCATTTCATAGATCTAGAACTATTTCATAAGTTGTTATCTTTTTGTGTGTCTTGTGACTCGAATGCCTAATAGATAAGCCACTAATCTTAGCTATAGGAGCTTACATTTCTTGTTGTTTCATCCATGGTTCTTGTTACAATTTTATAATCAAAATCATGTTTTCCTTTTAGTTTTTAAGAGTTGAAAGTAGATCTTCACTTTTCTTGTGGATTATTAGATTGTGTAATTAGCTATTTTATCCCTAATTTTATGTAAAAGTATAGAACATTCAAGGTCATATCTACTTTTTTTTTGGATTCGTAATATTTTATAGCATGAGTTATATTTGATGAATCTAAGGTCCACCTGGGTAGATTTTGTACAACCTTAATAGTTGAAGGAAAATGTTGCCTTGTTAGTTGGTCTAGGTTCTTTTCAAGTATGTTGACAATAGGAATTAGCTTCCCTTAGGCATATTTTTTTCTATTTTCTTGATAATTAAAATTTTGTTGAATTGGGAGCCATCAAAATGCTAACTCTGCTAGGGAGGAATGTACAACATTTTTCTACAACAGTTAGGTATTTGATGTCTTTCTATTTCCTTGTTAAAATTGATGTTTCCCACTTGTTTCCTTATTCATGTAAATAATATATTTGAAGAGTGGATGTTAATTGTGTTATTAAAATACATGGTGTGTTTCTAATCAATTGGTTCATCTTATTACAAAGCATTGTTTTATTTTTTAGAGTCAAGAAAAGATAAATTCTCTTCCTATTATCAATTATGTAAATATTCAAAGGTGGTTTGATAATTTGAAAATTTTCCACACATTGTAATTCTAGTCCATACTTGTCAAGTAGAAATTTGTGCATGAAGACGTATGTAAAAATCATGAAAATCAATGGTACCTACATGCAGTAGTTCTATTTTTACATATGTTGAAGATGTTTTCATGTTTTTTTATGCTGAAATTAATGACGATTCAAAAAAATAAATTTCAAACTTAGAGGAAGCATGCCATAGTATTTCATGTCCATATCGATGTAGTATTGATAGCTCATGTGATGGAAAAGGTAATGTTGAAGATGATTACGTTTTAGAATATCAATCCTCTTTGCATGCTAATGGGTTTCATGATAGTAATTTTGATGCATTCACAAGTTTTTACATTGTCATATATGATGGTTATATAGAGGTATATCAACTAAGTATTTGTAAACAATTTAATAAGGATTCTTTTCAAGTGGTGAATAATCCCTTATTTCATGATTGTGAAGAAGTTTCAATGATGTATAAATCTGATTTGGTGATTGATAGTGTTGCTAATGAAGTAAAACTAGATTCCTTACATTCTTTATAACCATTTGCACAAATACAATTACAAACTCATGGTATGTGTAACATCCTTAATCAAGTTGAATATTGATCCTTTATGTTTCTATTGGATGGCATGCCTAGGCTTTCATAGTGAAGAGCATTTTGAGTTTGGTTATGATATTTTTGAGCATGCTAATCGATATTCTCATTGTGAGAAATATTTTGAGATGGATTCTATCCTTCCTATACACTATGAAATTGAATATGTTGATTATATTTTTCCTAATGAGGTGATTGAAGATGTTGATGTTTTTGATGAAACTAATGTGAATGGTACATTTATCTTGCCTCAAGAAAATAATGTTAAAAAGTACGTGTTTGACAAAGGTAATAAGTGACATGAAGTTTTGGTGGCTCGAGTCCATCAATTCTACATTTAGAGTAGGTGTTTCCTTCTTTCAGTAAAGAAAGTTTTGGTGCTGAATAAATTTTCTTGGTGTGGTATTCTCTTAGAGCCATAGTTGGGAGTCAAAATTTTGCAAGGATTTTGGAGTACCTTATTAAACTTTTGTAAAGCTTGGCCCCTAAAAGAGATTTTTGTGCCCATGTACCTAATTTTTTTTCAAGGAAAATTATGTGTTTCATGTTCTTCATGCATTTAATTTAGTATATACATGCATCTCAGGTTATTAGTTTGAAGTTTTGAGTCATTTAGTGAGATTCTATTTTGAGGACTTTGAGAAACCTACATTTTTTCTGAAGTGTCAAATAGTCTGCAAAGGCCTAGTTTGAATATGAATTTCTTGCACGTGGTTAAGTTTCATGAAATTCCACTTTGAGGATGTTTAGCATCCATATCTAAGAACCCATGCATCATGTTTTAATTCATTTCAATGAATTTTCCTAGGTTTTTGGACCCCTCAAAGCCAGGTGTTTATCTTTGTCATGTTGTTTCCATTTTGTGCACTTTTTTGGGTAGCCCAATTTGTCTGAGTGTAAATATGATTCAATAGACCCAAATGAGAAAATTTATTCACTACCCTATTCTAAATTTTAGAAATATTTTATGTTTCAATTTTGGGACCTTCCAAAATTTGTTTGATCAGTTATTAAACATGATTCCAAATGTAATTTCTAACATTTTGATGCAGATCTTCATAGAATTATCAAGAGGCCTATTTGTGATGTTATAAATTAGAACCTATGATAGATGTTTCCAAATTAATCATACATATATATTCTATACTTAAAATACTAGGCCTCATGTTAGTTTTTAGGTTTTCATGAATCTATTTGCATACTTTTCTGAAGCCATTCCATATGCAAAAATCACTATTTCACAAGGTTGCCTTGTTTTACAAATTTGAGAGGCCATCTTTGCACACTGGCCAAAAAATGCCTAGTCATTCATCATAAGCCTAAAATTTTTCCACATGCTCTATATCTCAAAGATGAATAGTGGTCCAAGTTGCAAGTTTCCAAATTCTTGTTTGACCTATTTTTGAGGTCCATCCTAGATGTAATTTGTTATTTTCTAACATGATCACTTGCATGATAAAATGAAAAGAGAAACTTCAAAGATTAATAACCTTTGATCTAGGAATGATTATGAGTTGAATTTTCTTAAAGAAGAAGTTTGTTGAACAATGAGTGGGTGTGCTAGGTGTTGAGGCCCACTTAGTTGAATGTGTTAGTTTTTAAGCCCATCTAAGAGGGCAATTTTCTTTATTATGTCACTATACATAATTGTTGGTTTTCAAAGGGTTCAAGTGATCAATTTGTGAAATTTTTAATTCAAATTATTTAGAGGGTATCCTAGTGGATTTCAAAGGAAGTTAAGTGTTTGGGTTTGAATTTTATTTTAGCTGGGGCCCCCTTGGACTTGACTAGGTTTGTCTATTCTTTGTTCTTTCAATGACAACATTATGGATTATTATTCAAGAGTTTTCAAATAAATGATGTTGATTTGGAAGGACCAAATTATAAATATATTTAAGGACCCTTCATCATCATGTTACATTATGAAAGGTGTAAGAAATATGAAATGGGGAATTTTATACCAATATTTTATTACAAATTGATCAAGGGAAGGGATATATATATATATATATAGGGGGATAGTGAATAGTATTTTTGGATGCTAGTGCTTATAAGAGAAAAAACTTTATTTTTGTTGGCAAGGCTCGATTGTTGATTGGGAGCCTATTTTCTATCCACCATTCACATGATTGTGCCACCAAACATTATAGAAGAAGAGCATTGATTTTAGTAGTGTGTGAGAAGAGTGCCACCTGAAATTGACATGTAAGATGGTAAGATTGTTTCCTTTATGTGCCATAAGGAGCTTAGTAGGGAACACCCAATCAAGTACTAGTAGGGAGAGATCTTTAAGGCTTATGAGCCATGCAAGAAGGAGGGTGGATTCATGGGAAGCTTGTCCAAAGGATGAGAATTGAAAAATTTTTAAGACTTGGTTGGTCAAATAAGGGTAGGACCATTTTATAATGCTTACAAATAGTGTATGAGGGGTGCCAAAATTCTATCACTAGCCAAGTGCTCTATTAAACATTACTTATCAAATGAGAAGAGACTATAACTTGACATACACTCCATACTAGAGGGTGATGTTATCGCATAATATTTTAGTAGAGAGATAGTTGTTTTGACCTAGTGGTGTTGAGTATGTAGGAGCTAACATAGACACATATCAAAGGTTCTAACAAACTTGAAAGAGTTACATATCAAACATGGATATAGATGAATCCTATTGCCACTCTAAAATGGATTCCCTCATGGACCAATAGAAATGGAGGCAGCTAAATGTTGTGAAGACCACCATTTTTGTAGTAGAATGCAATGTTGCACTACAAATAAAGGAGTGAATTGAACATACCAGGGTAGTCACATGGCTCACATCTATTGGGATCCACTTCAGCAATGGTCCTTCCTATGAAACTACTATCTAAAACCTTTCTTATAAGATAATGTGTTATGAGCTCTTCATCAATGGCATTTTAGCCTAAATCCAAGAGGTGGTTGTGCATCTCCCTCTTTTGGATTGTAACCAAAGTTAAGATCCTCCCTCCATCATTGAATTCTCTACCCAATTTTCTCACAAAAATACAAGAAAACAAATGATTGTTTTCAACTATCCTCCCTAATGTGGGTGGTCAAAGGCCCTATGGTTGGAATGTGACTGGGTTATGCTTTTCTTTTGTAGTAATAGAGGATTATTTTGAATGTTAAAAGACACATCATAATGATTTGTATGAAAACAAGGTTAATCACCAATTGAAATTATTTTGGGTGCTTTGTGCTTAGAGGTCACCTTTCATGATCGATGGTTTATGTCACTTTTGCAAGGACTAAGTCAGTAGGGCATTATTTCAGGAGTCTAGTTAGCATTGTGTAGAAAACATCCATGACACTACATCACAAATGCATGATGGGGGATGTTTTAGCTATTGTTCTTGAAGATTAATGGCAAATGTAATATTGATTTTCTCTCTTGTGTGTTGATTAATGCTCAAGTTATAGATTATGGTCATTATTTCTGTGTTAACAAGGCAATTTTATTGCAGGGTTGCTAAGAGGCATTATCTCACATTGCTATGGTGGGTTGTTATCAATTAATATTTATGTGCAAGAGCTTGTAGATTTAGTGTCTAAACAACTCACTTTATGAAAAATGTAATGGCCTTGTGAGTGAGACCCTCCTAATCCTACATGAAATAAAATTTGAACAAAGCTGGCAACCAACAAGGATAGAGACAAATGAGTCAAAAAGTTCCATGTAGCACACATATCGAGACAATTCTAGCAGATCTCAAAGTCACACACAAGGTTAGTGGAACATCATGATAGTTAGCAAAAGTTAGTAGCTCTAGGCTCCAACTTTATGCTAAAAAAACAAAAATTTAGTCAAGGCATTGTGAAAATTTATGTTTGAAGGATCTGAGGCTACGCACAAATAGTTTGTAGTATATCATGACTTTAGAGCTCAAAGTTCATGGTCAAAAAATATGTTACAAGGTTACCTTGGTGGCTTTTTCAGGACTCCATGATCGTTTGGCCCTTTTTGTTATCGAGTCCTAAAGTTACAAGGTTTTGACACATGGAAAGGTCAGTTGAGGTAGGTTTGACCAATTAGGAAATGACATGTGGTGCTAGGTGGTAGTTAACAAGTGAGTTGACCAGAGTGTGTGTATGAAGTATACAATTCAAGATAATACTGAATAGGGTCCTTTATGCATTTTCAAAGGTTCCAAAGATTTCCCATAGCAGTGAGTGCCAAAGTCGAGGAATTTTGAGGGAAATAAAATGATTGGGTGGGACCCATTTTTCATGAAGGGAGGTGCTCCCAACTTAAAATTTAATTAAAGTTCCTAGGTGAATGTATTGGTATTTAAAAAAAAAGTATGTGCAGAATATTAAAAGTATTAAATTGGCTTGAGAGTATGCACATTTAGAATGACATAAATATAGCAAATGTAACTAAAACATATAAGTATAATATGTTTTTGGAAAGGTTAGGAAGTGGGAGATTTTATTTTGTTGGTAAAATAAGTGCAGATTTGACTACAAAGAAGACTTTTCAAGTTTTCTTACAATGGTAGCTTTCTTAACTATTTTTTAATAGCTTCCTATGGTAGTTTAAAGGCACATTTTGGTCAAATGGTTAACTTGGTCATCCCCAAATTTAGAGAGGATGCTTTTGTTAGTGTATTTTTACTATGGGAGTCATTAGGAAAGAGTTTTTATTAGAGGTTTTAGTAGAAGATCAACATATTTTTGTAAGTTTGTTGAATCAAATCATGAGGATTTTATTTTTAGTTGAGGAGAGATTAGAGAAGCTTTGCAATAATAACAAATAAAAAATGAAGATGGATAGCACCCAAGGATAAAATCTAACCCTATTTTCTCTTCTATATCTTTTCTTTCTTTCTCATTATATAGGGTTGGTTCTAGTTGCTTGATCAAGTTCTCAACTCATGATTCCACTTTTCTAGCAAGTTTTTAATGTTTTGAGTAATTGTGTATAGTTCTCATAGAGAAAATAATGAATTTGGGTTAAGTCTATTGTAGTTTTTTTTATTCATAGAGTCATAGAGTCATATTTCAAGTGTAAATTGGAGATAGTATGAGTTTTAATGAAAAGGTTACTTGTGGGTTATTAGGTTGTGTAAGTAGTTATTAAATCCCTATTTTTTTGGACAAGTATATCTTCAAGGTCATATCTTCTTTGTTTAGATTCAAAATATGTTATAGAACTAGTTATATTTGACAAATCTAAGGTCCACCCTGTAGGTTTTATAGAACTTGAAGAGTAGAAGGATAGTGTTTCCTTGTTAGATGGTCTAGATTCTTTTCAAGTATGTTGATAATAGAAATTAGCTACCCTTGGGTATATTTTGTTTCAGTTTCCTACTAGTTAAAGTTGTGTCAAATCACAAGCCAACATAGTATATTGAAGCTTTGGAGTAAGTTATTTGCTTTGTAATTTTCTTTTGAATTTGGATTTAGTTCTTCATTTTGATTTTGATTTAGTTGTGTATTTATATTTAGGTGTAGATTTAGTTTCAATATTAGTTGTAATATTCTTCTTTTATTTATAGATTTCTATTTCAATTCGTTTCATTTAAATGTATAGTTGCATTAAAAAAAAATTAGATTTGAATGTAATTGTTTAGTCTTACATGTTTGATTTAGATTTATAATTTTATTCACAATCTATTTGATTTATGTTTGATATTAGTTTTTATTTGCATGTTTTTAATATGAATGTTTAAAATTAATTTTAGATTTACATGTTTTATATTAGTTTTAAATTTCTATGTTTCATAATAGTTCTACATTTGTATTTTTCAAAAGATTTATATTTTCATTTCATACTTAAACTTTATCATTAACGGATGACAATGTCGTCATGTTAATGAAATCTGTATTTTATTTAAGTTAACAATTTATTTAAAATAGACTAACCCTTTATTCAGTTTATATCTAGTCATTATTTAATTAGATTATGTATGTATTTTATTTAAGCTATTTTCATAATGTGTTTTATTGAAGGATTTTTCATAACAAATAGATACATATAATATTTATGTTTGTAATATTTAAAAAGTGGCAGGTAATGCCCACATTTCAAAGATTACAATTGAAAGAATCATTTAAAAAATAACTTTAATATTTTTATTAAATTAGATTAGCACTATAGTGCTTAAAATAATTTTATTTCATTAATGTTATATTTTTTCAATAAAAAATGCTTTTGTAACCATATTTCAACAATATGCATTTTATTATAATATTTTCATAACAAAATATATCTAATGTTTGAAAATTGGAAGGAAATGTCACCATATTTCAAACATTTATTTGTTTAAATTAGACTAACCATATATTAATTATAAAAAATTTCTATTTTTGGGCAAGAGCCTACAACACAATGGTAACTTGTGAGCCTCTCATGTGGGACATCTTGGGTTTGAATTCGATTAACACATAAAAATAATTAATTATAATAAATAACAATAATTAATTTGGGCTTGATCAAAAAAATTTAAAATTGCCATTTTTAATTTTAAAAATCATATTTTTAGTTGAAATTTAATTATTTTTAAATTAGAGTAAGTATATATATTTAAAATTTCATTTTTTAATACGAACTTAAACTTAATAAATATTAATGTTTATGTAATTATGCTTGAAGAGTGGAAGATAACACCTCCATTTTCCAAACGTTGCAATGTAAATATTTCATATTATTTTTATATTTTAGAAATGTGTTATTTAATGATTCTAGTATATCTTTGTAATTAATGAAACTGGAGAATTTTCTTTTCTATTAAGGATTGATTTATATGTTTATAATAAATTGTTCATTTTAAAAAACTTTTTCATAATGTTAAAGGTATAAAACTTGGATTTTGATTATGGGATGAAAGTAGAAGTGTCTTGTAATGAAAATATTGTTTAGGGAGCATGGTTCCTTGGGACCATAGTAGGCTATGTCAACAATGCAGAGAGGGATGCATTTTTTCATTCAAGATGACAATTTTATACCTGATGAATGGAGTTGAGATCCTCTTACTAATGATATCTTTGTTGAACATATGAGACTTGCAGCTGCAGTAGTTAGTCTACCTCGATACATTTCATTGAATTTTTCTATAGATATGTTTGATAATGATTGTTGGTGGACATGTGTTTTTGTTGATAGATTTGAATATCCTCTTAGTCAACAATACTTTTTGAAATCTACTTTCCTCATATTCAAAGTCTTCAACCATATTTTCATGCCTAGTCACTTCGAGCACAAGAATGGATACTAAAAGAATGGTATTTAATGTTATTTTTACTTGTTTTGTTGAGATTGACATAATTTTTGGGTATAAGTCATTTGTAATGGAAAATGGGAGACCACTAGGTCTTACAATGGATCACTTATTTTTTTGCTTTTAGTCTTTTGTATTGGAAAATGTGAGATCATCTATTATCATATTTTGCAAAAAATGGTCTTTTAGACCATTTCTTTTTCACCTGATCTATCCAATATTTTAAAAATGAAATATTTTATTTCTATAATGTAATAATATTTTGTTACTGCTTATCTTCATGTTGTGTATTTGTTACAAATTTGTACTTTGATTAATCTTCTAATGTATTTTCTTTTCTTCAATTGTTGTTGTCGCTTACCTCTTCTTTATTAATTAATATATTTTTCAACATACTAATTTTTTTAAATGCTCTTGTCTCCATTCATTATACATAAATTTAAATACACACACACACACACACACACACACACACACACACACACACACACACACACACACACACACACACACACACACACACACACACACACACATTAATCTACTTGTATAATAACTTGCTCTGATTCTTCATTCCACCATTTAACAATAATAATCTTGATTGTTACTATATTTCTCATGTACATATAAATATATGTTACTCACTTTAATATTATTTCTCTTCATTCATGCATATTCTATGCATAAATTAGAATACATATATAAACTTATCAATCTACTTGCAAAATAACTTGCTTCAATTCTTTATTTTACTTGGAAATAATAATTTTGATTGCTAAAATATTTTTCATGTATTATATAAATATATAGTACTCACTTTAATGTTATTTTACTACTAGCTATGGTGAGACCTAGGTTGAATTTTGAATAGGAGGAAAGAAGAGAATACCAAAGATAATATCAGAGAGAGCATCATAGAGAATATTGTAGATGTTGAAAATAATAACAATAACATACAAAAACTCAAAAAAAAAAACAAAGAGTAATAGAAAATCAAGGAAATGGGAAAAGGTATACTAGAAGAGGGGCATAAGTAATGGTTGTGTTGGTTCCCAAAACTATAGATTGGAAATCCAAGAGCTTGCCACTTCTCTGATAGGACTTCTCAATCAGTTCTGGCCAATGAACGGAAATCACTTAGATTCCCTTGCACTTCGGGCTCCGCTACACACACACACGAGTAGACCTTCACCTTGAACATTGACCACTGGTTCAAGGTTTTTCTATCGTGAATTTAACCTTGGAGTTCTTTGATTGGAAAGGTCCTCGAACTCGATTTAACTAAAATTTGATGTTGAATATTTGATAATTGAATGTTTTATATAAATTTTGAAAATAATGGAATTGATGCTTGTAGGAGGAGTATATATAGATTTTCTGACTTTAATAACAAAAGACTAGTACTTTGTTAATTTGGGCGATAGAGTCAACTTCGATGAATTTTCATGTACAACTTCATTATGTTCAATGCACTTATACTGCCAACAATTTTAAAAATCCAGATGTGATAGACCAATTATAATGCAATCTTAAATTAGTCTAGATTGAATTTCAACTCCGCTGAGAAGGAGACAAACTAGATAGAGGTACAGAAATAATTTAATATTTCACAACCCCTATGATGATCAAATTTAAAATGCTTAACTGACAATGTCCACTTATCTAATATCAAAATTGTATACAAAATTCTAAAAATATTTACAAAGGACAATTCGCCTGCAGTTTAAATCTTTGTGCCTTTAAAAAATAAACAAATCACATTTTATTTTATTTAAAAAATAAAATAATAGACTTTATATTACAAAATCATAATAGATCCCTTATTCCTCTGTACAATAATAAAATAAAAATAATTTTCTCCTAAGAGAATATAAAACATTCAGATGATGAATATTACTTCCTCTTCAAATCAAAATATCTCCATTTATATTACATCTAATGGATGGCGTGACTTTTCAATATGAAAAGTCATACTTCTTAAAATATTATTACACTTTCTAATCACACCCTTTCTTTTAAACACAAATTTAGACTATTATTAAAACTTGAATGGGATGATATGGATTTACTAAAATATTTATATTAGCCTTCATATTTTTCCTTATACTTTAGTGGGCTTTGAAAGGCTATTTAATGTTTTATAACCATTGACGAAAAAGACCCTCGAATGCCCATTATATTGTTCAGTGATTATGGTTCTTCCCAAACATGCTTCTTCATTAATCGAAGACATAATCCCCATCAAAAAATCTAGAATATTATTTTTCAATGTGGTGGTGAAAAAGATATGTTGCTCTATATATTTTACTGAATGTTATTTGTGTAGGTCATTGAAAGAAAATATGGCACGTGGCTTCCAAATTGATACTTGTCTCTTCTACAATGGCTACCGTCTCAGTCAAATACTTCAGTGCTCCCTATTACAACCTTTCCATTTCAAACATTGGTTCTTAGATACTGTTCATTCATTCAATTTTGTCTTGTAACGCTATATGAAAGCTTGTTTTTGAACAGTGATCAAGGCATCCAAGTATACCCACACCCATCTTTGTTCCAAGCTCCTGATAATGAAAGATTGATCACCTGGGCTGTGTATCCTGGTCAGTATCATTGTAGGTTGGAGATGACATTGCTTGAAGTTTCTATTTAGACTCTTCAACCACAACATCTTTATTTTCACCACACTTATTGACTTGTATTCACAATTTTCTAAACAATGGTTATTTGCATTTCAAAAATGGGTTGCACAATACACTGGAATCTTTTTTGATTCAAAAAATACTTTATGATTGTATAACCATCTTTGTCAATTCATATTTCCTCAATACTATAGTAGTTACAGTTTGCAATAATTTTTAGAGTTGGGGATCTAAGGTTCGATCGTTCTATCTTTCATAGCCATATTGTCTAAAACACAATGATCTTTGGTGGAGGAACACATGATGACATTATTTTTCTCATGGCTTTAGAACCAGTGCTACTCTGGAACATGTTTGGTTTTCTGGGTATTTTTGCAACTTGAAAAATTATTCCTTATTCTAGAGTTGCATTTCCTTCAATCTTAAAAGCTTGTCAAAAATTTGCTCCTATCTAACACTTTTTCAGAATCAGAAGTCATGCATCACTTTCTTCAATCTGGAGAGTCCCATCAAAAAATTATGCATAACCAAAATCTCCAAGCATGTAAGTACTACCATTAACATAAATATTTTTGGGCTTAAGATCCAAATACACCACTCCATGTTTATGAATAAATTCCAATGTTTGAAAGATCTAATACACATTGTGCATGAAGTTTCTATTCTCAAATTAGCTGTTGTCACTGATTATGTATGTATTAATGTTTGGGCTTAGTGTTGTTCATTAAATACATAACACTTCAATAGCTTCTGATAGCTCATTTGAACCATCATAGTTCTCTCTTCCTCGTATAATTTTATTCCCTAAAATCATCAATATATGACAAGTAAATTCTATTGCAAAAATGGAGCCTCTAAAATTTGAGCTCCTTCAGGTTGAACATTTGGAAATAGAAAATAAAGATTAGACAAATGTAGAGAGAAATAATCATTGACAAACTCAAAGGGTCCTCTAAAATATAGAGAGGAATCAAGTACAACATCCTAATACCCAAACACATGACATATATGAGCACCCTAAAAATATAAAGAATAAAATAAATATTGAGAATGTGAGTTCACCATCCATATAACATGTACCAAAAATACGATAACTTACAAGTGGAATCCATGTAAATAAAAGATTGGAAGGTGATATATAAAACATGCCCAATCCAAATGGTATGGTTCAATCTAAGTTTGGAAGATTCTAAATGTATTGATTTAAGTAAAAATAGATTTTGAAAGGACCCAAAACCTTTTACATGGAATGAAGTAGAGAAGCAGTAAAAGCCCAAGAGAAGTTGTGCATCAACACCAAAAAAATAAACATGACAGAATAGAAGGCCCTAAAATATCAAGAAAAAAAGAAGACAACAAAGATACAACAACAGGATAGCTGTAAGTCTTTAGTAGGTTAGCTGCCTAATCAGCTAAAATATTCATGTTCATAGTAGAGGCTCTTTATCATCCATAACTTATTTCTTCTTCAATTTTTCCCTTGTGCATTTGTTGGGACCTTCGTCATTCTTCATCTCCTTTGTACCCTTATTCTCCCCTATTTCAGCTTATCCAATAAAATCTCGATATTCCCCATAACAACTTCAATATAGAATAGCTCTAATCAAAAGTTTATTGAAAACATTCTTAGTGCCCTCAACTCTATTCTCCAAATTGTCCATCTTCTTCTACATGTCCTTCATCACTTGATATATAGCTCTATTTTTAGCTTCAAGAGGTGGGAATCTCTTCATCAAATTCTTAACTTCTTTAGCATTCCCAATCACATCTAAGAGCCTATCCAGATGTTGACCTAAAGTCTTCTCACCTCTATTTGTTTTGATAGTTTAGACATTAGATAGATAGTTTGAAGGCACCAAAAATGTGTTATGTTTGTGAAGAGTCATATATGGGAATGAAAGTACATATCACACTAACTTGATGGTTCTATTTGCAACATGTGCCATCAAGAGAGAGGAATTTATAGGTTTTCATCTTCAAATAATATGGATCCTAGCTTGAACCAGAAGAGCTTACAAAATTGACTCAAGATGAAGAGATGTTGATTGCACCTATTGTAACCCTATACTAAAAATTACACATGTAACTAGTAGTCAATAAAAGTATAAAGAACCAATAATTAGTTTTTCCCAACATGTTGAACAAGGATAAAAAATCTTGGCACATACAATTGTTCATTTACCAATCATTGTTTTTTATAGAAGGGTTCAATGTGGTACAAATTATAAATTTACTATAAATAAGGATCATATCTATAGAGCATTGAAATACAAGTTGAGAATGATAAATTTTATACATATGTCAGAATTAATGAAAGTGATCTTAATGAATTACCAATAAATTTGGATGATATTTTTTTTGATATATTAAAGAGGATACAAATGGAGTTTGATTCTTTTGCAAATGAAGTCATATTCCTAGGTCTATTCATGGAGATAGATGAAAGTAATATAATTAAGCACACAACCTCTATGGCTTCAAGGACATCTAATTCTCAAAGAGAAATTAAATTAATCCATGCATGAGTTAATAATTTTGATGCAATTTCATCTTCTTTAATTGAGTAACCATCTATAGGTGCATCCCCAATCAATGAGGATGTGGTATTTCCAATATTGTATTTAGATGAAAGATGTGATTGGTTAGAGACTAGAATGAAATGAGTACATTTTCTTGAACTTTTCAAGCATTTTTGAGGTAAAGGGATCACCACTTTGGTAATATCTATGTTTTAGGTATTTTATGGTGAACATGACAATGAAGCATTGTGCACAAAGTTCAATAGTTGTGTTTGCAAAAATGATTTTTCATGACATGCCAATTACCATCTATAAAGTACATGAATATATGGAGAATATGCCACATAATAATCTAGAATATAAGATAATTATGTAGTATGGAAATTTTTTAAGAGGAACAAGATCATATTGGATTAAATACAAAGTAGAATTTATTGGCTTGCTTCACCAACTTGGAACACCTACAATTTTCTTCATAATAAGTGTGATAGATATGTAGTAGCCTAATTTATATGCAGTAATGGCTATTACACCACGTAATAATCCACATGAGGCTTATAAATGAAGAAGACAAAATATCATCGACTATCCATATATAGTCACACATTACATACACTTAAGGCATATAATGTTTAGAAAGGAAATACTTCAATAAGGTATGAAAGTGAAGGACTTTTGGTAGATATGAGTGGTAGCATCATGGTTCACCTCATGCTCATGGCTTCATATGTTAGAATGATTAGAATAATTAAGAGAGGGGGGAGGGGTAAATCAATTATCCCTAGGTCCTAATATACTAATTGAACTTTTAATAACTTCAAAAAAATTAATCAAACTCATAAATCCACTTGAAAAATAAGAAAATTCTTTAGTAATTTAACTTATTCATCTAATCACTTGGATCTTTGTTTTGTTAAATGTTGGATAACATAGACATATAATAGTAAATAGCATGAAACATGGAAACAACATTCACACAAGAATGACAACAGGATTTAACATGGAAACCCAATTTGGGAAAAACCATCAATTGACATGTTGTCACATTATCACTCTTTTGAAGTGAGCTAAGTTAATAGCCAACCCCAAAATAGCTTACAAAAAAACTATTAGGTGTAACCGTATTAAAGGATTTAGGAGTGGCCTTGTTAGAGGCCTTTAAAACATCCCATTATAATATCACCTTGATTAAAGGATTTACAACATGATTGTTAGGTCAACCTTGAGTAAAGGATTTTACAGCCACAATGGTTAGAAAGTTATGACTAAGTTGATATGATAAATTACAACTCACTTTTTGAATTAAAATCTCCATTCAGCTCATTCTTGATTCATTGACTAGACTTCATCACATACTCTATCTTCGATCTACTTGGAAACACTTCAAAAAAATCTTGTTATGCCATCTTCTCACTTTCCTCTACAACTTTTTTCTTCACTTGTCTTCTCCACAAATTCTCCCATCCAACAACCAACTATAAATAATCTCTTATGCCTCCTTAAATAGCCAAGTTTAATCTTTGTCTACTTAAAAATAATCATAGATCTTAGGGTTTGATGAAATTTATTGAATTAGACCATCATTTTTCCTTCTTATTCTTTTTTAAAACTTATAAAAACTTCATGTTGAATCCTCACCTTAGATTTCTTAACAAACTCAATTCATGCATTAAATATGCCATCTCATCAATCCTTATCTTCAACTCATTTGGACTAATCCATAAATTCAATTGTGTTAGCCTCAAATCTTGATTCTTTCATAAATTATTAATTTGTTAACACTCGGTCATCACTATGTAGCTCAGTCACTACTAATCTATCTTTTTCAACTTACACTAGCTCACTCAACTTTCACCATGCTTAATTGTAATTTAAACTTTTCTTCATCTTACTCAACCATTACCAACACTCAACTAATACTATTTTTCTTGGCCATGAATTAAGTTCCTTTATCTTCTGCTTCTACTCCTTCACTAACCTAGTAACCTGTTACTAGGTCAAGCTTAGTGTTTACCCAACTCCTTATTTTCTATGAAACATCTCATCTACACTTCAATTCATCATTATTCTTTACTTAATTCAATAATCAAACAACATAGTATCTTTTCAAATACTAACTGACCAAGTGCCCATTGTAATTCCATCATACTTACTCCTCTTTACTCAACAACTTTACTAGTTAATATTTTTATCTTCTTTTTTCAAGTCCTCTTCATCAATCAACTAATATGATACTCTATATACTATAATAAAATGTCTTAAAAGTAAGGTTTGACATCAATGAGAATATAACAATTATTCCAATTTTTGTTTCCAACATCATATGGCTTGAAGGGGTACCAAAAATAGATAGTATCAATTCATCAAATGTGGATGATAGAAAAAAGTGCAAAGATATTTTGATTCCATTATTCATGCATTGAATCCTATATGTGATCCTCATTAAAGAAATATGCATCTAAGTTACATGTTGTAAATGAGTAAAAGATTAAAATGTGTGTGTTAACATTTATTTAAATCAATAATAAATAAATGTTCCTTTTTAGGCATTTCAAAACTTTGGTCAACATTCATGCCTCAAGAATATTGTACAACTACTTGAGATGGATATCGACCATAACTATGAATAGAAACTCAAGTGTGTTGAAAGACACATGGTTTATAAAAAGGGTTCATACCTATGTAAAAAAAAAAGAATAATGGATTGCAGATAATTGATTCACAAATTTATAGTTGTATCCTAATTTTCTATATCACCGTTTCAAATAGGTGGACTTAACAAGATACATATTGTGATATACCAATTAGGGTTTTATAGTATATTTTTTAAGTAAAACTCATTGACTCATATTTCATGAGTAATTATTCACAAAAATCTATCTCTAATGAGAATAAATAGAAACTTAGCACTCATTGGATCTAGGTGATGCTCATAGAGGTGAAGCACCAAGTCTTCCTAGGAGGTCACCCATCCTAGTATTACTCAAACTTGAGCATGCTTAACCAAAATGTTTCCTCCATGAATAAACTCACTCTACTTGCAACCTCATTTGAAAATCTTCACCAAAGTCTTAGTTCTTCACTTATGTGAGAATCACCTAGATCCAATGTTTGTCAAGTGTTCTATTTATTCTCATGAGAGATGAATTTTTTGAATCACTACTCATGAAATATGAGTCAATGAGTTTGACTCAAAAAATATACGGTCAAATCCTAATAGCAATATCACAATTTGACTTACTGTGGAAAAATATCTCGTACTTATCAATTAATGAGCTTAAGGGAGTTTATAATAAATGGTTCATAAGTAAAAACATTTGGTGAAGGTTTTTCAAATGAGGTTTCAAGAAGAGTGAATTCAACCATGGAATAAACTTTATAGTTAAGTGTACTTGAGCTAGTGTAGTACTAGGATGGGTGACCTCCTAGGAAGTCCTGGTGCTTCAACTCTATGAGAATCACCTATATCCAATGAGTGCTAAGTTTTCTATTTATTATTATGAGATATGGATTCATGTGAGTGACTACTCATAAAATATAAGTCAATGAGTTTGACTCAAAAACTATATAGTTAAATCCTGATAGCAACATCATAAATTGATTTATTATGGAAAAATATCTCCGACTTATCAATTGATGACCTTAAGGGGATTTCTAATAAATGGTTCAAAAGCCATAATATTTTGTGAAGTTCTTGCAAATTAGGTTGCAAAAAGAGAAGGTTTAACCAAGGAGAAAACTTTGTAGTTAAGTGCACTCGCACTAGAGTAGTACTGGGATGGGTGACCTCCCAGGAAGTCTTGGTGCTTCACCTTTGTGAGCATCACCTAGATCCAATGAGTGATAAGTGTTCCATTTATTCTCATGAAATATGGATCCATGTGAATAAAAACTCATGAAATATGAGTGAATTATTTTGACTCAAAAGCTACATGGTTAAATCCTAATAGCAATATCACAATTTGACATATTGTGGAAAAATATCTCCTACTTGCCAATTGATGAGCTTAAGGGGATTTATAATAAATGGTTCATAATGCATAAAATTTGGTGAAGGTTTTGTAAATTGGGTTGCAATAAGAGTAGGTTTAACCATGGAATAATATATTTAGTTATGCATGAATGAACTGGAGTAGTACTAGGATGGGTGACATCTCAAGAAGTCTTGATGCCTGACCTCTATGAGAATCACCTAAATCCAATGAGTGCTAAGTGTTATATTTATTCTAATGAGATACATATTTGTGTGAATACCTACTCATAAACTATGATTCAATGAGTTAGACTCAAAAACTACATAGTTAAATCCTAATAGAAATATCACAATTTGATTTACTATGGAAAAATATATCCTACTTATCAATTGATGAGCTTAAGGGGATTTATAATAAATAGTTCATAAGGAATAACATTTTGTGAAGGTTTTTAAAATGAGGTTTCAAGAAGTGTGGGTTTAAGCATGAAGGAAATTTTGTAGTTAAGAGTTGGAGTAGTACCGGGATGGGTGACCTCCTAAGAAGTCTCAACGCTTCACCTCTATAAGCATCAACTAGATCCAATGAGTAATAAGTACTCCATTCATTCCCATGAGAGATATATTTGTGTGAATTGATACTTTAAATATGATCCAATGAGTTTGACTCAAAAAGTACACAGTTAAATCTTGATAGTAATATCACATTTTGACTTACTATGGAAAAATATCTCCTACCTATCAATTGATGAGATTAAGGGCATTTCTAATAAATGGTTAATAAGACATAAAATTTGGTCAAGGATTTTTAAATGAGGTTTCAATCAAAATGGGTTTAGCCATGGAGGAAACTTTGTAGTTAAGAATGCTCAAGCTAGAGTAGTACTAGGATGGGTGACCTTCTAGGGAGTTTGGACGCTTCACCTTTGTAAGAATCACCTAGATCCAATGAGTGCTACGTATTCCATTTATTCCCATGAGATATGGATTTTTTTGAATCACTACTCATGAAATATGAGTCAATGAGTTTGACTCAAAAACTACACAATTAAATCTTGATAGCAATATAACAATTTGACTTACTGTGGAAAAATATCTCCTACTCATCAGTTGATGAGCTTAAGGGGCTTTCTAGTAAATAGTTCACAAGGCACAAAATTTTGTGAATGTTTTTCAAATGAGGTTGCAAGTAGAGTAGGTTTAACCATGGAGGAAACTTTCTATTTAAGCATGCTTGAGATGAAGTAGTACTGGGATGGGTGACCTCCTAGGAAGTCCTAGTGTTTCACTTTTGTGAGAATCACCTAGATACAATTAGTGCTAAGTGCTCTATTTGTTCTCATGAGAGATTGAAAGAAAATGATAAATACAAAATATAAATAACTAACCCAAGAGAGCTGGAAATGAAAATAAAAAGTTACCATAAACTCTTGAAGCTTAAGAGATCTTCCCAAAGATCAACACAAATGGAGATAGAGATTTTGAAAAGGGAAAGGAAAAAAAATCCCCTTGTGTACTATTATGAATGAGAGAAAATCCTATGGAGAGAGAGAGAGAGAGAGAGAGAGAGAGAGAGAGAGAGAGAGAGAGAGAGCACTATCTTATTACAATAACATCAAAGTAATGTGTAGAAGAGTGGAAAAATGAGATAGAGGAATCTCTTTTATAGGGATGATAATGGAGTTGCATGTGGTTTCATGTGTAACTAACATTTCTATGAATACCAGCATTAATAATAAGTGTTTGAAAAGTGTCAATATCATCTTAAGGAGAATAAACTAATTTCCTTCTAAAAGGAATTTAAAAAATGAGTTTTCCTCAGACATAGACAAGAGGACAAGAAGTGACATGTCCTCGCATGTCTACAGGAGGAAAAAAAAATGTAAGGGATACCTTGGTTTATCCCATTAATAAGTAAATACAACCAAGGGAATATTAATTTTCTAACACCCACCTTTAATATTTACTTAGGGAGATTACATAAAAGGGTATCAAACCCATATTCTTACAATGAAATTCAAACTTCTCTCTAGGAAGAGGCTTTGTAGAAATATCAAAAACTTGATCTTCACCCTTGCAATAGATGAGGGAAATTTTCTTATCTTCAATTTGATCTCTAATAAAGTGATGGTGGAGAGAAATATTCTTTGACTTTGTATGGTAGATAGGATTATTTTCCAAGGCCATTGCACTTTGATTGCCACAATTTAAAGGTGTAGGTTCTTGTTGAGGTAGTCCCAAATTATCAAGTATTCTTCTAAACCATAGATGTTATTTAGATGCATTAGTAAAAAGATTATATTCATCTTCAGTAGAACATAGAGAAACAAAGGCATCTTTCTTACTTTTGCAACATATAGCACCTGAACCAACAAAAAAACAATACCCACAAGTAGATTTCCCATTATTGGGATATCTACCTAAATCAAAATTAGTAAATCCTTGTAAAGTAAAATTAGTATTTGTATTGGAAAATAAACCAAGATGAAGAGTTCCTTTGATATATCTTAATATTCTTCTAGCAACTCTAAAGTTTCTTTGTTGAGGTTTGGACACAAATCTTGAAACTAAATTAACATTATATGCAATATCAAGTCTAGTAAGAGTAAGATAATTCAAACTTCCTACAAGTTTTCTATAAGAAGTAGCATCAAATAAAGGGGTGTTCATATCAACCATTAACTTAGTTCCTAAGAAGTAATGTAGAATTCCTAAATTAGTCATTTTAATTTTTTGATTAAATTGAAACTTCATATTAGAACTTAAAGTGTGAGAACTTGAAGTAATAATAAAATCATTAACACATAGAATAATGAGATTGCAATTAGAGTGGGTTTAACCATGGAGAAAACTCTCTAGTTAAGTGCTCTTGAGCTGGAATAGTACTAGGATGGGTAACCTTCCAAGAAGTCTTGATGCTTCACCTCTATGAGCGCCACCTAGATTTGATGAGTGCTAAGTATTCCATTTATTCTCATGAGAGATTGAAAGGAATTGATAAATAATAAATATAAAGAACTAATATTTTGAATGATGGGAAATCCTATGGAAGGGGGGGGGGAGAGAGAGAGAGAGAGAGAGAGAGAGAGAGAGAGAGAGAGAGAGAGAGAGAGAGAGAGAGAGAGAGAGAGAGAGAGAGAGAGAGAGAGAGAGAGAGAGAGAGAGATATCATTACAATAACATCAATGTGATGTGTAGAAGAGTATAAGAATGAGAGAGAAGCATCTCTTTTATAGAGATGAAAATGGAGTTTAATGTGGTTACATGTGTAACTCTCATTACAATTAATCCACCATTCATAATAAGTGTGTGCAAAGTTTCAAGATCCTCCTAAGGAATTACAAAAAATAATTTTTCCTCACACATGGACAAGATGACAGGAATTGACATGTCCTCACATGTGGGAAAGAGGAAAAAAAAAAAAGGGATACCTTGTTTTATCCCATTAATAAACAAATATAGCCAAGAAAATATTAATTTTCTAACACCCCACCTTTAATCTTTACTTGGGAAGATTACATTGAAGGGTATCAAACCCAAATTTGTACAATGAAATTCAAATTTCTCTCTAGGAAGAGGCTTTGTAAAAATATCAGCAACTTGATCTTCACACTTGCCATAGATTAGAGACAATTGTTTTTCTTCAATGTGCTCTCTACTAAAGTGATGGTGGAGAGATATATGCTTTGACTATTCATGGTAGATAGGATTCTTTTCCAAGGCTATTGAACTTTGATTGTCCAATTTAAAGGTGTAGGTTCTTGTTGAGGTAGACCCAAATTGTCAAGTATTCTTCTAAACCATAGAGCTTCTTTAGATGCATTAGTACAAATTTTATATTCATCTTTGCTAGACCATAGAGAAACAAAGGCACCTTTCTTACTTTTCCAAGATTTAGCACCTAAACCAACAAAGAAACAATAACCATAAGTAGATTTCCCATCATTGGAATCTCCACCTAAATCAGAATTAGTAAATCCTTGTAAAGTAAAATTAGAATTTGCATTATAAAATAAACCAAGATGGAGAGTTCCTTTGATATATCTTAATAATCTTCTAGCAGCTTTAAAGTGTGTTTGTTGAGGTTTGGATAGAAATCTTGAAACTAAATCAACACTATATGCAATATTAGGTCTAGTACGAGTGAGATAATTTAAAATTCCTACAAGTTGTCTATAAGAAGTGGCATCAACAGAAGGAGTATTTGTATCAACCATTAACTTAGTTCCTAATTCACATGGAATATAAAAAAGGTTAGCATCATTCATTTGAAACTTATCCACAAGATCTTGATCATACTTACTTTGAGAAAAAAAAAATACCCTTAGGCATTTTTCATATTTGCATTCTGAAGAAGTAATGTAGAATTCCTAAATCAGTCATTTGAAATTGTCGATTAAGTTGAAACTTAATATCAAAAATTAAAGTGTTAGCACTTGAAATAAGAACCAAATCATCAACATACAGTATTATAAAGATAAAATCATCTTGCATGTGTTTAATGTATAAGTTAGGATTTTTTTTACTTCTAATCAAACCTTTGAGAAATAAAGAAATCATTAATTTTGGAATACAGTACTCTCTAGGAGATTACTTTAAACCATAAATAGATTTCTTTAGTTTACATACTAAATGTTCACTACCTTCTTTAACAAAATCAACTAGTTGAGCCATATAAATTTCTTCATGTAAATCACCATTTAAAAAAGCACTTTTAACATCCATTTGATGAATAGACCAATTCATTTGATGAAAGCACTTTTAGCAACTAGTGCAAAAGTTACATTGTAATCTAAACTTTCAATTTGAGAAAATCCTCTTTTTAATAACCTAGCTTTAAAATTACTAATTTCATTATTGGCATTGATTATAATTTTATAGAACCATTTGCATGAAACTAAATACTTACCATTAGGCCAATGAGGTTGAATTAAAGCTTGTTAAATATTTTGAGGATCATTAGAATTCATAAGAGAAGATATTTATGTTGGATACAATTGATTAATTTTGTATTATCTTTGATGTTACACAAATGTCATATCATTATCAGTCAATGTATGCCAAGCTCACTTAGGCAATGGAGACATTTTTCTATGTCTATTCAGCATTCTTGTGGTTGCCTAGTTTAGAAGGCAATGTCTACCAAGTTCACACAAGCATCAAAGGAAAGTGTGCAAAAGATGATTGTTAACTGAGATCACTTAGCTAATGAAGAAAAGTTGGATGGAATGAGTGTTAACTGAGCTCACTTGGTTGCCAAAGAATATCTACAAGTTTGTAGTGTTAACTGAGCTTTTGTTGGTTAACACAACAAATTGTTTCTAAGTTAGTGTCTATTGAGTTAGGTCAATTAATGAAGGATTTTATTATTTTGGCATATTAAGCTTAATTAATTTATCTATTGGTTCTAGCCAACTTTGGTAATGAATATTAGTTATTCTAAGTTATATATGAGCTGACTTGATAATATGAAAGATACAAGTATATGGTCAAGTTGTGAATTTGAAAGTGTGAAAGTGTGAAGATGTAATAAATGAATTGAATATTTAATGACGAAGAGAGGAAGAAAATTTGTAGGATAAATAGAATATCCTTGTGCAATAGAAAAGTTATATTCAATCAAGAAGGATCAAGTACAAGCTAGAATAGAGACCTATAATTAGAAATTTAGTTGCATTCAAATTAGGTCATCTCATTGTTACTCTCTAACCATTGTAGTAGTGATCTAAATCTCTTAACAAAGTTGGCTTAGTAGCTACTTGTAAATCCTCTAACAAGGTGGCAGTTCTATTGAATAGTTTTAAGACATTTAACAAGGCCACTCCTAATAGGGTGATTAAATCCTTTAACAGGGTCACACCTAACAGTGTGTTTTTTAACCTTTAACAAGGTTGGATCCTAATAGGGCTCACTTCAAAAAAGTAAAAAATAGTAACTAGTTGCAATTGGTGGTTTTTCCCAAATTGGGTTTCCATGTTAAATTCTGGTGTCAAATGTGCTCATGCTATTTTCTTTTATGTGTTTGTAAAGTAATGGTAATCATAGACAACATCTAAGATTTTCATGTTAAGTATTTACTGAGCATATTTAGTAATAACCAAGTTACAACATTTTATGTGTGTTTACCGAGCATCAACAGTATTTAGCATTTAGACTTTATTTTGCATTGACATCTAAGGGATCTAGGATTTATTTTAGTAGTAACTAATTCACCTCTCTCCTCTTATATTTCCAAAAATTGGTATCAAAGCTTTTGGTGCTTGTAAAGAAGGTTTCAAGGACCTTAAAGATTAGTATGTCTTATAGAAGAGAGATCCCTAAGCTGAATAGAGACAATTTTGCAGCATGACAAGGACTTATGAGGTTACATTTGGCTACCATTAGTGATTTAGGATGCAAATATCTTGATATTGAATACAAGACTCCCACTAGAACATTATCTATTGAAGATATTATTGAAAAGAAGAATCATAACATCATGATGATTGATATTGCATCTGCTCTTAGTTATGCTGAATTTGATAAAGTCAAGGACTGCAAGACAACTCATGAGATGTGGATCAAACTAAAAGACATATATGGAGGAGATGACAATGTAAGAAGAGCTAAGGCTGAAAGTCTTAGAGGTCATTTTGATCAAATGAAAATGAAAGAAGACGATAACATTGCAAAACATGTGGAAAGAATGAAAGCAAGTGTAAGTTCAATCAAAGCATTTGGAGGAGACATTGAAGAGAAAATAATTGTAAGTAAGGAACTTAGAACTCTTCTTCCTATTTATGCAATTAGAGTGTCTTCTATTCAAGAAATGAGATGTGATCCAAATAATAAAATATCTTTGGATGCTCTAGTTGGAAGATTGACAACTTTTGAGTTAGATAACTTTGATAACTATGTTCCTAGTTCAAAGGTTATTGAGTCTACTTTTAAAGTTAAACTCCCAATCAAAGAAAAGGCTAAGAAATCAAAGTCAAATTAATCAGGAAGTGAAGAAGAATAAACAAAAGAAAGTTTAGATAGTGAGCTTAAATTTGTTGAAGCCCTACTTGCAAGAAAATATTCCAAAGGTAGAGGAAAGTACAAAGGTAAAGTTCCTCTAATTTGCTTTTCTTGTGAAGAAGTTAGTCACATTGCTACAATGTGTCCAAATAAAGAAATCAAAGATGAAAAGAAAAGTAATAAGCACAAAGGAAAGAAGGATTCTAAGAACTAAAAGAACTACAAGGACAAAGGTTATAAGAAATCTTGTTTTATAGCTAAAGATTCTAATAACAATGAAGATGAAATGGTATACATTATTGTAAAAGATGAATATAATATAGAAGAAGATAAGATGGCATTTATCTCTCACGTTAGAAAAAATGATATATGGATTATTGACAATGGATGTTCACATCAAAGATTGGAGATAAAAAAAATTGAGCACATGAAATATTATAATGGAGGTAGTGTGAGATTTGGAAACAATGAACCTTGTAACTTAAAAGGAAAAGGATGCATTTCATTGACTAAAGAACTTGTGTCTGACAATGCTTATTGAGTTGAAGGACTAAAGCATTATCTACTGAGTGTGGAATAGTTGAATAACATTGGATTCAAGGTAGAATTCATGAATGGAAAGGATAAACTACTAGATGGAAAAGGAAATCTGATTGGATCTAGCAAGCAAACAAAAGGTAATCTATTTTATCTTTATTTTAGTGAATGTTCATGTTTTATTGCTCAAGTAGAAGTGTCGGTAAATAGATTTGTCATTGTACAATTTTCCCAACAGAATTTATGTGGCAAAATATTCACAATAGTTGGATAGGCCCTTTGTATGTGGCCTTCTTCTACATTTATAGGGGCAACTCCCTCATATGATATAATTTTAAAAAAAAATTCAAATAAATAATCTAAAACTTCAAAGATTGAGAGAAACTCATTCAAGACAAATGCACCACATGACCTCACAACTTTCTTGGGTAAATAAGAATGATAAAAAAGGTGATCAAGAACTATGCTTGAAAGCGACTAGTACTACCAAGCACATCTATTATTCATAAACACTCACATAGTACTATGAAAATGTCTACTACAACTGCAACAATTTTGATTTTAGAACAAGAAATCAAAAGCACATCTCATTTCATTTCCTTGCACCAAGAAGATAATAGAGATTTTTTGATTTTAGAGATAAAAATTGTACATACTTTTCAAAATTTATTTCTTGATCAAAATTTCAGCATAGTGTTCCCTTATTTTAAACCCAAAAAGTTCCTTTACGATGCCAACAGGGGTCCTTATATAGACATAGAGCTTAATAACTACCTCGTCATGGTTAATAACCACCTCCAAAATACATGATTCTAGGGAGGTTAATTAACCTCAAGAAAATTAACCTACACAAGGAAGACTTTCAAAAGCAAAATTTTTAGCTAGAATTCCTAAGAATGTATACATATTCAATCATTGATCTTCTAGCTACTAACTCTATCTATCTGGACACAATTGATCTATCCCAAAAATCCCTATAAGCATCTAGGATGATCATCATTAATTCATTATTTGGAATGAACACATTTTCTATCCTAAATCTCCTCTAACTCTTGTCGATAGGTTTTAATGTTACAATCTTCCAGAGTGACTACAACTAGGCTGAGCTTCATCATAGTTTCAACATCTGATACAAGATTCTCTATTTCTGAATGAATCTGAACACTAAAGGAATGAAGGAGAAACTGGCAATCAATATGGTGAAGGTCACCTACTGCCACCCCACCTGTAATAGTAGAGATTAATTGATCTATAACTTTCATTTTTAGCTGCTCCCAAGCAGTTATTAGCTTTTCAAGCTCGATGATTCCTTTGTTGATGTTTATCATTTTCCAACCAAGGCTTTTACTCTAGATACATGTTTGATTCTCAATTGGATCAACAATAATCTTCTCAAGAAGTAGGATGCTTGTATCTAACTTGGCCATTTCTTTTAATTCATCAGCTACTTTTTTGCCAGGTGAATTTTTATTCCTTGCTATTTTCCATCTCTTTAGAAATTCCTTATATCTATTCAATGGCTTTTCCATATATCGCCTTTACTCCAGTTATGAGTTTTGAAGCATCTTCTATCATCTTGTTTATCCAAGCTTTGATCATCATACTATGTGACTTGTGTTTGTCTATTCTTTCAACAATAGTATGATCTAAAATACCATCAGGGCCTGCTAAACTTGGTGAAGTAACCATTGCTTTGGCATTAGAGGAATCGCTGATTGAATTGATCTATGATATTAGCATCTAAACTTGTTCCTTGAGTTGCTCCTTGGTTCTCTTCTCTTTCTTCACCCTTTGTAACATCTAGGCAGTAGTCACTTCAAAAATTTGAAAATCTCTTTTTGCAATAGATGGACCTTATCTAGAATGAAGTCTGATTTGAATGCTTCATCAACACTCTTTTTAATTATAGGCTTGGCTTTTTCTACGCATAGGTCACCTAAAGTTTTATCAACAACTAACCTAGACATCACCTTGGTCTTTTTCACCTTAGAAGGCTTCTAAAGGAAACTAGAGACCACATCAAATGGAGGCAAAATCATTTGAACAACTTTCTTCTTCTTTTGAAGACTGTTCTGGAACCATGAATGCATAGTATTTGAAACTTGCATAGCGCTTGTTATATTTTCAGATATCATCATTAAATATGTCTATTTGTCAAGGTTGAGAGAGACATAGCTATGCACAGGGTAGAGATGGAAGTGCAAGAGTCTCAAAATTTTATCAACAAGTATCACAAATGCAAATTTCTAAGATCTGGTGATGATGATGAGCAAGGCTCACATGGGGGCATAGTATTGGCAAGACCAGTATGAGAGAGTGGTGCCACCGGGGCAGAGAGTAGAGAGTTTATGTGCATCAAGATCTCATTCCCACAAGACACAGAGGACACAAAGAAGTGCAAGGGTGATGGGGCCTATGAGGTCACTGTAGAGAGTAGAGGGATCCTCCTCGAGGTTAGACAGAGGCCGTGAGGCTAGGGATAGCACAGGATGACACTAGCATACACATGTATAGAGGGGCTTCTCTATGTTGTTTTTTTGGTTTTTATTATGCTCTTTCATGGCTCACGCCTATAGGTAGTTAGTATTGATGTAAACCATGGTTGTGTACTCTGATACTTTTGTGCAACATTTATGAGATGTACTTATGTTATGATGACTATATGAGATGGACTAGATGATGACTTATGCTGTGATGCCTATATGCTTTATATATTTTATATGGATACATTTATGCTTTTTATGTGGACTTATATATGATGACATTAGATGTTGATTTATCACATGCTATGCATAGGAAATGCCATCTTTTTTTTTTCCACATGTTTTATGAATGCAAATGGAATGTGAATATGATAGCAAATGAATGCAAATGTAAAATGGATGTAAATGAAATGTGAATATAATATAAAGGCCATGTTTATTGATTTGGATCATTTTTGACTTAGGACATATGTAGGAATGCAGGATGACAATGCCTTTGGTGTATTAGAGTACGAGACCAAGGTGGCAAAAGAAGGACACGCATGATAAAGAGAAGATGAGACAAGGAGCAGTTAGTACAATGGGAAGACTTTTTCTTTTGTAAAGTGCACTATATGTCAAATGGAGCTTTATTTTGATATAGAAAAAGGAATGCAATGCACCATGGCATAAAGGACCAGAGCGCAAATGCAAACCTTTTGCATAAACAAGCACGATGTAGATAGAAAATGACCTTGTCCTTCCTAAGGCATATTTACATGCCCCAAACTCTCAAAGGTACATTGTAATAGACAAAAATAGAAAAAGATGACCATGAACCATCTCGGCCACTCTCATAGATCAATTTATATCATCAAGTAGCATAGGAACATGATAAAAAAAATAAAGAAAAAATAAATCACTCACTAAACAATGTGAGCCAATAGCTAATCTTGTCCATTATTACGTTCTTTTTTGTTTTTGAGGTGTTCAGATAGTGTTTGATAGGTTGATAATGTGATAGCTTTGGTTGTGGATTGGATTGACTATTGATTCACATTGCTCAGATAGTGTGATTGTCTTGAGAGTGTAGAGCTTTGAGTTTTGTTTAGCAAAGTGCAAATGTGTATGCAAAAGGAGTGGTTATCCACAGTGAATATTTACTAGGTTTATTACAATTTTTTGATGGGTTTTATGATTTTTAGGGGTTTTGGGGATATTTGATTTTTTTGTGTGATCGATTTTTTTAGGACATTTTATGATTTTTAGTGATTTTTTTAGGACATTTTATGGTTTTTAGTGCTTTTTTCAGGACATTGTATGATTTTTAGTGATTTTGTCAAGATCGTATTTGAATGATTAGGATTTTTTCAGGATTGTATTTGAATGTTTAGGATTTTTTTAGGACATTATGTGATTTTTAGGGTTTTTTCAAGATCATATAAGAATATAAAAGTGTTAGCTCCAATCTATTATGTGATAGGTCCAATGGATAAAAAGTGCTTAGGGATATGCCCCCAGTTCAAGTTCAAACTCATGCATTGTGTAGGTAATATGCCCCCAGACAAGACGCAAACTATGTATAAAGGCCAATGATAGAGTGTGTGTAGACTAGTGATGCTTAGGAAAGATAACAAAGGACATTAACCATTTCACGAGCCATGGTCTAGGAGCCAAGGATGTCTTGTAATAGGAAAGATATGATCAAGGAATAATAGAGGGGGAAAAGACTAGATGGAATCCTGATAGATGTAGGAGCATCAACTGATTACACATGGCACCTATTTGCTAGGTTTTCACCATAGTACTTGCTCAAAGTGCCTGTCTGCTAGGTTTTCACTTTTGGATAGGATTTTTCTCTTGACTCAAATTTTTGTGCCAAGATGCCTATTCACAAGGTTTTCATCAAGGCATCCATTTTTCCATGACTTTTTCCACTTTTTTCTTTTCTTTTTTCATGACTTTTTGCTATTTTTTTGATATATTTTTAGGACTTTTAGATGGAATGAAGAATGTTGCTCACAACTACTGATAAAAAATTTGTTGTTGCTACTACTAGCTGATAATCGTGGGGACCATGAATGAACATAATTACATAGGAGTCATTCTGAGTCTATAGCTAAAATCAAACCATTGAAAAGGCCTCAAGATATACCATCGTGTATTGTATGTAAGAAAATATCTACCACTTGCCAATCAAGGCATCTTAGCATAATTGGGTCAATAGATATGTCATGTGGGATGTCATTGATGATTACATATGCAAAGGCTTATTGGATAAAGATTTGATCTTGGATGTTGGGCAAATTAGGTAGCTGGATTTGGGGATAAACAACTAGATATAAGGGAGGGTTGGGAGGGTTGAGACCAATGACCTTCCATATGAATGTTGATCGAGAGAGCTCCAAAAGACTTTGTGGCATGTTGAACACTGAAACACTGATATTCATGGCATCATATTTTTCATTTTGTATCCTTGGGAGCTGCTTAGCTTTTGATTTTTTATGGTCTAATGGCACCTTTCAGTTTTCACCAAGAGACCTATGCTTGCTATCTTTTTCTCTTTTTGCTTTGTAACTAAAAGGTGGAGTTGGCTCCCCAAAATATGCCAATGTCTTCTCTTTAGGAGAAATTGCTTCTTTATGATCTTTAGTCATAATGCCTTCAAAGTCTGTTATAAGAGTGTCATCATTGTCAAATCGATAAAAAATTGGCGGTCCATGTTGGTCCCAATCCAATAGTTTAGGGTAACTTGAGGGGATGTCATCATCAGGGCTGAATGTTCTTTGGTTAAAGGTATGGATATGGGCATTAGATTCCACGGTATCATTGGGGTTATGCTCAAAAGGGAGAGGATTGTTGGTTTAAGGTAGGATATCCTCAGATGCCTTTTCATCATTTGAAACATCCATAGTCTTACACGTAGGTACCGTGGTACTAGGAGGACCTATTTGTAATGGTTTAAATCCAAGCCCCAAACTAGGAGGTAATTTGTTTGTAGTGATAGGTTCAATTATGCCTTGTTTTTGAGAACCAAGACCACTACATCCATCATAGCCTTGTTTTTGCATGATAGCATACCCAAGTTCATACTTGTTAGGAAATATCAAAGTGGGTTTGTGTTCTACTTGTGCCTTCTCCATACAAACGGAAGTATTCTCATTGATGGAAGTGGCATTTTGTGTACTGATGGGAGAAAGTGGTGACTCCTTGATGTGGGATACATGAGACAAAAAGTATTCTCCACACACATTGTCTTCAATCTTCATCTTTTCCTTGGCCTTACTAAGGAGTATATCAGCATCCACATACTTAGAGGAATTTGTCGGTTATGCTTCATTGTTTTTTGGGACTTGGTATGCAGTAGCATCTCTTAGATTAGCACAAAACTAGAAAGGATCTAGATCATCAGGGATGGTAACCTCCAGATTGGCATAGGAAAACTCTAGACATTGATGATATGTAGAAGGGACTGCTTTCATAGCATGAAGCCAAGGGCATCCCACTATCATGTTGCCGTTCATTTCGATATCTAGGACATGGAACAATGTGACTTTTTCCAACTCTAAAAAGTAATGTGATGATACCCTTAAAGAAATTGTCACCATCATCATAAGCTTTTATTATGATTCTTCGAGAGGGATCCACATCATCTTCAGAATAACCCAAACCTTTGACAACCTTAAGAGTACAAATGTTCAGTTTTGCTCCTCCATCTATTAAGACACGTCTAACTTTGGCATTATGGATGAAGACTTCGAGATGAAGGGGATCATTGTGATTAGGTTTTTAATTTGGAATATCTCAAGGGGAAAAGGTAATATACTGTGAAGTAGATAGGTTTTCAATCATGACTTGGAACTGAGCAACATCAATGTTATCTAGGACTATTGACTCTTTAAGGGCTTGCTCCAAGATCTTCTAATGTTGGGGAGACACACGTAGTAGGTCCAAGATGGATATTTGTGCAGGGGTCTTGTGGAGTTGTTCAACAAGGCTATAGTTAGATGAAGTAAAAGTGTTAGGTCTACTAGGGGGTGTAGGTCTAGATGGAGCTCTAGGTAGGGTGATCTTGGTATGGCATGTAGTGATAGCACAACAAGGGTCAATGACCTTTAAAGTGAATGTGGATATGTGAAAATTTGACTCATTGAAATAGCTGATGGTGTAGTCATATCCCATTCATGTGTAATTCACATTACCTTGTGAGTTTTAGTTTGAACTTGAGGGTTTCTCTTTGTCATGATTACCCAAAGGATCTTTGAAAATAGTTTAATTAGATTTGGATGCTAATAGTGATGGATCAACTATGATTATACCATCATCAATAAGGTCTTGTATTGCATGTTTCAATTGGAAGCATGAGGAAGTCTTATGTCCTTTGGTGTAATGGTAATCACGGTACTTTTTGTCATCCCACCAATCAGCTTTAATCAATAGTTAATCTTTGATTGGGTTTAGTTGTAGGAAGTTATTACTTAGTAATTGTTGTAATGTAGTCTGAAGAGGTATCCCCAATGGTGTGAATTTTCTGTCCCTGGTTCTAGGATGTCTTTAAGGTTTTTCTTGCATGGAAGTCTCAGTTTAATGTTGTTGAGGTGTTGTTTAATTAGGAGTTTTTGAATTTGTTGGGTTTGCGCCTTTTAAATTCAATTGAGGTTGTGTTGTGCTAATTGTGTGGGCATCCAAAATGCCATCATTAGTCACATTCTTATTTTTGGAGAAAATTTTTGGTTTGTCATTAGACGAGTTGGTGCTTGTGTTTTCTTTGTTTATCTTGAGGATTCCCTTATCAATAAGAGCATCTTCAATACTAGACCCTTTTTTCATCAGTTTAGAAATGGTGCTTGGACTCTTGATTTTGAGTTCATACATTAAGTATGACACTAAGTTTTCAATGCACAAGTTAACTTGTTATTCTTCAGGAATGTCTTGTGAGCATTGATTGACTAGGCTTCTCCAATGAAGTAAGAATGTGATGAATGGCTCTCCTGCCTTTTGTTTAGTTGAGCACAAATCAAAAAGTGTCACATCATTTGTAATGTTAAAGGAAAAGTGGGAGATGAACTTTTTTGTGAGTTCTGACCAAGATTCTATATTACCAGGAAGTTTGGAGTACCATTCAAGTGCGGGCCCACCTAGAGAATGAGGGAACAATCTCATAAGGTAAGTGGGCTAATCACTAAGTTTGGTACATGAAGCATAAAATTCTCTAATATGATTAAAAGGGTTGCCTTTTCCTCAGTATTTTTCAAACCTTGGAGCCTCAAAGTGTCTTGGGAATGGAGGCATTTAAGGACTTTTATCGAATGGATTAGGACGTAGGTCTCTTTCTGTATATAGAGCCTACCTCTTTTGGACTCCCAATGCCTCAACTTGTTTGGAAAGTTGTTTGAATTGTTGTAATAGTTGTTCATTGGGGTTTTTCATGACAGTCTTTCCTTCAAGCCTTTTGTGTTTGTGAGTAGATCATTTGTTGCGGCGTGAACTATGTCTACTTAGTTTTGACATTTCTATGTCTAATGAGTCTAGTGATGTTTCACTAGGTGGAGGAGGTATGTTGGTACCTCAAAGATAGAAGGGTCCTTGTTGTTGGGGTACTTTTTGTGGTATTTGATGTGGCACTTGTTGTGGGATTGATTGTGATTGTTGTACCATGTGTTGTTGTTTTTCCATGTGTGGCAGTTTTTATTGGGATACCTCTGTTGGTTGTATGTTAGACCATGTACATGCTTGTCATTGTAGAGGTATTTGTTGAGGTTTTTGTGGCACATGTTGTTGTAATAAAAATTTTTGGTATGCAATTTGTTCCTCAAGGCATCTTTGATATTCCATTTATTGTTTGAGTTGTTCTTGTTGTTTAGCAAACATGGTTTTTTGTTGTTCGAATTGTTGCTGAAATTGTTGTTGATAAATTGTGTGTAAGTCAAGTGGGTTCACATGGGATTGCATATTAGGAATGTTGGATGTTTTCCCCACTTGATGTTGTTATCGTTGAGGTTGTTTTTGTTGTTGATATGTGGGATGTGCGTTAAGTGGATGTAAACTTGGTTGAGGGTCGAAAGCATTAAGTCCTTGTACCACCATAGGTTGATGTTGTCGAGGTAGTTGGTTATGTCCTTGAGAAGTGATCGTCATGTTGGTATTGTTTTTTTGACTCCTTTGTGTTTTAGAGGTTTCTACTGGGGACATCATATTGACTTGAAAATGAGGTGCATTCCTTTTGGGAATAGGTGTAATGTCAATGAGGTTTTTCCTTTGTGCATCTATAGGGATTTTTATGTTTCATGTTTCACATAGTGTACTTGTGGGAGGCTCCATAACATTTGATGCCATAACACTTGGTAGAGTTAGGAGCAAAGGTGTATTTTGTTGATTTTTCTCCTAAGGAGGTATGTCTAGCATCCCTAGAGCACAAGTCCCTTTAGGTGTGTCTTGTTCTTACATCATGTCACTAAAATCAAGTCTTAATGTCCTTTTGGGGTGTTTAGGAATTGGTGGGATTTCATCGAACAAGGGATTAACATTTATGTGTTCAAATGTACTTTGGAGGATTTCAATTGTTGGTTCTTGATGGGACCTTATAGGTGCCATTATCATGTTTGAAAACTCCAAAGATTGTTTTCCCTTATCTAAGTCCAAATTGATCATGGGTTGTATGTTTTCAATGGTTTTTTTGGTTTGATGTTTGGGCTTAGGTCCTCCTACATTTGGGTTGAATTTGACAATTTCTTGGGCTGCCAAAAGTTTGAAGTTTTTACAAAAAAATTTGTCTTTATTTTCGTAAAAACTTCAAACTTTTTGGGTAACTTAGAATGAAGGTTTGTTATTTCGAGTGGTATGGTTGCCAAACTAATATGCCAGGAGAAGGAGATGCATGATAAAGAGAAGATGAGACAAGGAGCAATTAGTACGATGGGAAGACTTTTTCTTTTGTAAAGTGCACTATATGTCAAATGGAGCTTTATTTTGATATGGAAAATGGAATGCAACACACCATGGCATAAAGGAACATATCGCAAATGCAACCCTTTTGCGTAAACAAGCACGATGTAGATAGAAAATGACCTTGTCCTTCCTAAGGCATATGTACATGCCCCAAACTCTCAAAGGTACATTGTAATAAACAGAAATAAAAAAAGATGACCATGAACCATCTTGGCCACTCTCATAGATCAATTTATATCATCGAGTAGCATAGGAATATGATAAAAAAAAACAAAGAAAAAACAAATCACTCACTAAACAATGTGAGCCAACAGCTATTCTTGTCCATTATTACGTTCTTTTTTGTTTTTGAGGTGTTCAGATAGTGTTTGATAGGTTGATAATGTGATAGCTTTGGTTGTGGATTGGATTGACTATTGATTCAGATTGCTCAGATAGTGTGATTGTCTTGAGAGTGTAGAGCTTTGAGTTTTGGTTAGGAAAGTGCAAGTGTGTACGCAAAAGGGGTGGTTATCCACAGTGAATATTTACAAGGTTTATTACAATTTTTTGATGGGTTTTATGATTTTTTAGGGGTTTTGGGGATATTTGATTTTTTTGTGTGATCGATTTTTTCAAGATATTTTATGATTTTTATGGTTTATTCAAGATATTTTATGATTTTTAGTGACTTTTTTAAGACATTTTATGGTTTTAGTGCTTTTTTCAAGACATTATATGATTTTTAGTGATTTTTTCAAGATCGTATTTGAATGATTAGGATTTTTTCAGGATTGTATTTGAATGTTTAGGATTTTTTAGGACATTATGTAATTTTTAGGGTTTTTTCAAGATCATATAAGAATATACAAGTGTTAGCTCCAATCTGTTATGTGATAGGTCCAATGGATAAAAAGTGCTTAGGGATATGCCCCCAGACAAGACGCAAACTATGTATGAAGGCCAATGATAGAGTGTGTGTAGACTAGTGATGCTTAGGAAAGATAACAAAGGACATTAACCGTTTTGCGAGCCATGGTCTAGGAGCCAAGGATGTCTTGCAATAGGAAAGATATGATCAAGGAATAATAGAGGGGGAAAAGACCAAAAGGAATCTTGATAGATGGAGGAGCATCAACTGATTACACATGGCACCTATTTGCTAGGTTTTCACCATAGTACTTGCCCAAAGTGCCTGTCTGCTAGGTTTTCACTTTTGGATAGGATTTTTCTCTTGACTCAAATTTTTGTGCCAAGATGCCTATTCGCCAGGTCTTCATCAAGGCATCCATTTTTTCATGACTTTTTCCACTTTTTTCTTTGCTTTTTTCATGAATTTTTGCTATTTTTTTGATATATTTTTAGTACTTTTAGATGGAATCAAGAATGTTGCTGACTTCTGCTGATAAAAAATTTGTTATTGCTACTACTAGCTGATAATTGTGGGGACCATGATTGAACATAACTACATAGGAGTCATTCTGAGTCTATAGCTAAAATCAAACCATTGAAAAGGCCTCGAGATATACCATCGTGTATTGTATGTAAGAAAATATCTACCTCTTGCCAATCAAGGCATCTGAGCATAATTGGGTCAATAGATATGTCATGTGGGATGTCACTGATGATTACATATGCAAAGGCTTATTGGATAAAGATTTGATCTTGGATGTTGGGAAAATTAGGTAGCTGGATTTGGGGATAAACAACTAGATATAAGGGAGGGTTGGGAGGGTTGAGACCAATGACCTTCCATATGAATGTTGATCGAGAGAGCTCCAAAAGACTTTGTGGCATGTTGAACACTGAAACACTGATATTCATGGCATCATATTTTTCATTTTGTATCCTTGGGAGCTACTTAGCTTTTGATTTTTTATGGTCTAATGGCACCTTTCAGTTTTCACCAAGAGACCTATGCTTGCTATCTTTTTCTCTTTTTGCTTTGTAACTAGAAGGTGGAGTTGGCTCCCCAAAATATGCCAATGTCTTCTCTTTAGGAGAAATTGCTTCTTTATGATCTTTAGTCATAATGCCTTCAAAGTTTGTTATAAGAGTGTCATCATTATCAAATCGATCAAAAATTGGCGGTCCATGTTGGTCCCAATCCAATAGTTTAGGGTAACTTGAGGGGATGTCATCATCAGGGCTGCATGTTCTTTGGTTAAAGGTATGGATATGGGCATTAGATTCCACGATATCATTGGGGTTATGCTCAAAAGGGAGAGGATTGTTGGTTTAAGGTAGGATATCCTCATATGCCTTTTCATCATTTGAAACATCCATAGTCTTACACGTAGGTACCGTGGTACTAGGAGGACCTATTTGTAATGGTTTAAATCCAAGCCCCAAACTAGGAGGTAATTTGTTTGTAGTGATAGGTTCAATTATGCCTTTTTTTTGAGAACCAAGACCACTACATCCATCATAGCCTTGTTTTTGCATGATAGCATACCCAAGTTCATACTTGCTAGGAAATATCAAAGTGGGTTTGTGTTCTACTTGTGCCTTCTCCATACAAACGAAAGTATTCTCATTGATGGAAGTGGCATTTTGTGTACTGATGGGAGAAAGTGGTGACTCCCTGATGTGGGATACATGAGACGAAAAGTATTCTCCACACCCATTGTCTTCAATCTTCATCTTTTCCTTGGGCTTACTAAGGAGTATATTAGCATCCACATACTTAGAGGAATTTGTGGGTTGTGCTTCATTGTTTTTTGGGACTTGGTGTGTAGTAGCATCTCTTAGATTAGCACAAAACTAGAAAGGATCTAGATCACTGGGGATGGTAACCTCCAGATTGGCATAGGAAAACTTTAGACATTGATGATATGTAGAAGGGACTGCTTTCATAGCATGAAGCCAAGGGAAACCCACTATCATGTTGCATTTCATTTCAATATCTAGGACATCGAACAATGTGACTTTAGTAGCTCGGCCAACTCTAACAAGTAATGTGATGATGCCCTTAAAGAAATTTTCACCATCATCATAAGCTTTTATTTTGATTCTTTGAGAGGGATCCACATCATCTTCAGAATAACCCAAACCTTTGACAACCTTAAGAGTACAAATGTTTAGTTTTTCTCCTCCATCTATTAAGACACGCCTGACTTTGGCATTATGGATGAAGACTTCGAGATGAAGGGGATCATTGTGATTAGGTTTTTAATTTGGAATATCTTGAGGGGAAAAGGTCATATGCTGTGAAGCAGATAGGTTCTCAATCATGGCTTGGAAATGAGCAACATCAATGTTATCTAGGACTATTGACTCTTTAAGGGCTTGCTCCAAGATCTTCTAATGTTGTGGAGACACACGTAGTAGGTCCAAGATGGATATTTGTGCAGGGGTTTTGCTGAGTTGTTCAACAAGGCTATAGTTAGATGAAGTAAAAGTGTTAGGTCTACTAGGGGGTGTAGGTCTAGATGGAGCTCTAGGTAGGGTGATCTTGGTATGGCATGTAGTGATAGCACAAAAAGGGTCAATGACCTTTAAAGTGAATGTGGATATGTGAAAATTTGACTCATTGAAATAGCTGATGGTGTAGTCATATCCCATTCATGTGTAATTCACATTACCTTGTGAATTTGAGTTTGAACTTTAGGGTTTCTCTTTGTCATGATTACCCAAAGGATCTTTGAAAATAGTGTAATCAGAGTTGGATGCTAATAGTGACGGATCAAATATGATTATACCATCATCAATAAGGTCTTGTATTGCATGTTTCAATTGGAAGCTTGAGGAAGTCTTATGTCCTTTGGTGTAATGGTAATCACAGTACTTTTTGTCATCCCACCAATCAGCTTTAGTCAATAGTTAATCTTTGATTAGGGGTAGTTGTAGGAAGTTATTACTCAGTAATTGTTTTAATGTAGTCTCAAGAGGTATCCCCAATGGTGTGAATTTTTTTTCCCCGATTCTAGGATGTCTTCGAGGTTTGTCTTGCATGGAAATCTCAGTTTAATGTTGTTGAGGTGTTGTTTGATTAGGAGTTTGTGATTTTTTTGAGTTTGCGCCTTTCAAAGTCAATTGAGGTTGTGTTGTGCTAATTGTGTGGGCATCCACAATGCAATCATTAGTCACATTCTTATTTTTGGAGAAAATTTTTGGTTTGTCATTAGACGAGTTGGTGCTTGTGTTTTCTTTGTTTATCTTGAGGATTCCCTTACCAATAAGAGCATCTTCAATACTAGACCCTTTTTTCATCAGTTTAGAAATGGTGCTTGGACTCTTGATTTTGAGTTCATACATTAAGTATGACACTAAGTTTTCAATGCACAAGTTAACTCGTTATTCTTTAGGAATGTCTAGTGAGCATTGACTGACTAAGCTTCTTCAATGAAGTAAGAATGTGATGAATGGCTCTTCTGCCTTTTGTTTAGTTGAGCACAAATCAAAAAGTGTCACATCATTTGTAATGTTAAAGGAAAAGTGGGAGATGAACTTTTTTGTGAGTTCTGACCAAGATTATATATTACCAGGAAGTTTGGAGTACCATTCAAGTGCGGGCCCACCTAGAGAATGAGGGAACAATTTCATAAGGTAAGTGGGCTCATCACTAAGTTTGGTACCTGAAGCATAAAATTCTCTAATATGATCAAAAGGGTTGCCTTTTCCTCAGTATTTTTCAAACATTGGAGCCTCAAAGTGTCTTGGGAATGGAGGCATTTAAGGACTTTTATCAAATGGATTAGGACGTAGGTCTCTTTCTGTATATAGAGCCTATCTCTTTTGGACTCCCAATGCCTCAACTTGTTTGTAAAGTTGTTTGAAATGTTGTAATAGTTCTTCATTGGGGTTTTTCATGACAGTCTTTCCTTAAAGTCTTTTGTGTCTATGAGTAGATCATTTTTTGCGGCATGAACTATGTCTACTTAGTTTTGACATTTCTATGTCTAATGAGTCTAGTGATGTTTCACTAGGTGGAGGAGGTATGTTGGTACCTCAAAGATAGAAGGGTCCTTGTTGTTGGGGTACTTGTTGTGGTATTTGATGTGGCACTTGTTGTGGGTTTGACTGTGATTGTTGTACCATGTGTTGTTGTTGTGCCATGTGTGGCAATTTTTATTGGGATACCTCTGTTGGTTGTATGTGATACCATGTACATGCTTGTCGTTGTAGAGGTATTTGTTGAGGTTTTTGTGGCACATGTTGTTGTAATAAAATTTTTTGGTATGCAATTTGTTCCTCAAGCCATCTTTGATATTCCATTTATTGTTTGAGTTGTTCTTGTTGTTTAGCAAACATGGTTTTCTGTTGTTCGAATTGTTGCTGAAATTGTTGTTGATAAATTGTGTGTAAGTCAAGTGGGTTCACATGGGATTGCATATTAGGAATGTTGGATGTTTTCCCCACTTCAGGTTGTTGTCATTGAGGTTGTTTTTGTTGTTGATATGTGGGATGTGCGTTAAGTGGATGTAAACTTGGTTGAGGGTCAGAAGCATTAAGCCCTTGTACCACCATAGGTTGATGTTGTCGAGGTAGTTAGTTATGTCCTTGAGAAGTGATCGTCATGTTGGTATTGTTTTTTTGACTCCTTTGTGATTTAGAGGTTTCTACTGGGGACATCATATTGACTTGACAATGAGGTGCATTCCTTTTGGGAATAGGTGTAATGTCAATGAGGTTTTTCCTTTGTACATCTATAGGGATTGTTATGTTTCATGTTTCACATAGTGTACTTGTGGGAGGCTCCATAACATTTGATGTCATAACACTTGGTAGAGTTAGGAGCAAAGGTGTATTTTGTTGATTTTTCTCCTAAGGAGGTATGTCTTGCATCCCTAGAGCACAAGTCCCTTTAGGTGTGTCTTGTTCTTACATCATGTCACTAAAATCAAGTCTTAATGTCCTTTTGGGGTGTTTAGGAATTGATGGGATTTCATCGAACAAGGGATTAAAATTTATGTGTTCAAATGTAATTTGGAGGATTTCAATTGTTGGTTCTTGATGGGACCTTATAGGTGCCATTATCATGTTTGAAAACTCCATAGATTATTTTCCCTTATCTAAGTCCAAATTGATCATGGGTTGTATGTTTTCAATGGTTTTTTTGGTTTGATGTTTTCGCTTAGATCCTCCCACATTTGGGTTGAATTTGACAATTTCTTGGGCTGCCAAAAGTTTGAAGTTTTTGCAAAAAAAAAAATTCTTTATTTTCGTAAAAACTTCAAACTTTTTGGGTAAGTTAGAATGAAGGTTTGCTTATTCTGAGTGGTATGGTTTCCAAACTAATGTGCCAAGAAGCTAATATATTGGGGTTGGTGTTAGGATGGGTTGGGAGATGTAAAATAGAGGTTATGACCTTAGAATGATTTCCTAAGTGAAGTTAATGAAGACTAGGTGATGCAAAATGCAAATCTGGGCAAGCTAATGCAAGGGGGAGCTAACCAGGTACCTAAAGACACCGTTGAAGCCCCAAAATGCTATCTAGAATCCAAAATTGGGTCTGAGGACCACAAAGTGTGACCAAATAGTACCAACCCCATAAATGACATAGTTGGTTGTTTTAGGACACAGTAGTTTCAGGATGCAGTTGGTGAACTGTGCTAAAACTAAGGCAATATTGAGTGCTATGTTTTCTAGATGGATGCCACAAAGAGGTAAATAGTAGGGGAATATGTTAAGACAAGTATGAATGCTCAAAATGATTCTTAGGACACCTATAATGATGGTTAAAGTGGTCAAGATGAGGATTGGGTATGCGAAGATGCAAAGTGGTGGATGCAAAGTGCAGATTTTGAGATTGGAATACAAAAACTAAGGGAATTAAACTAAACCCAAATGGATGAAATATGAAAGGTAATGGATACTAAATGAGGACTAAAAGGTGCAATATGAAGTCTAGATGATGCAAGTATGAAGCCTAGAATAGGGTTAGTGCAAGTGAAGTCTATGCAAGAATGAAATCTACATTATTCCAAGCACCTTTAGGAGCACAAGTTGCCATGTTTTCCAAGGTTTAAGTGTGTTGAACCAAAGTTTGCAAAGTTTGATAATGGTTATAAAGTTTTTACAATGTGTAATGTTTGGAGAAGCTTCAAGTTGTAAATTTGAATGTTGGCTATTATCTTGATTATGTTTTACACACACACAAGACACATTAAGACAAGAATACATGTTGTTAAAAGTGAACAAACACACCACAACCTAGGCTTTTAGGACTGTATCCACTGAATTCCTACTTGAATTAAAGTTTATCCATTCTTATCTAGAGCATACAACCTAGGATCTTGGCACCACAGGTTCCCCCTTATAGCACACTCACTTCTCAGGGCTACCAAGATCCGCTTCCCAAGGGGCATGACTTCCCAAGGGACTGTTGCCTCTACTAAGGACTGTGAGAATGTAAGATGTCTTCACAGGCATAGGTGACCCCTTGAGCTAGTGGATAGAAAGGATTTTGGCCACAAAAACATGGTTTTTAGTAAGGGCATTATGTTCGGAAAATGAATGATAAACTTGCGCAGAAGGTCTCCTAGCCTCGAGAACTGGGGTTTGATGCACCACAAGGGTACTAGAGGAGAGCTATCACACAATAATATCGCTGACATGACTTTCTCCATAATTGAATTTTATATAGCGACTAGAATGTTGACTTTCTTTTTGGCCCGTTACCACTCCGAGGTCATCCCCTAGCATACCCAATATCGAGTATCTTGGTCCAAGGTAGGCCTCCTATAGAAGTTACACAGATTTCTCTTACACCCAAGATCCATGAATTGTGAGGGGAGATGATACATCCAATGTAACCCCTAGGGATTTAAACATTGTAGACATGCCACAAAAAAAATAAAAGTTCATTTTAAGCACCAAATGAAGTGTTATCTAATCTAGGAAATCCACACACATAGTTTTGACAAACACACGTCTTCGACAATGTCCTACAAAGCACGCATTATTAGTTTCTTATGATCATATATTCATCCCATGATTTCCACATGCTAAAAATAGACCATTAGTAACACAAAAACATCTAATCTATGTTCTATAAGGAAATGGAAACCTTATATGTAGATTCTGATTGATGTATGTGCTTACTGTGAACTAGGTGTGCTCTGATAGAGCAGGTGGCACCCTAGAAGGCCAAAATGGCTCAAAAAACTCCCAAGTGTGCCCAAATAGTTCAAACTATGTGAATGACGTAGTTGGGTCCTAGTTGGGTGTATTTAGTAGTTTCTAGGTGTAGTTGGGAGCCCAAGTGCAAACTATGGGGAATTGGTACCTAGATAAGACTCAGAAACTAAATTTTTTTAACACCTATACTACCAAGTGTGCCTAAATAGTGTAGACTACATCAATGATGTAGTTGGTAAGTTTTGGATCTAGTTGGGAAGATAGATATAGTAGAAAAGGGTTGTGGTGGCTTCCAGACTCCCAAAATTGCTCCTAGGTGTCCCAAGTGTGCCCTGACAGAGCAGAGTGCACCCTAGGACAAAAAGCTAACAAAATGTATAGAATGAAGGGATTCAACCATATTACTAGACCCCCTAATTAATCTAGGTTTGAAAAGGAAGAGTAGATAGTCATTATACCCTTCCAAGTGAAATCCTTCCTTGCACCTACAAGCACAAAACAAGAAAACCCAAGTTAGATATGCATGTTCACGTTGGGTTCACCAAATGTAGCAACTAGAAAATGGGTTAAATGCATAACATACTATGAGAAAATCACAAAACTCAATCTACATATGTTAGCACCCACTAGTCTACCATGAAAGTCAAACTAATCAAAAGAAGAAAACACAAGGTTAGAAACCCCCTCTTTCATTTGTAGCTCCCATGTCCTTCTTTCTTCTCCAAATGATTGTAGCTCCAACTTTCCTATAGTGCACACAATATTGAAGAAAAGTTTATGATAGGGATAATTCCATGAGAATACTAGAAGTGTGATTTGAATGTGAGAGATGGAGTGAAAAATCTAAAAGAAATTAGGACCCAAAATGAGAGGAAGAATGCTCATTTTATAATGGGCATGGAGGATGAGATCATTGGATTTGTCACCCATAGATATGCGATGTTGCAAGAGATTCCTTTGAGAATCCATGACACATATGAAAAAAGATGCCAAATCTAGAACTCTATGACACATGAAAGTCAAACCTGGCTAAAGGTGGAAGAGAATCTATGATGCGTCATAAGACACCTCAACCCACTTAAAGCCAAGAATCTATGACAAATTACCCAAATAGGGACATGTGTAAGGGAATAAGAATATTGGATTATGACAAATCTTAGCCCAAGTGTTAAAGGAGAAACCATGAGGTGTCATATCCAAGTGTCATGATGATGCAATATTTTATGGAATATTTGAATTAAAAATCTTTTTATTCCACAAAATAAGAATTAGTAGAAAATGGAACCTAGGAAATTGTGAATTTCCATGGTTTGTGGATAATGAATCAATTAATTAATAAAATTAATTAATTGAAGACGATAATTAGGAAGAATAATTAGAAAGAATAATAGGATTAAATTATGGGTTATTTAATCTTATAGAGAAAATTAGTAGATGATTGGCCAAAATTGATTAAATAAATGTGATAGTATCCTTTGATGAAAATATGATGATGATTGATATTGAATAAGATGATGAAAAGTAGACCAAAGCCATGGTCAAATTGATTGATTGAAATTGATAAAATGCCAAGGACAAATGACATGAATTGATTGATACATAACATTTAACTGAAATTGCAAAATGCTATAGGATCGAGGTTGATTGATAAGGTTGATCATAATAACATCAACAAACACTACCAATATTATTAAAATGGTTGATAATGCCATGATCTAACATTGAAATCCTCAACAATGTCAAAGATTGGATGACATGAATGATAGTTTGACCTAGCACTGAGAGCCACGACAATACTAAGGTTAGATTGATAAGATTGATAGGTTGATAGGTTTCCAAGCCACTAAAAGCCACAACAATACCTAGGATTGGATAAATGATGATTGATTTGGGATGTTTGATATTCTTTGTGATGATTAGGACTAATTTTGAGTGATTTTGGGTTGATTTGGGATGATTTTGAGTTGATATGAAATGGTTCCAAGTTGATTTGATATGATTTTGAAATGACATGAAATTGATGTGAAAGAGGATACAAATGATAAAGTATGATCAATTTGGCCAAAAGATCAAAGTTAGTAGAATGAGAAAATGGGACAAATTAATATGAAGAAGTGATGAAACTATAGATGCAAACCATTTTTGAGCATCTACAGTTGGAAATGAGTCTTATGTTCTTCCAAGCCAATGTGAGAAAGTTTATTACTTTTGCATTTCACATAAACTAGGTTGGTCATTTGTCATTAGATATAATCCAAGAGAAAGATTGATAAAGTATAATGTGATTGAAGAAGAAGATGAAGGAGGAGATGATAATGATGATAGCGAAGATGAAGGAAGACTTGATGATGTTGATGATGGCGAAGATGAAGAAGGAGATGATGATGATGATGATGATGATGATGATGCCAAAGATGTTCATGATGATGGTGATGGCATTGATAATGATGATGGTGGTGGTGGTGGTGGTAAATATGATGATGGTGGTGATGGTTATTGTGATGGTGATGATGATGATGACTATGATGATGCTGGTCACAATGATGATCATGATGTTAATGATGGTCATTTTGACAATTTGGATGATGATGGCGATAATGATGATGTTCATGATGATGAGATGGAAGAAGAAGATGATCAATGACATGATTAATTCAAATGTATTAGGTGTTGATTACTTATAATATCTTCTTTGTAGAGGTAACCAATTGAAAAAATATACAATGTTACATTTTTTGCGATGTATCCATATTGTTCATGTTATGTTGTATGCATAATTTGTAGCATAAGTATCATGTAATTTGTAACTAACTTAAGAGAAATGATTTACATATGCAGGAAACTATACCCATTTAATGAGGATCTTACAAAGTGACATGGATCAGGAGGTATAAGTTTATTACATGCTTCCTTTCTCTTTATCTTTGATATTAACTTTAGGCAAAATTTATCAATATTAACCACATTCTATATCCTAATATTTCATTCCTTCAACTATATCTCTCATTTCATGGGCTCCAAGTACCACCAAATAGGTATCTATTAGATTTGTCTTCCTCAAGTGAGGGAAATGTGGAATAGAAGAGGACAATGAGACATGTAGTAGGTCTACGAAAGAGAGACAAACTAGAGGGAAAAAGATTATAAGAAAATCAATAAATGCATGCAATTTTTCCTTGTTCAAGGAGGGTCATGTTCTTATGATGATGAGACAAAGGGTGATGTGAAGGTGTTGGCTCCTAATTTAATAGTGATTATTACTACCAACAGTCAATTTTTTTTATTATACCTAGAGGTAGCTAGTGCTCATATTTAGCTATGTCTCTCAGCCAACTTAACAAAGCACAATTGCTTCCTACACTTCTAGCTCCATGAGACCAAGGTGGGAGTACCTTAGGGATTCAAATATCTTCTTGATTCTTACCCTTAATCCCTAGAAATAGAAAATGTGGTCCAATTTCTCTAATATATGCAAAATAAAGATGAGCTACAATAGCTAACAATAATTTGTAAATCCCACAGATTTTGATGATGACCACCCTTATTCACTTGATATAATATTTGATTGATTTAGATTTGAATATAATTAGGATACTTGTAGAATAATTCACTTCAATTTTGTCTCTGATTTATATGACTAGTGCCTTATCCATTGTTACACAAAGTCAACTATTAGTAGGGAATCTAATTTAAATAGCTTGTAAATGAATTATATCAACTATAATCACCAATTCCCATTCTTATGAAATATCCCTCTTATAAACTTATAGACGCCACTAATTTATTGAAGCACTTACTTAATTCCTTGAATTAAAAGAAATAATAGAATCAATATAAAACCTATCTAGATTGCATTCAATCAATTAAAACTTATTTAACTAATCTCAAAATTACAAAAATCATAAAATGGAGATAGAGATTGATAACACAAATGTAGTGTAAATGCCCTTTTGTATTATCCTTTGAAAAGACTAATATAATAACCAATAGAAACTCAATGAAACTTTGAATATCTTGCTAATTCTATGATTGATATGAAAATATCAAGAAATTACAAAGCTAGAAAATAAACTCAAAAAACTACACATAAGTGGACTGACTTTACTTTTTGAACAAAACAAAAATTATACAAAATTCTTGGACCCTTTCTCTAACCTTGGGATCTCACTTATATATGGTGAGATGCAACAAACTTTAGGTATAGAGAATAGATAGCTATCCTTATGACAAAATATTTACATCATTACTATCACAAAAGACAAAGAAATGTGCAACAAGAAAACTTCACATCATAATATTCCTTTGTGGGACCATTTTTCTATTACATCTATTGTTACTTTCTTTGTTTGAAGAAAAAGTTGATGATTGGCTTTATTGTTGTTGTGGGTCCTCAGAAGATGTGGCTAATGGAATTGATGGTAATTTTTTTGGCTTTGATTCATGCAAGCTCACTTCAACTCGAGTATCCCCATTAATATCATCATGAACTAATAAAAACAAAATTATTTTTATTTCCTCTTCTACCATGTCATCCTATTCCATCTTGTCATCATTAGTTTCAACTTCTTCCAAGTACTCACTATGAGCAATATCTACCATCCACTTGTCAAAAAGGGTGTCATCTGACCAATAAAATTATAAAATATCTTGTTGCTTCTTAATTATATATATAGCACTTTTATCAATTTCAGCAAAGTCTCTTGTCAAAGAATCAAATAATAACTGTACTTTTACAATTTCCTTAGTTGTGGTTGCCCACCATGCTTGTCCTTTCTCATTAATGACTCTATTCATTCTTAAATAGAATAAGTCATTCACTTCTTGGGTCAATTCCTCTCTATTTTTCAATCTATTCTTTCTATCTACAACATGTGGGAATAAATCAAGTTTGGCACTCTTATATGTTGGAAATATTATAACAAGCTAAGTTACTAAGAGGGGAGGGGTGAATCAGCAACTTTTAAAAATTTCAATGCAATTAGCAATTAATCCTTTTATATGAATTATGATCTAACTTCATGCATGAGAAATTTAGAAAACATGAAAGCATACATAACACTTTGACACAAAGATTTGGTGACCCAAAAACTTTCCAAATAGAAAGTAAAATTATGGTGGGGATGATACCCACAACCTTTAGTATTGTAGTACAAAGTTGGCCTATTAAGGGTTACATTGATCACTTCCAATGATTGGCCCTATTAGGAGCAATAAGGACTGCTAGGTCCACCTTGTGAAAGGATTTACAAACATACAATAAAGTATGTACTCGATAAGGAGATTTACATAAGATTGTTAGGTCTACCTTGTTAAAAAAATTGACTGATCCACCTGTTAGGATGAAGTAGTAGCTGATCTCTAATCTGCAACTTGGTTTGCCGAATGAGATTCCCTTAAGCGTACAAATCACCTTCCTGTGATAGAGAAATATTTATTGCTCCTTACACTATTGTAGCCTTTTTAATTTGCACTTCTACTCTTTTCTAATGATTACATTACTTATTTTTTTATTCCATACATACATTGGATGTGATACAATACATTACATATATATCAATCCAATTACATAATTACAAAATTGGCCACAATACATGTTTACATAAAATATTACAAAGTTGACCAAAGTGTAGAAACTTGGGCTCTATAGATTGACTCGGTGAGATTTTGATACTCAACATCCACTGTTACTACTTGGCATCATTATGCACTCAATAGATGTAGAAGCTCAATCCATATTGATCACTGCCAAGTAGTCTTGAACCCAATATGTACTAGTGACTCAGTGAATACTATGAAACTTGTCATATAAACTAAATCACTTGTTTACCAATACATACTTTGGTAAACACTATCACCTTGAGCTCAGTATAAACTGAGTCATTTGGCTAACACTGAGTAGCTTGGTCAACACTAGACTAGCATCATATCAACTGCAAACTTAGTAACCACTGCACAACTTGGTTTGCACTAGTAAACTTGGCATAAATTGAGATGCTCAATTTACGCTTCTCATCTTAACAATAGTTGTAATTGTTTTGTATACACTAGAATTTGTCCAAAGGACTTGATAGCAACTGTAGAATTTGGTAACAATTGAAGTGCTTAGTTAACACTGTTAACTATGTAATAAACTTGGTATGAACTCACAATCTAAATAAGTGTATGTCACTAATAACAAACATGACTAGAATGTCAACAATATCCCCCTTTGGCATTAGTGAAAAAACACTTATCAATAAAAACTAAAATATCCATCACCTTATATCTTCAACTCGACATAGTATATTATTTTTGAGATTTTTCAAAATTGTTTTCGTAAAGGATACATTTTTGTACATGGTAATGCCATACAATATGTACTATACATACAATGTTTCTTTACAAATTCTTACAATTTTCTCCCCTTATTATTTTTATGTCTTTCTCCCTTTTTATATCATCTTATATCTTTTCCCTTTTTTTTATCTCCTTAAAACTTTTCTAATATCTTCTCCCCGCTTTTTGACATTAATGCCAAAGAATTATGCTATATGTATTTACATAGTAATTCCAAAATAAGACAAGAAATCTAAATGTACCTTCAATAGTCTTGGCATCCTCAATGATTTTGAATTCTTTGTCTCTTTCCTCTCTCAACCTTTATTGTTTGGCTTTCTTTTGGAGTAATTCTCCAAAGATTTGCATTTGATCAAGAGCAAGTTTTGAAATATCCCAATTTGGAACCAAAATTTCTTCATCAAGATCAACATCATCCTCCTTTTCTTTTCCTTTAACCAAAAATTTTGTGCTTAGTTGAGGCTTGGTCTCAACTTTCCTTGCACTTATTGCTTGTATACTTGGAATGGAAACAATAGTAGAAATAGTGGGGCTTGCTGCAAAAATTGATATTGCACTTATTGTAGAAATACTAGTAGGAGTACCTATTAAAGCCAAAATTGATGTATCCAAAACTTTTGAGTCCAAAACTAATGTCTTAATCACAGTTGAAGAGGGAAGAGTCTATAGCTCAGTAGATGAAGTACTTGGTACTTCATTCAATGATGTGTTGAGGCTGTATTGGTGGAAAGATATATTGGTTGGTTGTTCTTGGAGTACTGGACATAATCAATCCTATAGAGGTTGTCTCTATGCTTGATGTTGTCAATACTTTTCTTGGAGAATGAGGAAGTGAGGCTATAACTATGCTATCAATCTTAACTAGGTTAGTTTCTTGTTATCCTGAGTTTCTTTCTCAATAGCCTCTTGCTCCTATTCCTCTTCATTATCAATGTTATCAAAATGTGTTATCTCTTCATCATTTTCGTCTTGATCTTTTTCTTCTTTATCATCATCATCATCTTTATCACTTATGGTGACTAGAAAATCACTCAGTTTATGAAGAAGATATATATTCTTCTATGTATTTGTTGCATTCTTCGAAACATGCTCTATGTTTTTCATCAATACAAAACAAGTGTTGAATTTCAAGGTTAGCTTTTCCTCATTCTTCTTCATGGATTCCTTCACTTCCTTGTTAGTTAGACTTAACATAACCTACCTTAGGGTTTTCTCATATATATCTTTAGTAGTTTTCTTTTCAAATTCCCATATTGGCTTAATCTTATCCATCAAAACACTAGGAATCTAAAGTGTAAGTTGATCAGGTGAGTATTTCCACTTAACCATCTTATCCATCACTAGATCTTCAATCTGCTTCTATTATGCTTCAATCCTAATCTCATAATTCAATGCATTGAAGTTGGTTATGCCAACCCCTAATTATAAATCCTTCAATCTATCTTGGAATGTGGGTGGAGGTTTCTTGAATATTATGTCTTCTCCTTCCTTGTCTGATTTCTTCTTGGAGGATCTCCTAGTGAACACTACAATAGATGGCTTAGTAGGTTTGGTAATGATTACCTTGCCCTTTTTCTTTAGTGGTTCTTCCTCCTCTAATTTTCCTCATCCTCTGCTTCTTCATCCTCACATTTTCCCTCGGTTAACAAAAGAGTAGAACTTGTTTTTATTTTGGCAGTTCTCTTTTTGCCTTTGTTTACTCCCTGAGAGAGTTTTATCTCCAATTCTATCCTGGCCTTGGCTTCATCATATGTACCAAAATAGGCTTCGTAGGATTTACTATTTCATTAATCAATGTCTCAATGATATCTTTAGTTTCATCAATATTAACCTCATATCCAAGAGGTTTCACCCACAAAATTCTAGGCCTAACTGCCTAAATGTATACTTTATCACTATCTACCATAAAGCATATATCATCCTTGTAATCCTCAACTAATTTCTTGTAGATTCTATATCTATTATTCATTTTATCCCTGAATGTATTAAAATAATTATCCATAATACTATTATAATTTTCACCCATCTCAGTAATGTACTCATGAATTTGATAAAGTACAGGTACATCTTTTCTCCATACCATAGTGCCTTTTAAAGGGAAGAATTTATGAACATAAAAGAATAAGCATGTCAATAGAGAGCCAAACTTACATGGATTTTTCTTTGATGTTATGATGCTCTCCATGTTCTTGTTGAATCCTTTCAACTATAGCTTGGTAAGGTCAACAGAAAGGTTGTTCTTGATGACTTTGTATGCTAGGTCAATTGCTTCACATGGCACACTATTCAACATGCTTGAACTATAGATTTCATGTACAATGATATGGATTTCGAACTTTAATTACATATCAGTTACATTGCTTATTTTTATACCTCTTTTATCCCACTCTGCAAGGGTTTTCTTCTCCAGTTTAACCTGACCTAGGTTTTTGGTCATCTTAGCTTTTGCTAGCATGGGGAGATTGGTGATCCTATGAATCATTTTCTTTGTGATAAAAATTGGTTTCTCCAACCATAGCCATCCATTATGCATTTTATTGAGAATAAATCTAATGCATTTCACTTGGAATTCATGGGGCATGTGAGGAATATGGATTAATACTTTAGCCTCAAGATGTTTATGTTTAGGTTTCAAAACACCATTCACACATAACCTTTCTAGGGTTTCATCCATTTCTAGTGTACCAATTTCTTGAATCACACATTTGAAATCAGAATGGATTTCATTAATTAATAGTACCTTGGAAGGGATTTGAGACTATGCTCCACTCGGGTCTAGGGTTTCAGTGATTGTAGGAGTGAGCTTGAAGTCTAATGCCTTTCACTCCACACCATGAACTAGCATGTTTAAACCTTGCTTTAGCTTATTGTTGTTAGATTCCATCTTCACTTGATAGGGTTTGAGAGAATTTTAAGGTTTTTTCAACAATTTTCTCGAATCACTTTAATGCTGTTGAAGATTGCATTATGCAATAGCTCTTGAAAATTTTATGGTAAAAATGACTTTGATTTCATTCCTTTTATCAAAATTTTGCATAAATGCTTGATACAAATGTTAGATCAAATTGACAAACTGTCATCCACTTCCTTTTATTGAACACTTGGTTAAGTCTTCATAACTCAGTGACCATATGCATCTTGATTACTTCCGACCTTACTTGGTAGCTATAAGTTATCCTTGCTTGGTAAGACAGTAACCTGACCTTGCTTGGTGATAAATTTTATTTATTACTCAGTGATCCTTTTGGAATCTTGAATATTAGTTTGGATCATTCATCCTACTAACTAGAATTGATATTTGATGTCTCATTTAATATCACAATTCGAGTACTTCTTTGAGAGATCGAGTAGAAATGGCGGAGTCACCCAATTCTTGAGTGACTTGTTCATCATTGCTTGGACTTTTATTCTTGGTAGACTTTGTAACCCATTGCTATCTCACCTATTTTCTAATGTTATCAACCTTTGCCTTCTTTTCATCTTCAATTCTTTTAGTGTTGATGTATTTATTGGCAAGATGACCAAGTTCAGTACAAATGAAACATCTTTTAGTAGTATCTCTTTTCCTCAAATGATGCTTTACACAATTCATTCCAATGTGTCCAAATTCTCCACAGTAATGACATCTACACCAAATGTTATAGTCCCAACCAAATATAGCTTTCACAATTTGTTTTGTTGGATTTAATATCTTGATTTTGCATTCTAATGATTTGTGCCCATGCTTCTTACATTTGTGACATTTACCTTCAAATTTTGGTTTCTCTTTACAGTCATTAGCTCTATGACCATTTTGATTATAATTGTAGCATTTTCCATTGAATTTTTCCTTTCCATTGCTCCAACACTTTTTTTATGTATGACCTATCTTACTAGAGTGACTACAAGTAGGTTTTTGGTTCCTTTGAGCTCCTTGCTTGGATGATTCTCCTTCTTTTGTATATCCAATTCTTGCTTTTCATTTTTGTCTTTTGAGATTTTTCTCATTCAATAGATTCATGCATGCTTGGGATTTTGTCATTCTTTCATTGATTTTCCTTTTAGAGTTTAGATCATTCTACAATCTTTCCTTCTCTATTCTCAAGTTCATGATTTCTTCATTTGCATTGGTGAGATGATCAATGAAGCCTTCTTGCTCAAGGGGTAGGTGCTAGATTTCATTGTTCTTTCCTTCTATCTCTTCTCTTAACTTATTTTTTTCTTCCATAACTTCACATAATCTTACTAACTGAATTTCTTTCTCTCTTCTTAGTTTTCTTACTTCTTCTTTTAGTGAACCATTCTTTCCTAGGAGTTCATTGATTGCTTCATTGGCTTCATCTGGATTTATTGAATGAAGTTCTTCAATTCTTTCTTCAATGTAGACATGATCATTCATTTGAATTGCAAGATATTTTCTTCTTTTCAGGGATTAAGACAGTTGCTCCTTTTTTTTCTTGAGTTGAGCAATAGCCATTTCCAAATCTAGCTTCTCATTGTCAATAGCCTTGTCAAATCCGAATATCTCCATGGCCTTTGATCTTTACTCAACCTGTTAAAATTTTCTCTGAGAACCACAATGATAAGTTACTAAGAGGGGAGGGGTGAATTAGTAACTTCTAAAACTTTCAACCCAATTAGCAATTAATCCTTGATATGAATTCTAATCTAACTTCATGCATGAGAAACTTATAAAACATGAAAGCATACATAACACTTTGAGACAAATATTTGGTGACCTAAAAACCTTCCAAATAGAAAGTAAAATTGGGGTGAGGATGATAACCACAAGATTTAGTACTATAGTACAAAGTTCACCTGTTAAAACTTACATTGATCACTTCTGATGATCTACCCTGTTAGGAGCAATAAGGACTCCTAGGTACACCTTGTGAAATGATTTACAAACATACAATAAAGTATGCAATCAGTAAGGAGATTTACATAAGACTGTTAGGTCTACCCTTTAAAAAAATTTGACTAGTCCACTTGTTAGGATGAAGTAGTAGCTGATCTCTAATCTGCAACTTGGTTTGCTAAATGAGATTCCCTTGAGTGTACAAATCACCTTGTTGTGATAGATAAATCTTTTCTACTCCTTATACTATTGTAGCCTTTATAATTCACACTTCTACTCTTTTCTAATGATTACATTACTTCTTTTTTGATTATATACATACATTGGATGTGATACAATACATTACATATATCAATCCAATTACATAATTACAAAGTCAGCCACAATACAAGTTTACACAAAATATTAAAAATTTGGCCAAAGTGTAGAAACATGGGCTCGAAAAACTAACTCGATGAGGTTTTGATACTCAACATCCACTATTATTTCTTGGCATCATCATGCTCTCAATAGATGTAGAAGCTCAGTCCATACTGATCACTTCCAAGTAGTCTTGAACTCAGTTTGGACTAGTGACTTGGAAAATACTATGAAAATCATCATATAAACTAAATCACTTGTTTACCACTACATAGCTTGTTTAACATTATCACCTCAAGATTGATATAAACTAAGTCACTTGGTCAACACTGAGTAGCTTGATCAACACTGGACTAGCATCACATCAATTGTGAACTTGGTAACCATTGCACAACTTGGTTTGCACTAGTAAATAGAGCATAAACTAAGATGCTTAGTTTACAATGTTGATAGTTGTGACTGCTTGGTATACACTAAAATTTTTCCAAAGGACTCGGTAGAAACTATAGAACTCAGTAACAACTGAAATGCTTGGTTAACATTGTTAACTATGCAATAAGCTCAATATGAACTCACACTCTAAATAAGTGTATGTCACTAATAACAAACATGATTGGAATGTCAACATTATATTTATTCAAATAATTAACAATCCTTTTTTTCAACTCAATTCTCCTATCATCAAAATTGGACAGGTCATGGACAATATAATAATTTTTCTCTATATGCTAATTAGATGAACAAATCACAAAGAAACATAAAAAGGTGACCCCTTTACTCCTCTTAGTCCATTTATTTACAATTGGCTTTAAGGTTTGATCATTTTCCTTTATCTCATCCCAAACATTTATTGTTTTTTCCAATTGTTCATAGAATAAAGGCCAATCAACTTTATCAACTAAATACATGAGGGCTTTCCTCAATTTATCCTCATATTGTACTTCTAGTTCCACATGCAATCCCATAGTTTACTTATTCCCTCTTCAAAATCCTCTATAGTATAATACTATGGCCTTTGTGGTGTATTTGGTATCTCAATAAGAGGAGTGGATTTAAAAGGCCCCACTAGTGGGTAGGGGTAGGTAATCCTTGGCCTAGTGGACCATCCCATCACTTTATTTTCAAGTTCAATTATACTTTGAACTTCTTTATTGTATACCTTCAAAACCTTTTCATACTTATCTTATAATTCCAATCTTGCCTTCTCATCTCTTTTGACAATGGCTAAAGTCAAGTTAGATACTCCAACACCTAGATTTGTAGCTTCTATACCAATAGTTTCTTACACTCTCTCCACAATCAGGTTGTCGATTAATCTAGTATCATTAGGTTGGGAAGAGCCAATCCTAGATCCTTTCCTTATGGACCAAATGACCAATGCAACCTAGTCCTCACTAAATTTAATACCTTTTATTTATTTCTTCCCTTGATCCTCTATACTTATTCTATCTATAATAGAATTAAAAACTAAAGCATCTGCTATATCCCAATTTGATAGCAACAAAAAACCAAACACTCTTACCATTTGTCTCCCCTTTTCAGGGGTCAAGTTCATAAATTCCTACATCATTTCTTCTGAACCTAATTTTGTGCATCTGCTTCTTGCATTTTTGGATGCTCTATTATCAGTTTATTGCACTTCTCCTCAAACTTTCCCATGTTTACTCTCTATGCAAATTGGTAGAAGGCTCTAGTTTTAACAAAAATTTCATCAGATATAAATAAACTCATGACTGGCCTATTCAATCATAGGGTCTAGTTCCTTTCCTCTATAATCTACCACTATTAATTATAGGCTTAGCATTAGAGATTCCTATGGATTTCCCTCTTCTAATTCTACCTAAGTGATGAACACTCCCTCGTGAGATCCCAATTGCTCCATCTACTCCTTAATAAGCTATTCATCTCCTAATTGTAGTGGGGATTGTGTGGGTGATTATTCCTCAACCTGAGGTGTTTGTTCCTTTATTATTTTCTACCTCTTGGACAAGGGTTCATCAAGTCTTTCCTCAAGAACAACACTGGTTGATCCCATTACCTATTTTCCCTTATCCACAATGGCCTTTTTATTCTAAATCACATTATAGCCAAGTCTCTTCTAGAAAACCAACTACCTTGTTCCTATCGTAGGAGTGAATGTCAATCTCCTCATAACCTCTCTAGCTCTTTCTAGAAAAGAATTAATAAAAATTTGTTTCTTTTCATTCATGGCCTCCATGATTTTAGGAAAATTAATCATGATTCTATTTATTCTATTTGCCTCTATTTTTGCATCATATAGAGGCTTGCAGTTATTATCAAAAAATGAATGAATTCTAGGACTCTAGAAAAAAACTCTTCATTTTTCTTTCTTGATCTCCTACTCTTGTTGAGAGAACTTGTTCCTTATTATATCCTCAGGGAAATAAAAATCATGTTTTTTGGAGCCAACTTTAGCCCTTAGTCTAAACATATCAATAAATCCCTTAGTGTCACAAAAACAAGGATGCGACATAGCCATCTTGTACTGATCCAGGAATTTATACAAAAACAACCATACACCTTTTGTAACTATGAAATAATGGTGGGCTATAGTACAAGTGGGAAAGCTTGAGCCTTTGTTTCTTCTAACCAAATATGCTTCCTCCAATCCTCCTAGTTGCAAGAGCATCTCGACTATCTCTACCTTCAAAGGCACCGAGTTGGACAATACATGGGGAGTCCCTTAAAAACCATAAACTCTAAAAATAGTTGAAACAAAGTATGGTATGATATCTACCCAATTATGTGATAATTTCAAATAAGAAGGATTATCCATGGGTCTAATAAAATCCATAAATGCCTTGGGGATTCTAGGATTGTCTCTTAATATGAGGCATCTTAGCCTTGATGCAAAGTATCTATCAAACCTAACAAAACTAGCCTCCCCTACATCCTAGGTCATGTCTACAGTCCACAATTGGACGGGCAGATCTTCTTCTTCATGCTTTCTATTTAAAATCATTTCCTTTACAAAATATGTAACCCCCTTAAAAAGGAACATGTGCATTACAATGAATAATGGCCAAAAAAAAAAAATTCCACTTTCCCCTTTGCAATTCCAACTAACCCTATATGAATTTCCTCTGCCAAGTAGGATTCAAAATAAAAAATAATATCAACACCAAAAGAGGAAATTTGAATCAACATATACATCAATTTTATTGGCACAAAATTTTCCTCATCCTCACCAAGAACCCTACACAAAGTCATATATATTTCTATGGCCCTGGAAATGAAAATATCCTTTTTAAAAGGTTCCCTAGTAGATGTTGTGACTACTAGAAAATTTCCAATTGAAACTATGTGTGCCCTTAGTGTATCCTAGTTGATCTTGTTCTCCTTAGATAAATATTCTTTCTCCAGTCCTAGTAGTTCAATGGGTAAATGATAATTTGAAAATGCTTCTAAACTAAAAAATTCTCAAATTTCTTTAGGACTTATTCTGACTAGGCATTCAACATCCATTCTTCTCACTATCTTGGCTATTGGGTCATAATTTTGTCTAATGGCCATTAATGGGTTAGAATTCATAAAAACACTGGGGACCACAAGTTTTCCCAAATCAAAATTCCAAATGTTCTCGTGGGGAGAAAACAATTTTCCTTGTTGAAAACCACTTCTTAAAAAGATGGAGCCCTATTTTAGTTGTAGTGGCATCTCTAACCCAATTCCCTCTATCATACAACCCATCTACAATCTTAAGCCTAGGGTTTACGAAAATTAGCTTTTTCATCTGGGCAAACTCAATTGTAGACTTAAGCAATAATTCAACAAGGTCATCATGTATGTTTCTATAAGCACAATCTACCTATCCCTAGAATACTTTCTTTGGAGGCACGATGGATAAAATTTGTAGAATACTAGAATGCTTCAATGTGTATGGTGAATTTAGAAACTTACCTAGATTTTGGCTACTCTTTTACTGCAACTTCTATGATACACTATGAACACTAGAAATCCTTTTACACTCTAATCACACTAGGCATAATTCTTCAATGGCTCTAAGCTCTCTTAAAGTTTGAAATTTGTTTGCATAAAGAAGAAATGGTGAAATCTTTCTAATATACTCTATTTCTTGTTTGCATAGGGAGCCCTCAATCTTCATAAATAAATGATAAGGAGAAACAATGTGGCATCACCTTCTATTTTTAAAACATACCATTGATTTCAAAAAAAAAAATCGACAATCCAAGAACAAAATTGTGAATGATTCACTTTCCACTTTCCAAGTTCGCAGTCAATCCAATAAAACTTCTCCTTGTAGGCCTTTCTCTCTATGGTTGGGAACTAGATCTAGACCCACTGGTGCTCATGTATACATTTCACACTCCTTCTATGTTGCTATGCATAAACATCGAGCAACTATCGCATGTGACATAGCGACCATTGTTGATTCTTCCTTGATCTAAAAATAATGTATTTCACAAGTGTTTTAATGCAACCATGGTGGGTCCTTTTATTTTTCCTTTGGTTGCCATGTTGCATCCACTAAAAAATGAGTAGGTTTCTATAGTGACAACACAACCATCATTGATGTGTCTTCAATCTAACAGCTTTAATAAACATGCATCTTTTTATGAGTGTAGATCCACGTAACATGTGACATTAGATTTCTCTTGATATGTTGGAATAGTTATTTTATAGTTGTCAATCCTTTTGGCATTGTTCTTTTGAAATTAGGTCCCACCATGTTTTAATTCATAGGAGGTTGCTATGTCATTACTGGCATAAATATCACATTTCCTTATCCCAACATAGCAACCACCACATTCTTTGCAAGAATCTGGCACATAAAATATGCACATCCTCATTACTATTACTCCATTCATTTCTACTGGCATTCCATAATGATCATATGGCTCATTGATTACAAGAAGACCTTTTGGCTCCTGCTTTTTAGTGTAGACCTCACCATGTTCCATTTTCCTGATAAGTCACCATGTCACTACTAGCAAAACTCTTACACATTCTAGTGGTAACTTAGTGACCACCTTAAACTTGAAAAAATATTGGTGCCATGAAATAACACATCAACTTGTTATGATAGTTTATTAATTGCATCTCTAACACATCTATCAGTCTATTGAGTTGACATGGTTTATTAGTGATAGGTAGATTTTTTTTGGCATTGTATTTTCCCTTTTGGCCCATTATGTTTTCCTTTTGCAGGAGGTTGCCATGTCACTATTGATGGAACTCCTACTTTTTTTGGTGGTGACATAGTGACCACTGTGACATCATAAAACTTGGCATTGTAAAACAAAGCATGCTCCAACCAATACTATTTATGGTGCCTGACATTTCTAACATCCCATTATGCTGCCAAAATTCACAAAAAATTAAAAATCTTGGTGCCTATCTTTCAGGAATTTGATCTCACCGTGTTTCTATTTTGCGATGGTTGCCATATCACAAAGGATAAAAACCCTATAAATTTTTCTAGTGACATGATGACCACCATAGATTTGAAAGAAGATCCAATGATAGGAAACAAATTCAAGAAAAATGAAGCCAAAAAATAAAAAATTAAAAGGCTTCCCAAAAGAATATACCTTTTTCAAAATAATTCTCTCGCTCATTTTTTCAAAGTAAAGGCATACGACCTAAAAGGTCCACTTAAGGCATAAATTTGGTTTTACTAGGGTTCTTTTAGGGTTAAAAAACTTTAAAATACCAAACCCTAATTTGTACGATATACATGGATCTATCAAAAATTTCATACATATTTTTAGGAAAGAATTTTGCATTGTGGAAAATCCGACCATCAATGGCTCTATCTAGGGATGATAGACTACTTGTTTCTATGCAAGAATCTAAAAACTTTGGTAGAATAGACCACACACTTAATAAAGAGTGACAACTTCTAAGAGAGTAGCCACACAAGAAAGTAATATGTACAAAGGCTATACAAAAGATGAAAAGGATTAATAGAATGTGCAAGAAAATCCTAGACTACTACTCATGGAAACAAAGATATTTTAACAAAAATACCTCTTCAAGAATTGTCTATGAACTAGCAATTCAAGAATACCTCCAGTTAAATCCTTTAGATAGTATGAATCTTCACCATTTTTATCATAAATATTATATGGGCTAAGCCAAATAGGGTCAAACTTATGATGCTTGCCTTTATCTTCTATCCTAGCATTCCACATCAGCACCATATCACCTATTTTAGATTTTCTCTTAGTAGCCCTCTTGTCATAAAGATGCTTCATCTGTGACTACAACATTGCATTCTAAATAGAGGAATCTCTTCTTATTTCTTCCAATTACAAGATATCATCCATCCTTAGCTACATTTCATTAATAATATCATCATCATAAATTCGAACAAATTTATACTATTGGATACAATTGTTCAATTGTGTGTTTTCTTTGATGTTACACAAATGTCATATTAGTTATCAGACAAAGTCGACCGAGCTCAGTTGGTCAACAAAGCAAAAGATAGAGTCTATGGAGCTCAGATGGTTAGCAAAGTGAATTACAGAGTCTACAGAGCATTCTTGAATATTACACTGTGGAGATAGTTTCTACCGAGCTCACTCAGGTGCTGAAGGATTTTGTGACAGAAGTCAGTTTCTACCGAGCTCACAAGGTCAATGAAGGAAAGTTAGTGTCTACCAAGTTCACTCGGTCTCCAAAGAATTTTGCAAAATTCATAGTATTTACTGATCTTTAGTTGGTTAACATTGGAAATCATTTCTAGAGCATTGTTTACCAAGCAAGGTTAGCCAATGAAGGATTTCATTATTTTGGGAAATATAGTTTTATTGTTTCATGTAATGTTTGTAGTTGACTAATGTAATGTTTATTGGTAAATGTAACTTGTAAATGAGCCAACTTGACAATCTGTAATGTATAAATAAAAGGTCAAGTGTGAATTCAAATGTATGAATGAGCGAGCATGCAAGTAAGTTGATTGTCTAAAGAGGAAGTGTGACCAAATTTTGAAGAAGGATCAAATATCCTTGAGGAGCAGCAAAGTTGTATTCAATCAGAGAGGATCTAGTGAAGTAGAAAAAAGATCTGTAATAGAAAAGTTTAGTTGCATCTCATTCAAGTCACTTATTTTTACTTTCTCACCATTGTAATAGTAATTCCTAAATCTCTTAATAGAGTTAGTCTAATAGCCATTTTTGTAAATCCTCTAGCAAGGTGGATAGTTCTATTGAATTGTTCTAAAGTCCTCTAGCAAGGCCACTCCAAGTAGGGTGATTAAATCCTCTAACAATGTCACACCTAATAGTATGTTTTGTAACCTTTAACAAGGTTGGCTCCTAATAGGGCTCACTTTAGAAAAGTGAAAATTGGTAGCTAGTTACTTTGTGGTTTTTCCCATATTGGGTTTCCACATTAAATCTAGTGTCTCTTGTGTTCATGTTATTTCCTTTTGCATGCATGTTAATAATTTTGAATGCTTCAAGATCAGTAATAAGTTAATACATAGTACATCTACTGAGTTACAACATTTTTTTGTGTGGCTATCGAGTGACAATAGTAACTAGTTATTTAAGACATCTAAGGGATCTGTTGATTTATTTTTGTGGTAGCTGATTCACCCCCCCTCTCAGTTACTTCATCTATATTTCAAACATATACATCTCATTCAAATTATTTAGTGGAATTCTAGTTATATACCATAAACTAAATCAAAAGGAGCACATCCAATGGCCTTTTTCATAGTAACCTTATCAGCCCATAGAGCTCATGGCAATTTTGAATCCTAGGTCTTCTTTTTCTCTCCTAGAATCCTTTTGAAAATTTTAATATGCTCTTATTGCTTGATTCTACTTCATCATTCCCTTGGAGATGATAAGGTGAGGATGTGTACTCTATAATGCCATATTTCTTGCAAAATTCTTTGTAGTCTTCTAATCTAAAACACATAGCATTATTAGTTACAATCTTCTGTGGTCATCCAAACCTGGTTATAATATTATTCAAAATGAAGTTAATCACTACTTTACTTGTTGCATTTTTAGTGGGGATTACTTCAACCCACTTAGTAAAATAATTGATAGCTACCAAAATCTAGGAATGTCCACCACTGGAATTGTTGGGAATCTCACCAATGAAATCAATTCTCCACTATTGAAAAGGTACATGTTCATCAACAGGTTTTAATGGTAAATTTTCAAAGAATTTCAGCTTTCTACTAAATCTTTGACAAGTGTCACATGTTTTGACAAACTCATGGGCATCTTTGAAGAGTGTTGGCCACCAAAAGCCAGATCTGAGAACCTTATGAGCTATAGTCTTAGCCATGTAATGACCTCCACACACACCTTCATGCATATCTCTTAAAATTTTCTCAGAGTCAATTTCATCTACACACTTCAAAAGTACCCCCTCCATATCCCTCTACCATAATTGACCCTACACTATAACATACCTTATCGCCTACAATTTCAAGGATCTTTTTTGGTTGTCTGTTAATCCTGGTGGGGACTTCATATTTTGCAAATAATAGATTACACCTCTATACCAATCAGAAGTGTCCATATCACATAAATTATCCCTATAGCCATCATCACACTAGTTGATTTGATTTGCTTCTAAATTAGCTTCTATCATCAGTTTGGCCATGCCTTGTCCTCTAACCAATTTGGTGATCTAAATATCAATATTAAATTCTTGTATTCTATTAATCCACCAACATCTTCTACTAGATACCTCTTTTTGTGAAAAGATGTCCTTAACAATAGTAGTAGGGACAAATGCAATAACAATTTCTCCCATTAGGTAACACCTAAAGGCCTTCACTCCTTTCACTAGTGCATATGCCTATTTTTCATTAATATCATACTTCAATTTGGCTACCTATAATGATTTGAAAATGCAATAGGTTGTTCATAGCCTTCTTCATTTTTCTATAATAGTACCACAACTATTAATAGTGTGAAATTAAGAAAAAGAAAATATATGCATTGGTTTATCATAATTAGGTGCCCTAAGAATAGGTGTATCCTTAATAGCTTTCTTAATCTTTTGGAATGCAACACTAGGCTCTCCATCCCACTTTATCTCAAATCCTTTCTTTAACATATTTGATATAGGCATGCTAATTTCTACAAAATTAGTCATAAACCTTCTAAGAAAGTTGATTTTCCCAAAAAATGACTGAATTCCTTTAACACTTTTAGGCTTCTGAATTTTATCTATTACTTCTACCCTTTCATGATTAATCCTCACTCCATGTTTACCAACTAGATGCCCTAGTAGCTTAGCCTTTGTGACACCAAAGTTAAACTTTCTAGGATTCAAAGAAATACCATACTTAAGGGCTATGATAAATACTTTCTCTAAATGCATATAGTGATCATTCTCATCTTTAGAATAGATAGTTAAATAATCCTGGTACATGGCTAAGAATTTATCAATAATATCAACAAAAGCCACATCCACTACACATTGAAAAGTAGCCCTAGCATTAGTAAGCCCAAAAGGAATCCTAACATACATGTATGTACCCCATGCAGTAGTAAAAGTAGTTTTAAACTATTCAAATTCTTTAACAACTACTTGATTGTATCTTGAAAATCCATCCATCATGGGCATAAGCTTAGAACTATGCAACATAGCATCCATATTTGGTAAACCATAATTATCCTTTAATGAAGATATGTTAATATTCCTAAAGTCAACACATAACCTTATATCTCCATTTTTCTTTCTAACAGGGACTAAGTTGGACACCTAGGATGAATGTCTAATAGGTTTTATGATCCCTACATCTCTTAACTTCATTAATTCCTCTTGCATTTTGGGGGCAAGAGTTGGGTTAATAGGTCTTTGTTTCTATCTAAAAGGCTTAGAATCTATTTTGAGTGGGATTTCATGCTGAAATAAATCTTTTTTATAAGCTTTTAGGTCATCATATGACCATGCAAACATATGTTTGTATTTTCTTAGTTGACAAATCAAAGCATATCTTATTTTAGGAGATAATTTCTTACCAATATACACATTCTTAGGTGTCTCTTTAGTTCCTAAATTTATCTCCTCCAAATCCTTAGCATTATATTCCTTAGTATCCATTTTGGACCTATCTTGATTATCAAAATTAGTTTCTAGGACAACTATTCCCCTTGGAATTTTGTTTGTTTTCAATTGCATAACCTCCTATCCAAAAATAGTATCTCTTCCATCTACATTTTCTACATAAGGTGCACAATCAACTTCCTATCCTAACAACATATACTCACAATTAAAAATCTCAAAATGTCTCTATCATCTTCAAATACTTTCCAATTCTAGACATTGTTAGAAATAAAGGGCCTAGTCTGGATTTTAACTTTGGATATATACTAGCAAATGTAATATCATCAGGCTTTATTTCTATATTTTCTAGAAAATCTTCCTTCTTCTTCTTTGTCCCATCTTTCCAAACTATCCCAAATGTGTCAAAATACTCAATCACATCCACACAACATTTATGTATTGTTTTAATCTTTTTTTTTTGATACATAAACATTTCTCACCTAGGATACAACCAGCTTAGAATCTCCTAAGACATGTAAGCATTTTATCCCATGTTTATGGGATAATCTAAGTCCTAATAGCAAGGCCTCATACTCTACTATATTATTAGTGCAAGGAAAACTCAATGTAGAATAAAATTTGTATGTCACCCCTGCAAAAGAGATCAATAAAATACCTGCATCAAATCAATCTTTGCAACAAGCATCATCAAAAAACAAAGTCCACAAATCACCCTTGTTTGTCTTTTTGAAAGCTTTTACTTCCATCAGTGATTTATGCTTATTTTTCTTCAAAACCAGAACTTCAGCTCAGAATGGATTAACATCTATATCAACAAAGTTTGTCATGTCATCCTCTATCTCTTCTTCAATCATGTACACACTCTTAGGTTCTATGTTTACTTTCACTAAATTCCCAATAATTTGGAATGTGGAAAATGACAAGTCACATTGTAAACTCCCACCCATGGCAACACTCTACTTTCTAGACAATAACATGCCATACTAAGGGGGAATATCAACAACCAATACACTCATAGTAATTTCTTTGTCAGGATAAGTTGTCAATTTCTTTGGTAAAGCATTAATAGTACCTATGATAGTCACTTCACTTTTGTCCATAGCGCAACATCTTCCTTGAGTAGCATCAAACTTTAGGCCCAATTGCTTCATTATTTCAAATGGCATAATAGTATTGGAAGCACCAAAATCACTCATGCAATTTTTCAAAGTTTTACCATTTACAAGGATACTCAAGAAAAATGATTCTACACTTCCTAAACACTAGTTTATAGAACTATCCAAAAAAATTTGGGGAATTTGAGACATAACTACTTCAGTTTCTTTGTCTTTTACTTTTTCTTTACTACTCTCCCTAGGAGTATTACTCTCATTACAATCATATTCTACTTTTTCATCAACATCTCCTATCCATGCTATAGCTTTATTTTTGTGTTTAGGGACTCTCAATAATTTAGACAAAGGGACCTTGACAATGATCTATGATAAAATAGCAAGTATATCTATAGAAGAATTAGATGGGACATCAATAACCATACCCTTTTCCTCAATATGTTTATCAGGAACACTTACAACACCTTGATGATTGTTGTCATTTACAGTAAGCACCTTTGATATCTTCTACTCCAACTTCTTAGGAACATCATTTTGAAGTTCAAGAACCTTGGTACTATCCATCTTCCTTAGTTCTCATATCTCGCTACTAACTTTGACCTTCATATCAGGAGTTTCTTTAAGCTTTATTGCTTCTTTTTTCTTAGGATCAACCTTTTTAATAAATATACTAGCTACCCTGCTACTATTAGCATTTTGAGCCATATTTCTTATCTATACCTAAGCTACCATGCTTGTAGTAATTTGATCAAACTCTTCTCTAGAAGGCTTCCTTAATATCACCTCTTCTCTGATAGTTGTCATGTTACACACATTATCCTCAACATCACTTTCATTAGAAAATACCTATTGTTGCATATTATTTTGAAACTACCTTTTCTCATTTACATCTCTGTCATGATCCTCATAGTAAGAATAATCATAATGTAACTCAAACATATTTCACCCCACATCATTATTGCTTTCCTCATGTGTTTGCTACTATTCTACCTTAGACTAATTTCAAGAAAATGACAAAGCTACTGCACAATATTTAGGAGCATGAGGCAATTGATAAACAATACACCATGTAGGCTTAGCAGTGAACTTAGGATCATCTACCACATCTATAGAATTTCTAGATAAGGGATTAGGAGTGACCTTATTATTTATATTCTTGGTAGGGGGACACTAGGCTGACCATCTTTCCAAGTATTATTATAAGGGAAATTTTGCAACCTATTCTATCTATTGAAATTTGATTGATAAGGAGTCTTATTTTCAATGGGATTTTTGTCAATCCTAGGTTAAGGAAGATTCAAACCCTTTATTGCACTTAAGATTTGACTCATCTCACTAGGCTCTTGCTTTCTACCACCTATAGGCTTGTGCTCTTCCTTTCTATTTCCCTTACTCCCAAATAACCTATGATCATCTATTTTGCTTTCTAGTCTCCCTGAGATTCTCAAATTATTTTCTATATTTATAGCAATTCTAAAAGCATCCCTTAAGGTTCTAGTTTCCTTATCCCTAAGCTAGTATGTCATTTTACCATCAAAAGCATTTAAGTAGGTAATCATACATATCTTGTCGTCAATTCACATGGCTTGCATCAGCTTGTACATCCTCTTTTGAAATTTGGTATTGAAATTAGTAACAAACTCATTATGTAACTTCTTAATGATATTGAACTCACTTAAGATATAACTTGGATTTTTTTTTATCACCATATTACTCCTTGAAATAATATTCAATATCTTTCTAGTTTTTAATGGATAATTCAAGAAGCCTCTTGAACCATTCTCTAGCATCTTTAGTTAATGACTAAACAAATAACTTCAAGATAACATCTTTGTCCTCAACCTCATATTCACTCATCATGTTAAGAAAATCCCTCAAATGATCCTCACAAGTGATAGCATTATTCCTAGCAAACTTAGGCAACCTTTTCCTCTTGTGGAATAGGGTTAAGGAATCTAGAAATTCCATCAAAATGTATATGCCTATAACCGTCTAACTAAATAGGTCTCCTTTGTAGGTAAATCTTAGGGTTATTAACAACACCTTTTTCATTGTTATTCAAAGTATTACTAGTACTAGCATCTACAACAGATTTATTAAGATTCACTTTCTATGATGAAGAAGTCAAGAAAGAAGTATACAACTTAGCATTATTTTGATCTATATCATTTGATCTATTTTTTTGAATTATCCTCAAGCATAACTACAGATTGCTTCTTAGCATTTTCTAGGAATTTAATCGTATTACTCATCTCAGCTATGGTTGCCTCATTCTCTGCAATTTCTAATTTCTTAGCTAAAGCCTCCTTCTCCTTCCTCTTCCTCTCCAACTCAATATCAGATGGTGACATAAAATCATGGATCTAAATAATCTTTGTTGGTCCCTTAATCCTAATACCAACTTCCTTTTGCTTTCCCTTGTCCTTGGCATCAACAACATGCTCTACATCTCTTGCTTTATTGTTATCAGTTTCTAAGGTTTTATAACTTTTGATCTATTCTATTACAAGATCTTTTAGGTTTACATCTTAATCTTCTAACAAAATTTGTTCCTACATCCTAAGCTATTCAACTTGATCTACAATTTTAAGTTGCCAAGTAGTAGTTGCTATTTTTGCTATTTCTTTTTTCTTTTTTAGGGTAGCGATTCTCCTAAGTATTGCCTACTTTTCCTCAAATAATTTCAAAATCTTTTCTTCCCTCTCCTTTTTAAATTTCCTATCTATGGCATCTTTCTCTACAAGATGTATCCTCAGATTCTCATTCTTATCATGATTAGGAATAGTAAACTCAGAACTAGAAGTTTTCTCATCATTAAAACTCCCAGGCTCTAAGTGTCTTGGTCTTACTCTTTCAAGAGAATAGTCTGACATGATGGGGTTTCTACTTTTTTCAAAAAGATCATTACTCCTCTTGGCATCCAAAATAGGCTCATATGGTTGCATAACCTTTTCTTGATATACTACTTTAGGAGTACTAAAATAATCATCATCAGATAGTGTAGGGTAAGATCTTAAGCCTTTGTGAGAGGACTCCTTTTCATTAGTAGAAAAATGAATATTCATTCCCCTCATTAATTATTCTTGAGAATGGTTTCCCTCTTACATCTAAGCTCTCTTCACAACCCCATTTTTCCTTCCTTTAGGAGGAAGATTAGTCTATAACTTAATTGTTGGGTTTTTCTTCACATTTGTTTGCATGTTTTTCACACTTCCCATGATCTGAAAATCTTCTTAAACTTGTCACTGGTTAAACCTTTTGAGTTGCCACCCACCTAGGGGAAATATATAATGCAATAACTTGTTGACCTAGAGAAAATTTCATGTTTTAATATGAATAAATTTGACACATAAAGAAAAACCAATCACAAAAGTCCTAGAACTATAACTCTTGATTGATGCATAAGGCACTTTGTAAGGATTGTACACATTAGTGTGCACCTATGGTGTTAGGGTTTTCTCTTTTATTTTAAATTCTCAAGTTTTTTCACTACAAAAGTCCAATAAAACCATGGGCAAATACCAAGGAATCTAACAAATTGAACACTGCCATGACTAACAAAATTGCAGTAAAGTTTACACATAAGCATGTATTGTACAACTCCTCAATAGAGTTGCCAATTTTGTTGGCTCTTGATTTAACAATGATTACTACTACCAACAGACAACAAAAATTATTATACCTAGAGGTAGCTAGTGCTCATATTTAGCATAATAACCTATGTCTCTGGTCCAACTTAACAAAGCAAAATTGCTTCCTACAATTATGGCTCTACAAGACCAAGGTGGGAGTACCTTAGGGATTCAAATATCTTCTTGATTCTTACCCTTAATCCCTAGAAACAATAGATGTGGTCCAATTTCTCCAATATATGAGAAATAAAGATGAGATATAGTAGCTAACAATAACTCATAAATCCCACAAATTTAGATAATAACCACCCTTATTCACTTCATACAATATTTGATTGATTTAGATTTGAATATAATTTGGATACTTGTAGTAGAATTCACTTTAGTTTTGTCTTTGATTTATATGACTAGTGCCTTATCCATTATTACAAAGAGTCAACTATTAGCAGGGGATCTAATTCAAATAACTTGTAAATGAATTATATCAACTATAATCACCAATTCCCATTCTTATGAAATATCCCTCTTATAAACTTACAGACCCCATTGATTCATTGAAGCAATTCCTTAATTCCTTGAATTAAAAGCAACAATAGAATCAATATACAAACTATCCAAATTGTATTCAATCAATTAAACCTTATTTAACTGATTCCAAAGTAAAAAAATTCATAAAATGGAGATAGAGATTGATAACACAAATCTAGTGTAAATTCCCTTTTGTATTATCCTTTGAAAAGACTGATACAATAACCAATAGAAACTCAATAAAACTTTGAATATCTTGCTAATTCTATCATTGATATGAAACATTAGGAAATTTTAAATCTAGAAAATAAATTCATAAAACTACACATAAGTTGATTGACTATACTTTTTGAACAAAAAAATTATACAAAATTCTTAGACCCTTTCTCTAACCTTGGGATCTCACTTATATAGGGTGAGATGCAACAAGCTTCAATTATAAAGAACTAACACTTGTCCTGAGGACAAAATATTTCCATCATTACTATCACAAAAGACAAAGAAATGTGCAACAAGAAAACTTCACATCATAATATTCCTTTGTGGTACCATTTTTTTGTTACATCCATTGTTACTTTCTTTGTTTGAAGAAAAAGCTGATGATTGACTTTATTGTTTTTGTGGGTCCTTAGAAGATGTGGCTAATGGAATTGATGGTAATGTTTCTAGCTTTGATTCATACAAGCTCAGTTCAACTCAAAGGATCCCCATTAATATCATCATGAAATAATAAAACAACATTTACTTTTATTTCCTCTTTTATAATGTCATCAATCTAGACTTCTATGCCTACAACTGCAATTGGTTGCTCATTTTTATCTTCTTCTTCCCCTTGATCTCTTGATGGTGTTTCAATAATCTATACTTCATCTTATTCCATTTCATCATCATAAGTTTCAAATTCTTTGAACTACTCACTATGAGTGATAAAGGGTGTCATCTAGCCAATCAAATTGTAAAATATCTTGTTGCTTCTTAATTATATATTCAACACTTTTATCAATTTTAGCAAAGTCTCTTCTCAAAAAATCAAAGAATAACTATACTTTTACAATTTCCTTAGTTGTGGCTGCCCGTCATGCATTTTCTTTCTCATTAATGACTCTATTCATTCTTAAATAGAATAAGTCATTCACTTCATGGGTCAATTCCTCTCTATTTTTCAATTTTTTCTTTCTACCTATAGCATGTGGGAATAAATCAAATTTGGCACTCTTATATTTCTCAAAATAATTAACAATCCTCTTTCGCAACTCAACTCTCCTCATCAAAATTGAAGAGATCATGGATAATATTATAAGTTTTCTCGATATGTTGATTAGATGAACAAATCATAGAAAAACATAAATAGGTGAGGACCACCTTTTATTTCTTTCTTCCCCTAATCCTCTATACTTATCTATCTACAATAGAATTAAAAACTAAAGCATTGGTTATATCCCAATTTGATAGCAACAAATCACTAGATGCTCTTACCATTTGTCTCCCCTCTTCAGGGGTCAAGTTCTTAAATTCCTACATCATTTCTTCTTAACCTAATTTTGTGCATCTGCATCTTGCATTTTTGGATGCTCTATTATCAGTTTATTGCACTTCTGCTCAAACTTTCCCATGTTTACTCTCTATGAAAATTGGTAGAAGGCTCTAGTTTTAACAAAAATTTCATCAGATATAAATAAACTCATGACTAGCCTATTCAATCATAGGGTCTAGCTCCTTTCCTTTGCAATCTAACACTATTAATTCTAGGCTCAACATTGGAGGTTCTTGTGGATTTCCCTCTTCTAATTCTACTTGAGTGATGAACACTTTCTCTTGAGATCCTAATTGCTCCATCTACTCCCTAGTAAGTTGTTCATCTCCTAATTGTAGTGGGGATTATGTGGGTGAATATTCCTCAACCTGAGGTGTTTGTTCCTTTATTATTTTCTACCTCTTGGGTGAGGGTTCATTAGGTCTTTCCTTAAGAACAACACTGGTTGATCCCATTACCTATTTTTCCTTATCTACAATGGCCCTTTTATTCTAAATCACATTCTAGCCAAGTTGCTTCTAGACAACCAACTGCCCTTTTCCTATCATAGGAGTGAATGTCAATCTCCTCCTAACCTCTCTAGCTCTTTCAAGAAAAGAATTAATAAAAAAATATTTCTTTTCATTCATGGCCTCCATGATTTTAGGAAAATTAATCATGAGTTTATTTATTCTATTTTCCTTTTTTTTTTGCATCATCTAGAGGTTTGTAATTATTATCAAAACAATGAATGAATTCTAGGACTTTAGAAAAAACTCTCCATTTTTATTTCTTGATCTCCTACTCTTGTAGAGAGAACTCATTCCTTATTATATCCTCAAGGAAATAAAACTCATGTTTTGTGGAGCCAACTTTAGCCCTTAGTCTAAACATATCAAAAAATCCCTCAGTGTCACCAAAATGGGAATGAGACATAGTCATCTTGTATTGATCCAAAAATTTATACAAAAACAACCATCCACCTTTTGTAATTATGAAATGGTGGGCTAAAATATAAGTGGGGAAAATTGAGCCTCTATTTCTTCTAACCAAATATGCTTCCTCCAATTCTCCTAGCTACCATAGCATCTCAGCTATCCCTACCTTTAAAGCACCTAGTAGGGCAATACACGGGAAGTCCCTTGGAAACCATAAACTCTAAAAACAATTGAAACAAGTATGATATGGTATTTTCCCAATTATGTGATACTTTTAAATCAAAAGGATTATCCATAGGTCTAATAAAATTTGTCAATGCCTTTGGGATTCTGTGATGGTCCCTTAATATATGGCATCTTAACCTTGATGCAAAGTACCTATCAAACCTGAAAAAACTTGCCTCCCTTGCATCCTAGGTCATGTCTACACTCCATAGCTAGTCTGGAAGATCTTCTTCTTCATACTTTTGGTTTAAAATCATTTCCTTTTCAAATATGTAACCCCCTTAAATAAGAACATGTGCATTAACAATGAATAATGGCCAAAAGTTTTTTCCACCTTTCACTTTGCAATTCCAACTAACCCTATATGAATTTCCTCTGCCAAGTAGGATGCAAAATAAAAAATAATATCAACACCAAAAGAGGAAATTTGAATCAACATATACATAAATTTTACTGGCACAAAATTTTCCTCATCCTCACCAAAAACCCTACACATAGTCATATATATTTCTATGGCCTTGGATGTGAAAAAATCCTTTTTAAAAGGTTCTCTAGTAGATTCTATGACTATTGGAAAATTTCTAATTGAACCTATGTGTGCCTCAATGCACCCTTCCTAATCTTGTCCTTCTTAGATAAATATTCTTTCTCCAGTCCTAGTAGGTCAATGGGTATATGATATTTTGAAAATGGTTCTAAACCAAAAATTTCTCAAATTTCTTTAGGGCTTATCCTAACTAGGAATTCACCGTCCATTCTTCTCACTATCCTGGCTACTAGGTCATACATTTGGGCAATGACCATTAATAGGTCAAAATCCATAAAAACAATAGGGACCACAAGTTTTCCCAAATCAAAATTCCAAATGTTCGAGTGGGGAGCAAACTATTTCCTTTATGAAAACCACTTCTTAAAAAGATGGAGCCCTATTTTAGTGGTGGTGGCATCTCTAACCCAATTCACTCTATCATACAAACCATCTACAATCTTGAGCCTAAGGCTTATGAAAATTAGTTTTTTCATCTGGTAGACTCAATTGTAGATTCAGGCAATAATTTAATAAGGTCATCATGTATGTTTCTGTCAACACAATCTACCTATCTTGAGAACACTTTCTTTGGAGGCATGATGCATAAAATTTGTAGAATACTAGAATGCTTCAATGTATATGGTGAATTTATAAACTTACTTGGCTATTGGCCATGCTTTCACTACAACTTCTACGATACACTATGAACACTAGAAATCCTTTTACACTCTAATCACACCAGGCACAATTCTTCAATGGCTCTAAGCTCTCTAAAAGGTTGAAATTTGTTTGTGTAAAGAAGAAATGGTGAAATCTTTGCAATATAATTTGTTTCTTGTTCACATGGGCAGCCTTCAATCTTTATAAGTGAATCATAAGGAGAAAAAGGGTGGCATCAGCTTCTATTTTTAAAACACGCCATAAATTTCAAAAAAATCTAACGATCTAGGAATAAAATCATGAATGACTCACTTTCAACTTGCTAGGTTGGCATTCAATCCAATAAAATTTCTCCATGTAAGCCTTTCTCTCTATGGCTGGCAACTTGATTTGGACCCATTTGTGCTCATGTACATGTGTCGCACTCTCACTATGTCACTATGTGTAAACATTGAGCAACATTTGCATGGGACATAGCAACCATCATTGATTCTTCCCTAATCTGATGATGCATATCTCACAAGTGTTTTAATGCAACTATGGTGGGTCCCTTTTTTTTTGTGTAAATAAGTATTCACTATTTACACTTACTTAAGTTTTCTTAGGTTAATGCATTATTTGGAATTATTTTATTTAGGTGAGATACTTAGGAGTTTGTGTACTCTCACATAAGTGTACAACTCTTATTATGCACATGGTGTCTACAACATTGGAGTTTGCATCATTCATTGAGTTGTCTTGTTTGCAACATAGTTATTTGCACTCCAAAATTTTGTACATGTTGTCTACACCACTGATTTATGTGCTACACCATTGTAGGCTTATCCTCACATCATCACACTTACATCTATGCTTAATGGAGTATAACCCATATCTAGTGGACATGTGCCTAGTTGTATGACTTATCATGATGCTGACTTCTATGCACTCTAGAAGTTATCCAAAGGCCTTTATATACAAGCACTCCTAGTGTACTCTTGGTGTGGCTTCTATGGTATATTGAATGAATCTATCATCATTCTGATCATACTATCTCTATTGGTCTACTGTTGTGCTTGTTTGTTTGAGTTCCTTTGTCTTGGGTGAATTTTGGCCTAAGCTAAATTCTTATGGTTTTTCCTTTGGTTGCCTTGTCATGTCCACTAAACAATGAGCAAGTTTCCATAGTTACAACATGACTATCACTAATGCATATTCAATCTAATGAATTTAATCAATATGCATCTTTTTATGAGTGTGGATCCATGTAGCAGGTGACATCAAATTTCTCTTGATACATTGGCATAGTTAATTTATAGCTATCAATCCTTTTGGCATTGTTCTTTCAAAATTAGGTCCCACCATGTTTTATTTCATAGGAGGTCTCTATGTTGTTACTGGCATAAATATCACATCTCCCGATCGTAACATAGTGACCACCACATTCTTTGTAAGAATTTGGCACAAAAAATATGCATGTTCTCATTACTATTACTCCATTCATTGCTTTTGACATTCCATAATGATCACGCAGCTCATTGATGATGAGAAGACCTTTTGATGACCATTTTTTATTATAGACCTCATTGTGATCCATTTTCCTAGTAGGTCACCATGTCACTACTAGAAAAACTCTTACACATTTCGGTGGCAAAACAGTAACCACCTCAAACTTGAAAAAATCCTAGCACCATGAAATAACACATGTTCTTGTTATGATACTTTATTTATTGCATCTCTAATGCATCTGTCAATCCATTTAGTTGACATGGTTTATTAGTGACAAGAAATTTTTTTGATGTTGTATTCCCTTTTGGCCCACCATGTTTTCCTTTTGTGGGAGGTCACCATGTCACTACCAATGGAACTCCTACTTTTTCTAGTGGCAATATAGTGACCACTGTGACTTCACAAATCCTGGCATCATAAAACATAGCATGCTTCAACCAATACTTTTTACGATGCCTAACATTTCTGACATCCCATCATGCCACCAAAATTCATAAAAAAAATACAATCCTAGTGCCTATCTTTTGGGAATTTGATCTCATTGTGTTTTTATTTTGTGATGGTCACCATGTCGCAAAGGATAAAAACCCTATAACATTTGCTAGCAACATGATGACCACCATAGATTTGAAAGAAGATCTGATAGTAGGAAACAAACTCAGGAAAAATAAAGCCAAAAAAGAAAAAATTAAAAGGCTTCCCAAAAGTATATACCTTTTTCAAAATAATTCTCTTGCTCATTTTTTTAAATTAAAGGCATAGGACCTAAAAGGTCCACTTAAGGCATAAAGATGGTTTTACTAGGGTTTTTCTTAGGGTTAACAAATTTTTAAAAGACTAAACCCTACTTTTTGGGATATATTAGATCTATCAAAATTTTCATACATATTTTTAGGAAAAAAAATTGTATTGTGGAAAATCAGACCATCAAAAGGTTCCCTTGAGGTACACACACCTTGAGAAAAAATGGGTATCCAAGGAATTACATCAATTAACACTGATATTTGTGTTAATGAGAGGATATATTGCATAGCTCCATCATCATTACATGGTTTGGGCCTATTTTCCATGGATGGCATCAAGGTTGGTTATAAAAAGGTTGTTGAATTGATGGAGTATATAGGACCTTGTTACAATTAGAAAAATGGGATGTAGATAGTTCAATATAAAAGTAGGTATGCATTGTCAACAAATTATCTACAACATAAAGATAATGATCAAAGTAAAAGACTTTTTGTGTACATTGATGGAAGGCCAAAAGCAATAGGGAACATTTTAGGTTTTATAAATAGTACGCATCCTGGGTCAACTAATAAGTGACCCAATTGCATTTTCAAGGTGTGTGAGGGAAATCATGTTTTTGTATGTGCAATAAAATCAATAAGTTTAATAATAAGTTTTTTTGCTAAGTGGACTATTCCTTTGATTATGGTGATGTCTATATATATATATATATATATATATATATATATATATATATATATATATATATATATATTCTTTGTCACAGGGTAACATGGCCAAGCCATTAGATGATAGAGGTAGGGATGTTGCTCCCACCCCTTCTCCAGCACAGGTAAACCTTCTATATAAAAATTAATGCAAATTTAATTTTACAAAATATTAGATTATTATGTTACTTTTGTGAAGGTTTTGGACTTTTTTTTATTGTTTTACTGGTTATTTTTATCACAATTTGATTCATAGGGAAAGGAAAAGGAAAAAAATCACACAAGTAATTACTTACCAATATGGTAGCCACTATATTAAGTGATGATGACATCGCATTTAGCAATGACCTTGTTAGCCTGTGTAAAAGGAACTTGGAGAATGTCAATCTACAAATTCTTGGGCTTGTCATGGATCCACATCCAACAGAAGAAAAAGAGGCCACAAAAATTGAATTGTGCCATAGAGCATGCTATCTAGAAGTAAGAAACAATGTGTCTTTTGCTAGGACAATAGTTCAATAAAGTTTTATGTTTTATACTAATTTATGGATCATGAACCACATTATGTATGTTTTGTTATAGAATTTTTTGAGACCACACTGAGTTCTTCCACTTGATGAGGGTACCAATGTACATCCTGCAGGTATGTGATTTTGATTCTCAATCATCTTATGCAGTCTTAAAAGTATATTCTCTTGACCAATTCCATGTCCATGAGCTTGTGATGATATGATTCTAATATCTGTGTTGTACATAACAGTCAGTCTAAAACTTTCTATCATTGCCTCTAATATTATTTTGTTGTCATTGTCATAAAATATGCCTCTGAAACTTTCTATATATGGCTTTGATATCTATGTTTCTCCTCATTGATAACACCCTTGATGTAATGTTTTCTTTTATTAAAATTTGGGAAATAGGTACAAATAACTTACAAAAATTAATTGCAAGAGACTTCTTTCATTAAAGTCAATAATAATATTTAAAATTGATAATGATTGATGTAAGAAAAATAGTCTACAATACCACTTTTAAATGATTGTTCTTATGTTATACAATTGATATGATATATGAGAACAATTCCATTGCTATCTTTGATACAACAACTAGGTTACGTAAGATGATTTTGGTCTATATATCTACACTTAGTCCAATGTTAGGATTATCTCTATTTTTTCTTATATGTATGATAACAATTATGCAAGGATGCTATTTAATTTTAACTGTGCAACTAATGATATTGGTAGTTGTTTTGTGTCATGCCCAAAATTTTAGGGCAAAAACACAACCATAATTTGTATTTTTATTTTTTTTGCAAATAGGATAGCCCACAAAAACCAAGTTGTAATAAGAGTTTCTAGATTAGAAGGCTTAATAGGATATTTCTACTCACAGTCGTACCAATTTAATGTTTTAGATCACATGTAATATCATGATCCAAATTGAAGGTTATACCTTAATGGTTGAAAACATTACTTCAAGAATTCAATCTAACAAATGTATTACTCACCACAAGATACTAGCACTAGCATGCTCCCTAATACCATCTTGTTAGAAGTTATGTTCTAACAATAATCATTACCACAAGGGTACTCATACCTTGACATGAATGGCACTGTTAGGTCTAAGTTGCATTGACAAATTGTCTAGTTTGGAGTATGGTAATGCATTTAGATTTGGTTATGGTGATCATGCATCCATTGACATCCAATTCAAGTATGACATGCAAATTTACTTGTGAGGTATTAGATGGTAGGAAGGAAGGTTCGTCTAATAACTATTAGGGTCACAATCTATATGTAAGAGGAACCTCTATATACATATTAAACATGTAGATATGAACAATTGGTATGCATTCCAAATAATGAGTAGCATCATAGAACAACCTCAACTAGTTACTTCTCTATTGAAAATACAAGGTCATTGGATAATTGATCTCATACATATTTAATCTACCTCTTGATACTTTTATACAATATTTATGGTTGTGGCATGCATCGCATTTTCATACATCCTAAATAGTATGACATATGTACATATATTAATTATACCAGTATGGGTATTAGGAGTGCAATCTTGTTATAAGGCAATATAATTACTGCTGAATTTGATCGATACGAAATCTTTTCTAGATCCTCTACATTAGAACCATATTGTTATACAACTAGTTATTAGGTGAGACAAATCACCTACTTCTTTCACCTTTTTATTCCATCTTATTTCTTTTCTTTTCTATTCAATACTAGGTTCTCAAATAGATGACATAAATATATATGTGCGTATATACACTGAACTTAGTGTTTGATAAGATTACTTTATATAACAATATATATTTATATACTAGATTTCAATTATTCTACATTAAATATCCTATATTTTCATAACTTAACAACATTCTACACCTACATCTAACAATTACTATTAAAACAAAAACCTGTACATATATTTTTAATCGAATTGTATTAGCTATGCACAACTAATCAATATAAAAATCCTAAGGAATATTTAAATCAAACCAAATGGAATACTAATAGAAAACCTATATTTATCTCCTTAAGTATTGCATTCTAACCTATTCTAATTTATTACCATCTAACTTTAATCCTAACTACTAATCTTCCCCAACTATACCACTTATTTGATTATTTACTAACCAAAGTACATTTACCTATCTAGTAACTAATTTTTTATTGACTATGAGCTAACTTATACTATATCCTAACTTATATACTAACTAACTTAGTAACATGCACCCAACTCTAACCTACTTACTAAATGCTACCATTTTCCAAGGTGTGATTACCTAGCATTTTTTTCTTACCAAATTCTCCCTAAGACTAGTGCTCACTTTATAAGCCTTTTTATTTTTCTCATGTGTGAATAGTTGGAGTTGATGGATGTCCCTTATCCTTTGGTGGCCTTCCCAAGTATTTCATTTATGTGCCTAAGGACGGTGGCTAGCATACTAGGAAAGAGAGCCCTTCTCTTTCATTTTTTTTCTTCACTTTTTTATAACATAAAACTTATGTGAGTTTTCCAAGTAGTCACATGATCCTTAAACATTGAGTCATTTTGGTTGTATATAGCATTTATATGGAAGGGATGTAGGTTTAAAAGCAAACTGCTAGATTTTATATATATATATATATATATATATATATATATATATATATATATATATATATATATATATATATATATATATATATTCAATTTAGGACATGAAAATGGATCATATGTAAATAAGAATTAGGCCCACATGAAAGAACAATGTTAGGGGCATTTATGTGATAGCCCTATTATGACCATGTTATTTTTTGCTACCTTAATCTTATTTCTCACTAATATGAAGATAAGTCTTAGAAATATTCCTTGGATTATTTTATTCTTTTGTATTAGCTATGACTTATTTTTCTCAATCCCATACAATATCCAGAGAGTTGATAGTACACCTACAACATTTGGATTACTTATGAGAACTTATTCTATGTTGCCTATTTGGTTGCATATTCTTTGGTTCCAATTACCATATTATAAGACCTTTGATATTGTCTTCATATTTCAATGTAGGAATATACTTTAGTAAAGTTATTTGGATCCTTTATAGAAATATACTTAAGTCAATCAGAGCATGCAAAAAAAAACTAGATCAATGAACTATAGGATTCCTTCATCCTATCATTAATGGAACTTAGGTGATATTTCATATTGAATGGATGCATAATATAGTTTCTTTGCAAGGTCAACTACATAACATGGGATCTTACAATGAAGTCACCTATGTTTTAAATAGAATAACTATTACAATGAATCTCTCTCATGGGCATTATATGAAATGTAACTATTGATTGAATCGTGAATATACATAAAGAGGAAAAAATCATAACTTCAACATAAACTTCATACTAGTGGTTATGCCCTTACATGAAACTTTTTCTTTCATTCCTAACAACCTATGAATATGAAACAATCTTTCCATTGCACTATCAACTATATATGTAGCATCACATATCATTTTCTACTTTCACAATACTATACAATAACATGGAAATCCTTTCCTCATAACCTAGGATACAATGAAGTTTCTTCCATCACAACACGTTACAAATGACATGGGAAGGATTGATTCCTTCAACTACATGATACATCACAACACTTGATTCTTCAACAATGCCAAGGGTAAAACCCTAACTTCTTCATAGATCCCATCCTCACAAACCTATAAAAAGGATAGAAAACCAAGAACCATGGAGGCTCACCTCCCATCCTATGCTTCTAAGAAACCACCCACTGAATAGGGGAAACAAGGCTCAAATAGGGTTACACTCAAACATTTCACAATATAAGAAAACACAATATCACAATACATTTACAAACCCTCCAAGGTTTAACACCATGATTCACCATTCGAATCATGAAACAATGGGTGAAGGTGGGCTCTCCAAAGAGGAGAATTCCATATCTATATACACATATAGATCTACAATTGCATAATGCCTCTTCAAGGATATTAAAATTATATCCTCCTCATCACATCAATACACTTATACCTCCCATAATAACAAACAAGGCATATGACTTCAATGGAGCCCATACTCCATGAACAACAAAACCCTCTCAAAGAGGAAAATCTCTCAACTTCAATGTTGAGCCCAACTAAACCCTTCACCCAAGGCATCTCTTCCCTCCCAAGGGTGAGTGAAGCCTCAAAACTCATTAAAAATAAACAATTTTAAAAAAAAAAAAAAAAAGGAAAGAAATCAAAAGAAAGTAAATGCAACAATATCTACAATCACTTCAACCCAACACAAAGATTACAACAATTTAAAAAGATTACAACACCATTATGCAAGTGCAAAAGAAGTTCATGGCATGGGCACCAACCTTGGACCAAGCTAAAGGTAATGATAGTTGATGAAAAGCTCCCTTATCCTTAGTCTTTCTCCTTCCAAAACCCTAGTTGTCTATAAACTTAGAGAGTATGTGAGCACTCAACTAGTTTGTCAAAGTTCACTACAAAGGGCTTCTACTAACTTATTCTAGCAAAGACATTAAGCCACTATCTCTTACAAATTTGTCCCTATCATTTTTGCTACTTTTTGACTAAGTAGAAAGATAGGGATGAACTAATGGGACAACTCAATTATCAAATTTTTGGATGAATGCATTGGTTAAGGGTCCCCCTAGGCTAGCTAAGTACTAAAATGGTCAAATTTAGGCCTCTAACATGTTATGCTAACATATGGGTAGCTTATTTTTCACAAAAATGGCACTTTGGGACCACAAATTGACCCTCTAAAATCCTTATCAAGTTTGAACTCGAAATTACTCTTGATGGTGACCCATTCTATCCTTTCTCCAAGTGGATTTACTTAATCTTATGAAAGTAATTAGTTTAAGGTTAAGAGTAGCCATAACCAAAACCCTAGGTGACATGTCATCAATACATAAATAATTAAAAGTGTCAAGTGACACATTAAAACACATTACACATCATAATGACATGTCCCTACTTACTCATGAATTTAAATTTGTTAAACACATGCAACTCACATTTACAAAATAAACACATCACAGTGAGGCTTTGAATCTTCCAAAGATTTGTGTTGGCTATATTGTGTCCGCATAAGTTTGGACCTTGTTTCCTTGATAAAATTCCATGGTTCAATTTCTTGCACACTAAACTTGAACATTAGTAGCCCAATGAAAAATCATATAAATGCATTATATAGGCGCATTACAAATTTCATATTGAATAATTCATATTAACATACTCAATTGTCATAATCAACTTTTATTTTCTAATCATTTTCATACAAATCATTTAAAATATTAGTATCAAAATTTGCATATCAATATTAATATCTAATAAAATGATATGAATAACATTCTAAACCACATCATAATCCATTTCCTATCATAATGATAAAATGTTGAATCTACACTGTTAAATCAGCCAACATGAAAATTAGTTCTGAACATATATCTTAGGTCAAAATATCCTAAATGTAAACATCACAACTAGTAGCCTTTGATTCAATTAAATATAGTTTGATTACTAATAGTATCTCATTATCATTATGAGATAATATATTATAAGGTGTATCAATCATGTTAGATAATCAGGATGTTTGCATAGTCATATAGTTTCCAAAATCAATCATGGAATAAATCCATTACATTTTATTGGGCCATAAAATATATCCTTATGAATATCAACATATCCACCTACTATTGCTTGCACAATAATTAACTCCTTACATTACATCATATCAAGTTCTACATTGTAGACCCTTATCAAATTTTGATAATAATTTTCATCTATGACTATCAGAAATATCGTAAGGGTGGGTGTTGATTCATCTTTCCATAATAACCATCTAATTCAATTATCCTAATAGGCCATAAAATAGCATGAAACCATCAACATAGCTCCTAAATTATGACATCCCGAGCCTTTATTACATAGGGTCATATCTTATCAACCTAATGTAATTCTAAACATGATACTTAGAACAACAATGACTAAAATGCATATCAGTCTTAATAAGATCTTAGGTCCATTATTGATAAGGAAAATTCCAACCATGGAATACTTAGATCCCAAAACCTTATTACCATCATTCTATCATGAGGCATATGGTAACAATATATAATTCACATTCTATAAACAAGAGACAAAAATGTGACATCTTATCTCCTTACTCTTCCTATATCTAATCATATTTGTGATATTAAGATTTATAATAGGGTTCTAGGGAAGGGGCCTTACACAAGAGACAAAAAAATGATGTCTCATCTCCTTACTCTTCTTATATCTAATCATATTTTTGATATTAAGATTTATAATAGGGTTCTAAGGAAGGGGCCTTACATTTCGAATTGTAGCTGCAACTAATGAGATTGACAGCAACTAATGATGTTATTGTTGTGTCCAATTTTGATCCTTAAACATATATAGTCATCTTTCAAATATTTCTTATTTTGATATGATGGTATGCTACTCTTGATGTATTGTGCACTATAGGACTAGTTCCACTTATAGTGGTATAATGCTTACCCTTGACTTAATATTTATTTGGAATGACTCATGGGTGAGAGTTTCTCCCGATAACAATGTCATTGTTATTTATTATCTATTATTAAATTATATATGATTAATTTTTAGGTGTTAACGATTCCTTATTCCTACTTCCACAAGGCCGACTAGCACTCTAAGATTGTTGATTGCAGGATCAGCAACAAGGAGCATGCAAACATCCACACTTGCTACAACTATTGATGGTAAATCCTTATTTTTCTACATTTTTTTATGTGTTAAATATGATAATATTTGTACTTTCATGTTCATTTGAGTATATTATGATATTGATTAACTTTGTTATGTGGAAGGTACACTTGATACTAGTATTGTTGATAATTTACCAACCTTTCCTGGAGCAGCCCATGTTACTTGTATTGGATCTTTGGAGGAATCATTGTTGATGGCCAAGAAAGATATGATTCCCTTAAAATTGCCTAAGATTCTAGGTTCTTTAAAACTGTAATTATTTAGAGTGAAATTGTAGTTTACTTATTCATAACTCATTTTCAACTAATGTGGTAATGATTTTGCAGGAAATGATATTTTTATGAAACTTTTTTATGATTTAATGTTGAAGATATTTGGCCCACATTACATAAAAGGTATGTAGCTTGATATAATTGGTTGCTACATTTTTTTGTTCATCCTTGAACTAATTTTTTTATCTAATAATTTTTTTTGTTAAAAGCTAGACTAAACAAGCCCTTGAATTAAAAGATCCTCATTAAAACTATGGAGGAGTTCTTTGGTCTAAATATTTTGAATAGAGCCCAACTTTTAAAAAAAGCTTGCAAACATCTAAAGACTATGAGAGACTAGTATAGAAGGGCTCAAAAGCTCAACCCAAAGTACGAGTGTCCTCCTATGGTGCAGTAGCTAGAGTGGAATGAAATCATTGAAGATGCAAAAGAGAAGAGACTAAGGGATAAATGAATCAACCCACCACCCAAAAAAAATGGTACATGTCTCATAAACTTTAGTTTCAAGAATATTGATTCACTATTTTTGCTTGCAATAATAGTTAACATGTTGATTTGTGGTCAATGCTTCAAAAGGAGCAATGTTAATGATTCAAACCCAAAAGATAACAATCAAGACAACCAAGAAACAATTAGCACCTTCCCTAATCCCCATATAGTGAGAACCATACAATCAATGTATTCTTCATTCTAAATTTGTATAGTATTTAATGTCTAATAGTAAGTAATGAGGCCTTATTATTTATAATAAGGTTAGTGCACTATCCTAAAAGAAGTGCTATGATGAACATATGGAAATACAATGGGAGTAGGTTAGTGAAAAATTCAGTGTGACATTTTCTACCACAACTACAAATCATTTTGAAGGTATTGCATTATCATTTTTTGTCTTTCTCTTTTCAAAATACTATCATCTCATCCCAATGTGAAGTGATGGAATCCATTAACATATTTGTTTCAAGAAAGACTTAGAATTTCCTTTATCAATGTTCAAGAATTAGCTAAAAACACATCTCTAATCCATACACATTAAACTTTGTATGAATTCACCGCACACGCATCATGGTTGGAAAACTCAAAAAATGGAAACTCCAAATGTCTCACTATGGATTCCCTTTTATCAACACAAGCTTAACTTTCTTTTCCAAGAAACATTCAAAACTCCTCAATTTATATATTTTTTTCCCCACTTTTTATTCTCTACTGATTAGCAAAAGTAGATACTTGTGTTTTAATGAGAGGAGTGAATTCTTGGTTGTGATTGAGTATAGGTCTAAGCCCTCTTAAGTTGGAGGAGTCTCCATTGGATTTTCCCTTTTCTCCCTCTCCTCATTCATAGTTGGGTGGTTCTTCATTTGGTCGAGTGATCTTACAGGTAGGTTAGTGCCTAGTCTGATGGAGATTCATGTTACTCATTAAATGACCAACTAAAATTTATATCCCCTTAAAACCTACCAATATTTCAAAAAATAGAAGCTTGTGAAAATTTGGAAATCATCTTCTCCTCGGTAGGTTTTCTACCCATGAGGATGATTTCCCATGAAAGGCACTAAATGATGCACACAGATCAAAAACATGAAAATAACAAGGCATCCTATGGTAAATCAATGTTCTCTTTGCAATTGTGACTTCAAAAAATGTTTCAAATTTTTCATGGCTCTCATAATATTCCTCGGTGAAAAACTTAGAACTAACTTCTCCTCGACAGATTTTCAACCCATGAAGTTAGTTTTTTGAAAAGTTAGTTTAGAATGAAAAGGAACAATAAGTGGTCTTTGAAAAAGTCTTCACACCTCATTTAGATGTTTCCAATTCTAAGAGGGGAAATTGTCTAAAGTTAAACTAAGAAAAGAAATATTGGTAGAAAAATAGAAACTATCTTCTCCTCGGTGGGTTTTTAACCCATGAAGATAATTTCCCAAATTCCAAAGAAAATCAAGCTAATGATAAGGTTAGATTCATAATTTGTGTGTAGAACATCTTAGAATGATAATGAAGAGAACCTAACCATTATTGAAAAGATATAATGATTAGGATTTGACTTAGTGGACATCCTCCCATGAAGTACTCTAACAGTAACTTCCTAAAACTTAAAGGAAAATGGGAAAGTAAGTTATGGAAATATAGAAAGTTACTGTTGAACCCAATGGAATAGTAACAAGACTATTAGAAGCCTATTAAACCCTCACATTTACTATTTCAATGGGTATCTCTTTCAATTCATTCATGTGGCACAAATAACAAAGATAAATGGATGAATCAAGGCTCCCATATATATGGAAACATAAACAGTTGAACAAACTATCGCTCTTTCTTTGAACTACTATTTTGTTAATGTGCATAACTTTTGAAAAATCTAGTAATTGTTGCATTAACCATTCCTTTCACTCTCTCAGTTCAAATCTCACTCTTGAAGTCATGGCAACCAAGTTTGGAGATTTTGATAGGTTGAACAAAATCATATCCCAATTGTAGAATTTCACAAACACCTCTTTTCATTTCTATGACATGGAGGATTTTCAAAAGAGAGTAAAGTCTAAGTGGATTCACCCATCATTAAGAAACTCTAAGGATGTGGTTTGATCAAGGCAATTGGTTTTCTAGTTGTAGTTTAGGCCTTGGAGTTATTCTATGAATGTATACATCATTACAACCCAGAGACAAGGTAGATTGTGCTACTTGATGACATAGTGTTGACTTCAATCAATAGGAAAATTGTGGTGAATTTCCTTCAAGTGTCAGAATGGGAAGAATTCTTAGACTTGACCTTCAAAGGAATTTTTTCAAAGTTTTCTACAAAGAAGATGATCTAGAGGAAATAAATCATGCAAACATGGTTCCAAAAACCATGAAGTGCTAAGAGTGAGGTTCCTAAGACCTTGTTTGGGACCAACCTTAAACCAGAGATTATTGATATCCTGGTTCTCCTACATAGGTTGAAAGGTGAGGTAGAAGCTTTGAATTTCATCTAGAATTATTTTTTTTAGTGCAAGTCATTTTCTCTAACACCCAATATATTGATTGGGCCTATGAGGTAAGCGAAATTATGTCCAATGCTCTTTGTGCTACAAAATTTTATAATACATTCTATAAGTCCTCTTTCCTCATCTATATGTTGGCCTCGTTACAACTATGACCAAGCATCCCAAGAGTGGAGAATTTTCCTAATGATGTGAAATCTTATGATTTTTATCCATGCTTATAGTTGGAAAATAGCTATGTAGGGTATGTGAAAGTCAATGATGCATTCACTATAAGGATTTGTAGGGAACTATAGGGATGTCCAGAAAGGAGATTCAGTCCTAAAGCCATGGTAGCCATTAGCTAATTTGGGAGTTATTTCATCCAATTCTCATACTTTTCCTATTTGTATCTTTTAGCTTTTGATGGTTTCCCCTTGAATCTACCAAGATATCCCAGTGACATGCTTGTATTGATCAAGAGCATGCAATAGGTGATTCAAGTGAACATGTTGAGTGGGATCTTGAAGAAGAAAGGGTACAAATTCCCCATGAAGATGGGGGCTTTCAGCTATGACACCCACTTTGATGCCAAGAACATGTTGAAGGTGTTTGAGATGAAGTATAAGTTGGATATATATGAAATCCTAAGACCCATGTTCAACTCGAATGGTTATACAAGAGATATTTTACAAATTGAAAGCGTAATTAAGCATATTACCATATTGAGGATTACTAGGTCGATTGCAAAAATGCACTCAAGAGCCATGATTGAGCCTTTGCCAGAATAACAGTTGATCAAGTGAAAATGTACAAAGTCAACATTGATTTAGAAGTAGAGGATGATGGCCATAACATATATAGAAACACTTACCTGACAAAGCTCAGAGGCACTCTAATAAGCTTGGAACCTTATGAAGACACCAAAGAAGAGCTAGATATAATGATGGCTCCGATTTGCAAGAGGACTAGAAAATGGGTCAAATGGACCACAACTAGGAGTTAGAGAAAAGGCATATCCATTTAAGCTTCCCCAAAGGTTGTAGTAGATTCCTCTTCCAAAGGTGGTACACTAGGTGTGACCTTATCTATTACCCAAGGGCCAACACAACAATCAGATGGAGGTGATCAACCTCTTGATAAAAATATTCCTTTGGATAGAACATGTTAGGATGACTCTCTACCTATAATCAGAACTCGAAAAAAAGCCAAGAAGAAGAAGGCTAAAGAATTAAAAGATGGTGTAGTCATACTTTCTCTCGCACCCCATAACAATCTGATCACATCTATGAGTGTAGCATTACTCCTTTTGAGTAGTCCCCAAGTACAAGTAGTAGATCTTAGAGATGGTGGAAGTAGTGAGAGTCAGTCTATTGAGTACAATGAAGACTACAGAGGTAGAGAAAGGCCAAAAATCTTCAAATCTTATCTTAGAGACCTCGAAGAATCCTTTCTTTTCGGCCACAAAAACACTAACCCCAATCAAGAGAAAGATGTTTAGTATAGACATACTTGGGATTGCATCCAAGATGATTGGCATAGATTCATGGTTGAAGGACACCTTGGATAGAAAAATGAAGAGGAAAGAGGAAGGAGATCCTAATAAAGAGACTTTATCTCTGGCTATCTACTTTGGATCAACACTAAGAAAAGTCAAAAAGTAGAAGACCTTGTCAATTCTTGGACAAGATCCTAAAATAGGGCATTTGGTGATGGAAATTGCCAAACCCACTAAAGAGGAAAGAATTAAAGATATGCTTGCAGATGATTTTCACCTACATTCTATGGATCTTAGGGAAGTCAAACATGCCACCAAGGTTGGTCTATGGAAGTCAACAAATGATGTGATAGAGGGACAACTTGAAAGCCTTAAATTATTAAAGGTTAGAATGAAGGTGGAAATTCATGAACTCAATGGATTTATAAGGCAATTAGTCACTCCATTAGCAAGCATTTATAGAATGTCAATTACTAATGATCCTATTGCGACTAATGTTCAAGCACTCATCTCCTAGCTACAAGAAGACAAACATTTCAAGTAGATTGGTAGAGAGTGGAGTGGGAAACTCAAGTTAGAATGACTTGCAATTATAGAGCAGATGGACAATGCAATACTGAGGCTCAAAATAGAGAAGGACAATATTTCAGCCAATAAAGTCACCCTGGCAATAGAGAAAGTTAAGAGTGAATATTGTATTTATTTACTAAAGATGATTATCCATATGAAGGTTAAAGAGGTTGTGGAATTAAAGATTATTCCTAAGGGAGAGGAGCCTCTATTTGAGTGGCTCTAGAGCAAGTAATTCAAGTCTCAAATGATCCTAGTGGTAGAGGAAGGACTTAAAGAAATAGAGGCCAAAGTGAAAAAGGATTAAGACAAGGACTATGAGATCTTAAAAGGTCTACATATAGATTCCCAAACTAGTGGACAAGGAAAGGGGATCATCAAAGTGGTTTTCTTGCAAAACAACTTCTCCAGTTATATAGATGGCTTGATGGAGATATCATCTAATCGCCAGAATAGAGTTTTTGACCTCCAAAGACTTGGTGGGTGTGTACATGTGGATATAGAGGAGATACAAGAGTGGTTAAATGTCATCAAAGACTTAGCTAGAGAGCATCCCAAGTTGCTCTTGAGATAAACTAATTTCCATGTTCATAAACATGAAGAAGTGATTCCAATCATTGTCGCCACCAAGGCCTATAAGGCAAAGTCAAAAAAGGGAAAGAAAGCAAAGTGATTCATATCTCACCCTTTTATATTTTGAAGTAATGATTATAGTGGACAAATTGGCTCATTCCCATTTGTCAATTTTGAGGAGATGAACCAATTTGAGTCCCTTTTTGTAATTGTCATCTCAGAATCCTATATATACTAATTAAAAAGATTAATAAGGTCAGCTATTTTTTGGTGTGAAATACTTGATGTTGTAAAGACAATTGAATGGTGTTTTCTATCAATTATTTTTTGTTCCATTCTTTCTATGTTATTTTTATGTTTTATCTTTCATCTAAATTGAATCAAGGAATGAACAGAGTTTTATTCCCCTATTTCAAAATAGTAAATTGAAGATAATAGTATTGTTATCATAAGTTTCAAGAGAAATCCCTTTCCATGCTTTCTTTCAAGTCAATCTTTTCCATCTCTAGAGTCAATTTCTTTATGATATCAATTTAGTTTTAGATAGCACACATTGTTGATTCGTTAAGCTTTGCAGGTTCATAAGATGTGTGTGTTGAACCCTTGGTATTTGGTCTTTGATTGTTGTCATTGATGTCAATAATGTAGTGATAATGAGCATATGGTATGGTTAAAATCATGTAATTATCTTATTTTATGTCCTTAATTATTGTTCAAAACATATTCAAGACAAACACTTAAGTGTTAAAACATTAACACTTAATGTTCACATTGATTTAGAAAATGGTTATAAAAAAATAGTTTTAGTCTATGAGAAAGTCGACAAGATTTTTTATTAGATAGTCCCAACCTATCATACCTTTTTGGAAAGGTCTCTAAGTTAGTTTAAATGGATCTTTGTTAGTTTTTGCATAACAAATATATGGAAAGAGAAAATGTTTGTTTATCAAAATTAGTTCCCAAATTGTTATGACAATTTTAGCAGTTTTGAGATGGTCTAATGGAAGAGTATGTACCTACATCCAAAATTTTGAATTTCTTGGTTTATAAGTAGAGGATACATTCCTCTAAAAAATCCAATGGGTTATTTGATAGAAGTTGTAGAATTGGTGTAGAATTCCTTGTAGACAGAACAATTTGTAGGCAGATTTTTGACAACAAAGAAGAGGGTAATGCTTTATGTTTCTATTTTCATATTTGTGATTTTATTTTCTTTGCAAAATTTTATCAGAGGTAGAAGAAGGGTTATATATTGCTTCTTCATTCATTCATATCAGTATTTCATTAGATCTTTTAATGGAAAAAAGAAAATATATTTGGATATTGGATGTTTTGAGGAGAATAGAAATATATCCTGCATTATGTTTTCAACAAGAAGTTGAAACTAGTGATTCATGTTTTTTATTGTAACAAAGATGATCCTCTAATTTTATATCTCATTTTTTAATTTTGGAAGTTAATGCTTTAGGTGTAAGGGATTGGTGTTCCTTGATATTGGCATTTCTAAAATAGGGTGTTGGTGCTTCCCAGAGTTGTAGTTCTAAAAGATTTTCCCAATAGACCAATAAAGTTTCAGATTCAAAGTGGTTTTTTTACCCTAAGGGGTTTTCCACATTAAAATATTGTGTCACTTAGTTATTCATTAACTATCTTTCTCATGCGTTAAATTTTTATAACTTGTATTTGTTTCAAGTTTTGAAAAGTATTTTAAACCACTAATTCACCCCCTCTCTCACCCCCCCCGCCCTCGCCCCCACTCCCCCCCCCCCCACTGCCTCTTAGTGGCATTTTTATTCCAACAAGTGGTATCACAACAAGGTTCCCTACATCAAGTTTAACAACTTTGGGTAAATTTTGGTTGAGTGGAATACTTATCTTTATGGCTCAAGATAGTTCTTTAAAGGTTCCTATTTTTTATGGATCAGATTATGCTTTTTGGAAAGTAATGATGCAAAAATATTTGTTATCTATTAATGTTGATGTTTTGGCTTTAGTTGTTAATGGTTATAAAGTTCTTAATACTTTACCTATAGATCCTGATGAAAAGAGGAAGTATGAAATTGATATGAAAGCTAAATTTTCTATACTTAACAGTTTATCTAAAGATGTTTTTGTTAAGGTAATGCATTGTAGTTCTTCTAAAGAAGTATGGGACAAATTGAAAAACACATATCATGGTAATGATAGAGTTAAAGAAGCCAAGATAAAACATTTGAAATCAATATTTGAAGACCTTAAGATTGGTAATGATGAAAAGGTAGAATACTATCTCCTTAAGATAGATGAAACTATAAATGGCATAAGAGGACTTGGTGAAAAAATTAATGATATTGATGTTGTAAAGAAAGTTTTGAGATCTCTTCTTCATAAATTTGATTCTAAGATATGTTATATAGAAGAAACTAGAGATATTAACAAGTATACTATGGAAGATATTCATGGAGCACTTGTAGCTTATGAAATGAGAAAGTTCGGCAAGTAGGAATCCACAAGCAAAGAAGCAACATTCGAGATGGAAAAGAAAGTGAAGCAAGTCTATTTAGAATCAAAAAATCTTGATGTTCTTGAAGCACATTTATCAATGAAATTAAATAAAGGAGTATGGAAATACAAAGGTAAACTTTCTTTCAAATGTTGTAATTATGGTAAAATAGGACACTTTGCATCTAAATGTCCTTATAATAGTCATGATGAAGTAGATGATGAGAAAGAGAAATCAAGTAAAAATAAATCCTATAAAAAAAACAAGTTATTTAAGAAGAAGAACAGTTTGATTGATGATGTATTAGATAGTGAATCTAGTAGTTTTGAATGTGATGAAAATGAAGTTTCATTCATGACTATAGAAACTACTTCTCAAGAATCAAATAGTGATGATGATCTTGAACTTCTTGAGGCTGATTTAGCATGTGAATTTCTTTATGCACTTCAAAAGATCAAGGTTAATGAATGAAGTATTAACATCTAGAAAAAAGTTAGAAAAATATTAGAACACTACTTTGGATGATACATTAAGGAAACAAAGAAGAACTAATGATCTAACAAGAATGAGTTTTGAACTTGGACAATGTTCTAGCGACAATAAAGATAAATCTTTATTTCAGATATTTAAATATGAAAGCAAGGATACAAATTAGAATGCTAACACTTCAAATGCAGGTAAAAATGTATATTTTAATCATATTTCTAATGATAAAAATCAGGTTATATCAAACACTTCATTCATGGGTAAAAGATACTCAAATAGGTTCACTTCTTTCTTTGATGGGTATTGCTTCATGTGTCATCAATATGGACATAGAATAAGTAATTGCAGATATAGGTCAAGAAGTTATTCAAAGTTTCATTTTGTTTATTCATTTCCTAAAATGAATGTTCTAAGATGTTACAAATGCAATCTCTTTGGTCATGTTATGAGTAATTGCAAAACTAAGTCAATTTAGAATGATCAATCTTATGCTAGTCTACAAGTTGATAAAGAATTTGATACTAAAGTGACTAAGATATGAAGGCCTGAGATTAATAAGTCTATGTTCGTTCAAATGGATCTACATTCTGAAGAAAATGAATTTTGGATAATTGATAATGGTTGTTCTAGACACATGATAAGAGATAGAACAAAGTTTGACAAATTGATTAACTACATAGGTGGCAATGTTAGTTTTGGTGATGATTCTTCAAGGAAAATTAAAGGTTTGGGTTCTTTGATGATTAGTGACAAAATGCCCATTCATGATGTGTATTATGTTGATGGATTAAAGTATAATCTTCTAAGTGTTAGTCAAATTTTTGATCATAGATATGAAGTTTCTTTTGATGACCATGGTTGCCAAATCAAATTAAAATCAGGACAGTTGGTTGCATCAGATAAAAGATCTAAAGGTAATGTATATAATTTAAAAGATATCACAAATAATAACAATCATGAAGATGTTGTCTTATGGGATAGGCGAATGAAAGTTGGTTATGGCACAAAAGGCTTGGGCACTTAAATTTTGACCACTTGGTAAAGTTTAGTAAGCATCAAAAAGTAAGAGGTATGCCATGTATAAGTAAGACAAAATGTTATTTGTGAAGGGTGTCAATATGGTAAACAAACAAAGGCATCTTTTCCTTCAAAAGAATATTTTTCTTCTAAACTATTACAATTAGTACATATTGATTTATGTGGTCCTACAAGGACAATTTCATTAAATGGTGAAAAGTATTTCATGCTTTTTATAGATGATTATACAAGAATGACATGGGTAACATTCTTAAAGCATAAATCAGAGACATTTAACAAGTTCAAGATTTTCAAGAAATGGTTGAAAATGAGTCAAACATGAAGATTAAATGCTTATGATCAGATAAAGGTGGGGAGTTTACTTCAGATGAATTTGTTGATTATCATTAAAAAAATGGCATCAAAATATAATATGCAACATCTAGGACACCTCAACAAAATGGAGTTGTTGAGAGAAAGAACTGAACAGTGAAAGAAATGGCAAGGAGTATGTTAGATGAATCTAAAGTACCAAACAAGTATTAGAAATAAGTAGTTCAAAAAATAGTATATATATTAATAGAAACACTAAAACCTATAGGTACAATATTGAAGAAGTATCATCTTCAAGAACAGATTATAGGGGATAAACATGCAAGTATTCAAATGAGAACAAGAAATACATCTAGTGAATATGCTAATCTTCTATTTCTTATCTCAAATTGAACCTAAATCATATAAAGAAGCTAGTATGGATGAGTTTTGGGTTAATGCTATGAAAGAGGAACTAAGTCAAATTGAAAAGAATAAAACTTGGGAATTAGTGCCTAGCCCTAAAATTAAAATGTAATAGATGCTAAATGGATCTTTAGAAATAAACTTGATGAAAATGGAAAGATATCAAGGAACAAGGCTAGATTGGTTTGTAAGGGTTATGCACAATAGAAGGTGTGGACTTTGATGAAACTTTTGCACTAGTGCCTAGAATTGAAGCAATTAGAATCTTTATTGCATTTTCAGCTTTCAAGGACTTTAAAATGTACCAAATGAATATTAAAATGGTATTTCTTAATGGTTATCTTGATGAAGAGGTTTAGATGGATCAACCTAAAGGATTTGAAAACAAAGACTATCCTAATAATGTCTACATGCTAAAAAGGCTCTTTATGGTTTGAAACAAGCCTACTCAGCCTTGTGTAAATTTCAAACCAAGACTACTCAACCTTGTGTAAATTCAATAAATCACTCCTTATCTCTAATCAAGAAAAATTTGAATTCCTTGCATAAAGTACACAAAAGATAGTAGAATCAATCCATAAATAACTAGTTTTTTACTATTGATATAACTTCATATAACTTATTATTCTATTGCATGATCTATTTTTTTACATGAGTAGTTCAGTAGGAAGATGCTTTAATGGCACAAATCATTATCGATACTCCCTCAATAGTCTTAATAAAATAGTTGGATCTCTTTCAAGATCTATCAAAAAACATTTACACCATAGCTTCATCTGATATCACTGAAATAAAAACCTCTCAACTCTACAATCACAATCTCTATGTAAACAATGGTTAGATTCACTTATTAATATCTTCATTGGTGGTCAATTATTTTAATTGGATTTCCAACACTCATGATGTTGCATAGTACAAGCAAGGCCACCTTTGTGCTTCATCGCACATCACACTTTGATAGAACATCACCTCCCACAATTCAAGTATCAAACATTATTTAATTCATTTATGGATTTATATAGCCTAACATATTTCTAGAAGTGTGATTGTGGATTTATATAATCTAACATATTTCTAACATATTTCAAAGTTTACATATAAAGGTTGCAGGATACATCAAAGGAAACACAAGCTCAAAAAGAGAAGGTTGGTCAGTACCATCTTCACTCTGGTAGATATATGAAAATTCACTCACGCCTTGTAAGTTGCAATAAATGAAGTTTCATATCAATTTTTTAATATGAAATTATGAATAACAAATACATTAATTATTGATGATATTATGCAAAAAATGGAAGGCATTGAATTTTATCTAGCACCAACAGATGAAGACAAAGAAATTGGCTTTAAGTAAGGCTACAAAGTAGTGGTTTCCAACCATCACATAGATTCTAGTGGCCAAACAAGTGTAGAAGATTCTAGTGTAGTGGTTAACACATAGGTAAATAGGCCAAATGAATAATGATAGTAATTGAGAACTTCATGAAAAATAATCTATTTGATGTTAATTTTGAACAATGATAACAATGCACACATGATATTTTACTGCAACCTACTACTCTTGACACAGATCTTATTACTCATGATGATGAAGGCATGGATCCTATACATGACGAAGACCTCAATGTGCATCACAATGAAATAGGTACATATTCAATTTCTATTGAAAATTAATCATGTAATTATTAATAAAATTTAACTCTTAAATTGCAATTGGTGTAACCTTTATGTGATATTTTTTGAGTATACAGAGCATGAAGTTAGTGTTCAAAATGTTAAGGTTGGGGCTAAACAAAATGTGACAGTAGATGATGTGGCACTATCAAGTAAATAAAAATCCCTATTATGTTCTTGAGAGCAATAAAATACTTATAACATTTTTTCAAAAGTTTAGAATTAAACCCATTTATTTCTTATTGTAGGGGCGCATCAGCCTTGTCCTGGATCAAAGAAGAGAAAGCCTCATGTTGTAAGATCAGAACTACAAGAGCTAGAGTATGCCAAAGATAGTCAAGATGTACCTATTAGTCTTTATCTTCAAAAAAAGGAAAAAGAAAGGAAGAAATGAATGTTAAAAACCTTGTTTGATGATGAATGTGTTGATGGATATTTATGAATGTTTCTTATTAATGGATTTTTATGAATGTTTCTTATTGGTGATGAATGTTGATGGATTTTTATGAATGTTGATGAATTTTATGTCATTTTATCAAACATTTTTATGTGATTATAATGATTGACATGTTCACAAATTATTGATGAATGTTTATATGTATGTTGTGCGATTATAATGATTCAATGATATACTTCTAAAATGAATGAATAAAAAATTTACTTAGTTGTTAATGGGGAATTTAGAGTGATTATGGGGGGGGGGGGGGGGGGGGGCGGTGGGGCAGAGACCAAATGAGCTTCCACCTTCACATCATTGGCCTTATTAAGTATAGAATATGAAAGGATTCTCAAAACCAAGTGAAGCTCAAACTAAACTTGTTAAAAGCATTTTAGTTACAACTTTTTTTTATCATGTCATTATTAACTCTCACATGCATTATTGTCATTATTGTAGATCATGGGAATGCTCAAAATTTGAAGTCTCCAACATGGTACTTACTTTTACTGAGTGAACATAGTAGGTTCCAGGAAAATAGCTTAAAATGGCCTTAACATAAGTACTATGAATTACAACATGTTGCTTTCTCTATAAGTTGTATGCAGACATGGAGCTACTCTCACAAGAGATTGTGTATCACACTTGTCCACCAAGGAGGAGAAAGTATTTGATTGTCAATACTAAGATATATTAATCTTCTAAGTTTACAAAAAATTTAGTCACACCTTGTAAGTATAATTTTTGCTTCATATATATCAAGTGGTGAGTTCATAATAATACTTGAACCTATTTATGTGTTTTATGTGCTAGACTTAAAGTTATCAACATCAATATGGTCTTTGGTGATTAGTAGCTTAATGTACAGTAAATTTTTATGAAGTTTTGATGCTTATTTTGCCTATTGTATGGCATTTAAGAAATATGATACATTTTTAATGCTTTGTAGTATTATGTCATACGCAAATCTTATTAATATTATCCAAGATTGAGGTTGTGGGATCTTTCTAGCTAGATTGGCCCATTATGAATGCAACGTATTAGATTTTTGAGTATTTCCAACATGGGAGTTGCTATTTGGTTGTTTGTTCCATATCTTAATGCACATGATTTATTAAGAGCAGCAAGAGAGTTTCCAACATTTCTACTTGGTGTAACAACTAGTTCATTTTGATATTGTTGTGATTAGTAATCATATTGTAGGAAAGTAAATGAAATTCCTAAATTGATGATATGAAATGTTCATGGAAATGAAGGTGGAGTATGATGGTGAATGCCATTGGAACAAATTGAGGATGACTAAGCCATTGAAGCATTGGAGACTCAAGTATCAAGCAGTTGCATTCCAGACATTGAAGGATTGTAAATCAATAACAATACTATAGCAGAGACTACTCATTCAGGTTTAGTTTATTTGATATTTAACTATTCATTTAGGTTTAATTTATTTGTTATTTTACTATTCATTCAAGTTTAGTTGACCATGGTGATTTGAAGTCAATTTGTTGATAGTGCTTAATTTTTCCTATCAAATTTTTGCAGAGATGCAAAATGATTTTTTGGGTGAATTTCATCCTCTGCAATACCACCCAACACTATATTTGATCATCCAAAGTATGCCAAAGGCCAATACAATGGCCACCTATCCCTCATTCAAAATTTAGTTTTTACTATGGATCATCTATAAGTATAAGCTTTTGTTCATTGGGGTCCAATATAAAGGTGGCTACATTTCAATGTCATTGTATCTGATTCAATAAAAAAATATAATGTATTCAAATAGGAATTCTAAATGTCTTGCTATGAATTATTTTATTAATTTCACCAACCTTAAATAAAAACAAGTATATTTCAAATTATCACAATGGTTATAAGTTAATTGCACATCTTACTAATTGATTAATAAAATATAGGCATATTGCAATATTTTTTCAGGTAGTTGCACCAAAAAAGACATAATGTTAGAAAAGAGATGAAATATAATGTTAATGTAAATTTACCGTAAAATTTGTTCCAATGCTTCCTCTATGGCTTGTGAGAATTGAATTTTCTAGAAAATTATCTATACCATATATCCATATTATCTCTAAAATATTTTAAGATCAAATTAATTTATATAACCATATCACAAAGATATTATTGCTTTTCTTTAGTCTAATATTTATATTACTGAGAAAAGGACTACAAAAAAAGAAGGAGCATACTCTTCAATACAAAACCACTTCAATAAAAAAACACATCCTACTACCTTAATGAAATAGATAACCTATCGCATTACGAATAGAGATAAGCCTTTCTGACACTTCTAATGGGAATAGGTTTAGGTTCAAAGAACAAAAAGCCTCAAACTTTCTCATGTCAAACTCCTCCACCATACATTTCTAAAACACATTCCAAGCTTTTTTCATCAACTTTTTCTTACCTACCTCTTCCATACAAAACAAACTTAGAATCCCTCCACTTGATAATCTTGTATCAATCAAATCCATTACAATAGATACCTCTATATAAATATCTTCTACCAACATTCTACGAATCATACCATTAATAGGAACTAGGTAAGAAAACACTTGGATAATAGGACAAAAAAGCTCAAAAATTAGTTTCTCATCATGCACATTCCCAATCGACCAATAATCCACCCCCAATAGATTAATAATGGTAACTTTCTCATGATCATTAGCTTGCTTTAAAAGTCTCACAATTTTATTCTCTGGAGCCTCTACCAAGTCTACAACCTCCATAAATTTGTACCTTATCCCTAAAAATGCCATCAAATTAGTGCAAAAGAAAGAGTGCAATTCCTCTAAAGGGAAACAAGACAATTGGTGCAAGAGAAAGAGCACAATTCCTTTAAAAAGGAAATAAATTAATTGTCACTGGCTCTTAAGCTAAGATTCAACAAGGTATTTGGTCAAACTTGTTGTTGGGATGTTGAAACCTTCTAGAAAAGTAGTGGATCAAAACCACAAAAGGACTAAGTTCATGAGAAACACTCATTTTACCATATGATGTGACTTCTTCTGCATTAAGCTATAGCCTTTGTCATGAAGTCCTGCATATCTTCTGCAACAATCTCCTACAAGGATTTTGGCAAGAGATCTACACAATCAAACATTTTCAACTCTCTAATTTGCTAGTCTGTCAGCTACTTTATTCCCTTCTCAATCTCATGTCTTCAACCACGTGGGATAGGGAAACTAGAATGTAGAAAAATATTATAACCTCAATCTCAAATCTTCCATTGATCAATTGAGTAACTTCTTTAAGATCATATTTCAATTAAACCATATGACCAATGGACATCATATAGAAAATAATTTTGATAGTTTGATAGTTATGATTTCAATATCAATTATTTTATGGAATTATGATTACTATTACATTTTTTTCTTAAAATCTGACTACCATCTCTATTTTGACATTTATTATCATCAACGGTATAAGCAACCTATTAAAAAATCTCTACATGTTGTTGATAGTTCCATGGATACTATCATCAAGAGTGTAACAAAACCATGACAACATATCTCCATGTCATCAATATTTTGACTCCTTCGGTCATCGATGATGTGGACTACCTATCAAACCATCTCTCATAAGTGTTGATAGTTCGATGTTCTGAACCAATTGTCTAGTGGTGCCATGGGACAATGATGGCAATAATTTTTGACTAGTTTCTATTAATAAATTGACACTCATCTTGGTCATTGAACTCTATCATAGGCATTGATAGTTGGATGTTCTAAACTAGTTGTCTAACACTGCTATGGGACAATGATGGCAATAATTTATGACAATTTTTTTGTCGATATATTGACACTCATCATAGCTATCAAACATTTGATTGTATTTTAGTGACATTAGTTTTTGACATTTTTTAGTTGCAATTTTGACGAAAAAGTGTCGAAAACAGGTCCAAATTTACTAGTGACTAGAGGTTATTGTATGTAACTCCTATATTGTCCATATAGACTTGTGCACTTAGTCACATCATCTTGACATATTGTACTACCTATCCTTGACTTTGCACATTTAAAATATTGTTGTGTCATTTATACTCATCAAAAAATTCCATTCTCTATCATATAGCTATTTGACACAAATAGTTTTCTATGTCTAGTTATGGAGTCTTCAACTGTACATAGTGCATTCTTATCATAAGATAGATGTTTCCATAAATGAAAACTCCAAGTTGTCATAATATCCATATTTCCAACAAATGTTTGTTGACCATCCATGTGCTAAAAGAACTTAGCCAATCAAACATGTATTTTTGATAGAAATAAAAATAAAAGTGGACTATGGTTAAATATTTCTAAAACTTTTTTGTATCTTTTGATATTTCTTTGTTAAATGGTTACATGGTTACTCATGGATATCTTCATTTCCTTGTTCCCTAGCATAGTGTGACTCACCAGTAAGCCTACTTGAGTATTAGAATCACCTCATCCAACTAATCCAAGACACACATAGTCAAGACTCAATTACCATGTACTTGGGAGCTAGGAGCATTTGTCCTCTTGTAAACTTCTCCAGTGATGTTGGTCAATGCACTCACTATTGGGAATTTCTTAAGCATTCCCCTTGGGATTCATGACAAGAGATTTATCAGCATGAATTTTGATGATACTACATTGGGGGAGTATCCTAATAATTAGATATTATTGACATGATGTATTCATGATTGTGTTTTTTATTGATGTCAACATAGCAGCAAGTCTATAAAGAATGGCATAATAGAAAAGAGATATCTTAGTTGTATGAACAAGATTTTTCTTGTCTAGTGATGCATAGTCATAGAAATTTTTAGTATAGTATCTTGATGATGAGGTTTAATGCACAACATGTAAGTTGAAGATGTATGGACATTGTACTTGATTTATCGAGAGCAATTCAGAGACAGAGTGCTTGGAAAGTAGTTTCTAATGTTTGCATTATATATTTCATCTGAGATATAATAAAGAGATGCATGGTCAAATAGTGATAGAGGATAGTTGGATAATGATGTTATTAGATGTGCAAGCCCTAGTATCACACATGTGAAGTTTTGTATAGACTGTGAGCTAATAGTGCTATTGTAATTGTAATTTATTAATTATCTTATTATAATTAATTAGGAAATCCTCAAGGCCTACTCAAGGAATTATTTTGAAGATATGGTATAAAGGAAATATGTTTTCCTTGTTTGTAAAGAGTATCTAGTATCATATAAAGTGCAAAGTGCAAAAAGGAGTAGAGTGTTTTCTGAATATGAGTAAGTTGTCTAAGGGATTATTGGATATGAGTTTTGTAATCTAGTTATAAGATCAAAAGGAGTAGAAGTCTAGTTGATAGGACAAAGGAAGTAATTAATATTCATTTTTATTATTCTACAAGGACTAATACAATATCATTTGGATAGTAGGTTCATTGGTCTTTCCCTTGAATTTTTCTGGGCAATGGGTCAAGCTATCTTCCAACCCTCCTGATAGGATTAGCACAATTCCTAAAATGTTTGGAATCTTCTAACAAGGATTCAAAGTCTTCTAATAGGGATTGATATGTATTGAATATTTTTATATACTCCTAACAAGGTCCATCCTCTAATAAGGAATATTTATATCAGTACATCATCTTGTGGGTATCATCCCCACCAGGGTTTTCCCTCTAATCAAGGATTTCCCTAGTTAACATATCTAGTGTTATTGTGTATGAGTGTCTTCTTGTGGTTTCTAATTATATTTCTCATATAGTTAAACTTTAATAAGGTTGATAATTGTGATATTAGTTGGATAAATTAATCACCCCCTCCCCCCTCTCAATTATATTGGCAGACTATATATTCTAACAAGATTAACCAACTCCTTTGTACTGTAAGTTGGGTGGTTGTATCAAGAATTGATAGATCAATCTTTTGGTGCAATGAAAATCCCACTCTAACAAGTGGTATCAAATCCTAGTCACAAGTTTAGATCCTCAAACCCTTGGGTAATGTTGAGGAGGAGATTGTTGGAAATTTATTTATCTCTCCCCTAGGGATTTGTGACAAGGGATTAACTACATCCTGTGTACTATAAGTTGAGTGGTTATATTGGGCATTGATACATAAATCTTTTGGTTCAATAGCAACCCCACTCTAACACTCACACCTAGTAAAAACTATTAACCCTATTGGTATAGTGTGCAACAAAGCCATGTTAGCATAAACTAGATCTATAAGGAAGAAAAACTTAACAAAACATTGGAAAACCTTGAACATACCTCACTTGACCAATCCCCAAGTAACCTCATAATTCCTCAAACTCTTTATTTTTTGGCTTATTCTTAGTGCTTTGTTTTCAATTTATATTGTGCTTAATGACTAACTTCATTGAGTTTGAGGAGATCAAACCTCATAATTGAAGGAAGAATAGGAAACCCAAGAATAAAGTTTAGAAATCTAGGACTAACCAACTACTACTCAAAGAACCCCAATTTTTTGACCTTTGGTTGGAACTACTGTGACCCAAGTTAATCAAAACCCAAAAATGTCATACTTTGCAAATAGTAGCTCTCCAATGGGAACATTACCTAAAAATGAATGCAAACTCTCCCAAAACATCCTAATAATAATCACCCAATTTATGATTACAAAGGATTGTGAACCATAGAAGAACACATCCAAGCTTAGAAGGATGACATGGTTCTACATACCATCTTATATGAGGATATGGCCTACTAGCTATTCCCATTTCATATGGGTGTAAACAAACTGATTTGGTACTTAAATTTGATTGAGAACTCTATTCATAGGTGAGATATCATGTAGAAACCCTTCCTTTTGGAATTCTCACTCCATGCAAATCATGCCTTGTTCCATAGCTAGTTCATTATCATTTAGAAATAATTATATGATCCTTGGACCACCTTCAACCATTAGTTCTAATGATCATTGAAATGGTGCACTATCCCTTTCATTCCCCTAGATGAGGTGGAAATGTGTCAATACCTTAATGCATTAGACCCTTTCATTTCAATTCTCATCTAGAGGATGATTCCCATGATCAACTGGGATACCCTCACCAAGGTTCACTCCTTGGCATTTAAATTCTCTTGGGATTTAAATTAGTGTGCTACCAAAATGTAGTAATGTGTGCAATACAATACACAATCTAGAGGGACTTCCTACTCATGTGGTTACAACCCTGATGGTTCTATGGCCTAAACTTTAATCTAGTCCCCTAGTATGTGTATCCTTTGTGTATACCCGCTTTAGCTGATGAGATTTCTAGAATCAACCACAATTGACACCCTTAGTGTCTATGATTTTTTTCCTTTAACTCAACCCCTAAGGTTGAACCATCATGTGGGTAAGTCCCTTCCTACATTATAGTTGGTCCCATTGGGTAGACATATGGAGCTCTTATTATTGTGGAAAAAATTCCAACCTCTATCCCCACAATGTGAGTAAAATACCCAATTATCCATTGAGGCAAAATCCCTCTAAAAAATTATGTCCTCACTCAATATAAACATGGGGAAACTAAATATGGAACTATCTACATCCCAAAACCCTAGATCCTCCTACCATAAGAATGTCTTCTTAGGATGATAAGGTTCCCATACACTTGGGCTAAAAAATCACCATAGTAATAGTGATAACTATAACAACCCACAGTCAAGAAATCAATAATTGAGTAACACACCAAACAATGGGAGTATATCTCCAAACCAATATGATGCTTAAAGGAGTGTGGGTCTTAGTCACTCTATACATATTGTTAAATTTCACCTATTGACCACTTGGTGCTAGCTATATGATACAAGATCACATTCAGAGGTGAATTATGTGGCATTGGAGAAGTTCATTTAGTTATCTCAATTAGATTATCAGCAACATTTTGATCCAACTCCTTTAAATTCCTTGATGGAGCCTCACAATTCTTCCTTTATTTGTAAGATTTTCTTCTATAAAGAAGAAAAAGAAGATGAAGAAGAACCCAATCTATAGAGGTTATGTAATGACTCCATCCCTTCCTTCAAAGCTAATGCATTTACCATTTCATGGGCTACTTACAATATGAGGAACCAATCTGATAAAGGCCCCTTCATGATGTTGATCCTACCAGTAAATAGTAACTTTCCCATAGCTCTCCATGCAAATATCAACACTCCCCCTTTAAAGGGGTCCATTCTTCACTCTTCTCACGATTTCATGGTGAATAACCCAAGGATGTCAAATAGATGGTTTAAAATCATGAAGGTGATGAAAAGCACCACCATCACCATGACCTTGATAAAGGTATTGCTCAACTATCCTAAGAAAAGGAAGGATCTTGAACAATAATTGGAGAACCTAAAAACCTACCAAAACCCACCCAAGACTATCACTTTTGATAATGCTAACATGATTATTTTCAAGGGAAAAATTGAAGAGCCTACCTTCTTGCTCAATTTGAAAATATATAGTAAGAACATACATAATTATTTGGTGGATTCCAAATCTTCTTGCAACATCATGCCTCTACCCATCTATAAGAAGATCATATTATCACCCATGTCATCCAAGGGTGTAGTAATCCATCTTGAAAAATAATTTTTCTAGATGGTGGGTGAGCTAGAGAAAATTCAAATCTAGCTCATCCAAGAACTTCAAGTGTCCAGTGTAATACACATTCAAGTGGTCAACATCCCCAAAACTTATGGGATGTTGGTAAGTTAGACCTAGTCTAGGGCCCTCAATATATAAAATTTGACCAAATTATTTCACTTGTGGCTTCCTTGGCAAGCAGATTCAAACCAAATCAAGGCTGATAGTAAACCCTAAATGAAATTAAACCTCATTGAATATGGTTACGTGATAAAGGTAGCATACACACAATTTGAACTTGACCTTGATTAGGCCAAGGGGATCATGAACCTAGACTTCATTTTAGGAGGGACATTCCTTGGTAAGGATCTCATTATCACTTAGAGGATTCAAGATCTCACTATAAGGTTAAAATATGATATCAACCTTCAAGGTGACAAAACTTCTCTATCTAGTATCCTACTTAATACCTTCTATAAGGTACATTGTGAATAACACTCTAAGTTGGAGTGCAAATCTTGCATCGATACTTCCACTTCCTATCTCTTATTCATCCTAGAAAATAAAGATAAGGAAGAAATTTTTGTATTCCATCTAAAGGTTTTCTTTCAAGGGAACCCCCTATTGTGGTTCCTCTAGAGATCATTTCATGAGTCCCTACACCCCCACTTTGAAAGGTGCATTGGAACCCCAAAATTTCCAACACAATCCCACACCTTGGGGTTGAACTGATAAGCCCCCAAGGAATATCTTTCCTTGCATCCTATTAATTTCAATTTTAACATATTAACAATTTCATTGAATACAAGGCTTTAGTTCTAAGCCTCTTATTCATCTTATAGAGAAAAGTTACTCACATCCAACCAATGGATGACTTAGAGCTAATAGTTTAATAAGTATAAAGACAATATATTTTCCATGAAAAATTGTAGGTGGCACACTATAATATATCTTAGAGACTAATAGAGGACTTTAATGTCTTTAGTATTGAAATAATTACTAAAAAATGTAACTACATTCCAAATGCTCTCTCCATTTCAACCAATACCCTTGAACCTATGGTAGGTTCCCACCTTCGATGATTTTCAAAATAAATGATACCTAATACCTCTTTCCTTAACAACATAATCCACTTCCAAGTCTTTTTGGATGATAGATACATATGGACCCTTCTGACATCTTTTGAGATCAAATAATAGAGGAAGAAGAATACAATGATATGGGGTAGAGGGATGAAAAGGATGGAATCATCAAACACCTAACTAATATGATCCCAAAGGGGATAGTCACACTTGAAGGAATATTTAATTTGGACCCCTGGATTAAGGAGAGACTCCCCCAATATATAGAAGGGGGAATACATAAAAAAGTTCAATCTTGGAATAGATAGTGAGGAGGTAAATGTCTACATTGGTACATCCCACTCTCATGAGGAGAGGAAGAAGATTCTTACAATTCTCTAAATACATACATGAAATCACCCAGGAATATGAAGATATGAAAAAATATGATATATCCATCATGACTCATACTATCCTCCTGAAATTAGATGCCAAGACTTTTTGCCAATGTCAAAGGACAAGTGGAGAAATTTTTCAAAAAAGAGAAGGCCCTTTGGCTTGATCAATATTGGGGCTATTTCTCATAGGGAAATAGACATCACTTTGATGGATTGGATAATAAATGTATAATCATCTAAATGGATGATTTAACCATATTTTCTTGGGACATGCTTTCTTATCTCACCCACCTTGCCAATATTTTCATGTGATGTTATTGGTATGGCATTTCCATCAAACCTAAAATTTATGTTCAGGATCACAAAATTTAAACTACTAGGACATGTAGTCTTTTAGAAGTGAATTTTCATTGACCCTAAGATAGTGGAGTTATTTCTAAAGTTTTAGATGCCTAATGACAAGAAAGAAATTAATTTTTTCTTCAAGAAGATTAGTCTATTCAAATTCTTCATCACACAGGATTCATCAAGGTTGTTAGGCCTCCAAATGATATCATGAAGAAGGACATGAAAATATAATGGAGTCTAAAAGAAAAGGAGGAATTTTCTCAAATCAAGAAGGCTATAATAGAGGCCCTAGTCTTTGCAAGTCTAGACTACACCCTCTCATTCTATACATACATACATACATACATACATACATACATACATACATACATACATATATATATACATATATATATATATATACATATATATATATATATGTATGTATGTATGTATATATACATCTATGTGTGTGTGTGTGTGTGTGTGTGTGTGTGTGTGTGTGTGTGCGCGTGCACTTCACCTTTCCCCAGTATGTTTCTATTATGTTAACCCAAAAAGCTTAAGTGGAAGAACAACCCATTTCTTTCATGAGCCCCCCCTTCAACAATGTTGAAGTAAAATATTTAACCCTTGAGAAAAAATCATTCTCCCTTTTCTAGGAAGTTAATAAATTCCATCATTATCCTCAAGTGCAAGGTGCATGAGATTGTGCCATATCAAGCTATTATTTCCATTCTCATGCAAGGTGAATTAGGGGAATGCCCAAGGAAATGGATGACTATCCTCAAGGAATTTTACCTCAAAATTCAACCCATGAGGTTAGTCTATAGATAAGGACTATCTTAGGCCATGACCAAAATACACCCTTAGATTAAATGCTAGACTTACATCATGGAATCCCTCACTCAAGATCCCTTGTATATAGACTTGGTATACTTGTTGAATAACCAATGCCCTAAGGGACTCCCTTCCCATAAATTTCCTTCCATTTAAAGAGTGGTAACTTTATAATCAAGAATGAAACTTTGTTTTGTTGAAACTATAAAGGCATCTACCTACAATGCCTTGACTTAGAATAGGTTGTAACAATGATTAATGAGTTTCATATATATTTCAAAACCAAGCATGGGTCTATTGATAATACTTCCCATAAAATCCTCTAGATTGGGCACTATTAGCCCCATATTTTAATTGCATCCCTGCTCATGTAAGGAAGTGCCACACCTATTAGATTGCTACTTCTAGAGTCTATAATCTAATAATGTATTTGTAACTAATTTCAATTTTTTCTCATTTTCCCAATGGGTGTTCAATTTTATCATGGAAATAAACCCTAACCCATCCGCATACATGAGTACATCCTAACCCATCTATGTCTCACTCAAATTAGTGCTTGAGAAATAATCCATTAACAGGAAATAGAATAACTTCTCTTGTTAATACATATATGTATACTTGGCTTTTAAATAATCCCAATGCACCTCATTGGTGTACCTCTATAAATATGTCCTATAAATTGTTTGTTCCCTTATAAATATTTTGTCTTTCTTGTTCCTTCTATTTCTACTCATTTTTCTCCATGACATTATTGTTTTGTTCCTATAGTAGGTAGCCATGCTTTGCATTATATTGATTTTTTGGCAAAGTCACCTTACACATTTTTGTTGGCTTGAATATGCCACTTGAGTGATGTTTAGTCTTCTCTTCATACTAGATAGATAATGAATATAATGGATATAGGCACCAAAAATTGAAGAGTTAGAGGTCTTAGGAAACTGGGACACAGAGTTCCTTAAGACCTCTTACCAGCTAGTGAACTTCCAAGTTAAGACATTGAAGCCCAAAATTGATACTTTGTGGTCATTGAATTTGGAACTCCAATGTTGATTAGATAATTTTGAAAATGTTTAATTTAGTTCATATTCATAAATCAATGGGTTGAGAGGGAATTTTTCCCTATAGGTTCTTTACTCATTAGGTTTAATGATTTTTTGGATCAACTAGTCTAGTCATCCAAAGATTTTGATGATAAGATGATGAAAGCTATCACCAATTTTTTAGTTGATACTCATGATGACCAAAAAAAAATTGACAACCTAATGTAAGTAATCAAGGATACTAACTTCCAGTTGGATGAGGCCTTGAGATGTTGAAAATGTATAAAGGACATCAATGAGGATTCATTCTAGGAAATCATTGAGCCATATGATAGTTTTAAAAAAAATTATGGGTGACAAGACTTTGGCTCCCCAACCCATTACATTATTGCATTATTTGTTCAAGGGTAACTAGAAAAATAAATTCTTGAACCTAGATACTATATTTATGTATTCCTTCAGGCATGAAGTATTGATGATTTCCACTAAAATAACCATCTTTCACCCATAAAGTATTTTGAAAGGTACGTGGTGGAAAGAATTTTATATGGAGGGTGATAGAGTCATGGAACTCAAAAATTAACCAAGGCACCAATAGAGCATTTAAAGATTTTTGTACTAGAAGAGTGGAGGAGACACTATTGTTATGGAGTGGGCAGCTCAAGAAGAATGAACATGATGGATGTTTCATATTACACAAGTGGTGATCTTCCTCAAGATCTAAATTCTTGGATTTCCTTTCCCCTTCCTCTTTTACCCCTTATTTTCTATCTATTTTGATGATATATATATATATATATATATAGTAGGTAGTGCCTACTTGTAAATATATGTAAATAGGTTACATGTGAGTGGAATAGGATTAGTTTCCTAAGGAATGGTTGTAAATTTGTAAATGAATAGATGGATACTTGACTCCTTAAGGATCAACCATATATAGTTTCTATATGCTTGCACTACAAGAATATTGTATTTCTAGTTCTAGTTTACAAATTAATGGTAATAGCTTCCTTGAAGCAATGGTATTTGTTCTTAAACTAGTGATGTTTTCTCCCTTTTAGCTACTTTTGAAATAAAGAGATCCTTTTGTTGGAAGCATGAATGCTAATGATATTTCTATGGGGGAGTATTGTAGATATATTTTCATGATGATATGTTACATTCATGACTAAGTTTATCATTGATGTCAACATAGCAATCTTCTATGGTACCTGATAGAAGAATAGCAGAAAGATCAAGTTGGTATGGATGGATAGTTGAGTATTCTTACTCTCCAAGGTTATGGGAGATACCTTTGAGTATCTAGTATATGAATTTAACAATGGGTGAAGAAATGTTAAGTCTAGAAGAAGTTATGTAAGTTTTAGTGACGTCTATTTTGAGATAGAGTTTACAGAGGCATGTTCTGGTAAACTTGTTATATCTCTTAGCAAAATCATTATTCTAAGAATCAAGGTTGACGATGTGAAGAAGACATTTTGATGTTGACATAGCTAAGTTCTTTCATAATAATATTACATGTATGAAAATATATTAAAGTTGCAAGGTGGAAGATTAATGTTATCGCTAAGTGTAATGTGTTCTTAATGTGGTCCTATAATAATTCATTGAGAAGGTCTAACAACAAACTCAAGGAACTTTTTTATGGACATAGTATAAAGGAAGGACATTTTCCTTTATCATGTATGATATGGAAAAGTAATTGTAAGTAGCAAAGAGAGCACAATACAAAGTCAAACAGAGTAGAGCAGAAGTGAAGGAAACTTCATTGCCAAGGTTTTATTGTGTGATCTAAGATTTGATATTTGGATCCAAGGTTCATGACCTAGTCTACAAGGTTTGAGAGTGATTAGTTTAGTTGACATAATAGAGGAAAGAGGAACTTAATAGTAAATAACTTGTTTGGGCAGTGAATTCTTCTTGTGATTAAAATTACATGTTTGGGCAGTGGGCTCTTCTTGCATGCATTTTACTACAACTCCTAACAGGGTTGGCACAACTCTTAATAGGGTTGAAATCTCCTAATAGGGATTCAAAGTCTCCTAACAGGGACTCATATGTACCAAATTTTTTAATAGACTTCTAACAGGGTCCACCCTCTAACAAGCAATATTTATTTTAGTACATCATCTTGTGGGCATCATTCCCACCTAGGTTTTCCCTCTGATCAAGGGTTTCCCTACTCAACATATCTAGTGTAATTGTTTATGTGCATCTTGTTATGGTTTTTGTTTACTTTGGTTGAATGGATGTTGTTTAAGGTTGATAAATATTTTATTTGTTGGATAACTAATTCACACCCCCTCCCACTCTCAGTTATCTTGGAGGACTATTGTTTCTAACACCTTTATACTTAATAATAGGTATCTTCTATCTCCAAATACACTTATATTTTTCTATTTTGTTCTTATTTCCATACTTGTCTTGAGAAATATTTAAATGGTGTTATTTTATTTTAGTAAATGTTTCATTATTGTGCTTGTATATGTTAATGTTTTTTTTATCATCCATGTGCTAAGTAGTTTACTCATTCAAGCATGTATTATTGATGGAAATAACAATGAAAGTGGACTATAGTTAGATATTTATAAAAATCTATTCTTGTTGGTCCTACCATAGGTCAGTATACTGAGGGAGGGGGGTAGGGAGAGTGAATCAATATAATCACTAGTTTCAACTTTTTGGTCTAATTTACACTTAAAACTTATATATGGATTTATGTTGGCTATAACTTAACTAGTTAGGATTAAGAAAAAAAAACCAAAAAATAGAAAGACTTAACACAATATTTATCTCATAAGGACTCGACTAGGACAAAAACCACAATGTGTGAGTCAATCCTCATAAAGATTGCACTCTTTTGAAGTGCACCTGGTTAAGAGCTAATACCTGTTAAAAGATTACAAAGACATTATTGGGTACCATCCTATTAAGGGATTTTGATAAGACCTATTAAATTCTTTCCCTCTTAGAAGAAATTTGGTTAAAGGACTTTAGAACACATGTTAATATGTCACCATGTTTGGGGATTTATACAAACAACCGATTAGGGTTCACCCTCAACATGATTTTACTATTGCAAAGGTTAGTAAGCAACATGGAATGATCTAAAAAATAGATACTAGACTTAACTTTAAATAGATCCTTCTTCATACCTATTTACTAATCTTGAACTATGCTCTACCATCTCTTGTCTTTGCTACTTCAAACTTTGATCACTTGTGTGCTTGGTACACCTTTCTTATGCACATGATAAACCTTATATTTTTTAGGCTTAGTCACTTTTCCTTGGCATGATATCTCTCAAGGATGACTTCTCTCTTGTCACTCTCTTTCTCACTTTGAGATTCTTCTTAGCTTAGCTCTTTTGACTATTTGGCTATTCACTCAAAAATCTAACTTTACCTCTTTTAACTCTATCTCCTTTTATACTTTCTTCTATTTTCATTTGGAATCCCTAATTTATGAATTCAGACTTTAAATTCCCACCTCTATTAGTATCTTGGTTCCTATTGTAGTAGTGTGCCACTCTTGCAAGATGTAGCATGTTCACACAAGCATTATGAGTGTCATGTGTATTTGATAACTTAATCTTGTTGGAAGAATTCAAATTTGAATTATTTTATTAGTTCCTTGATCTATTCCCCCATCATCATTAAATACAACATTAAGTGCACTCCTTCTTTCCATATGACTAGATAGTCATAGGTATCTTGCTCCATACTTCTCCTTATTGGCCTAGTCAAACCTTCTCACTGGTCTATTTGCATTCCTTATTGCTTGGTGCCCTTTTTATTATCTGAACTTCACTTAGCATACTTCATCTAAGTGGACCACTTCTATCATCGCCTCTTTAGGACCCACACTTCTTATCTTCTTTGATCACCCTTGTAAACTAGAGTCACACATCAATCCACTTTGTTCAATCTTCCTTTCTAATAGTCTTGGTTTCTTTTTGTGTGTTGACATCAATGATAATAACTTTAATAACTAAGTCTATCAATCTTTCTACCAACCAGTCTTCAATATACTTATACTAAAAATCTCCCTCTTTGGCATTAATGGAAATACTTAGTCATTTTGCATTCTCTATTTTGGTGCATTGCTTCTTCATTCAACATCTCCTCCTTAGGTAGAACATCTACATGCCTTCACCATTGTGTGGATCTTCTCATCTTCTTCTTTTTCTTCTTTTATTTTATTAACTTCTCTCCCTTTTACAATAATGGGAAATGTGGCCATCATTTCTTTTCTTTTCTTTTCTTTTCTTGTCTGCTCCCCCTATGGAGTAGTAGTCCCTTGTTCAAATCAATCCACCTTTAGACTTCTTTATTTATTATTCATGGATTGATCACAACCTATCTAAACTTATTTTATGTTGGATAGATGATCCAAATGGATCTACCACTAAAAAAATTATTTGTTCCAAAATCTCTTAGTAGTAGTACCAAATTATTGAACTCGTCAAAACAGACCTAATGCAATTTTAATGGGCTCAAAAGGGGTTCATTTGCTCAAGTTATGACCATTCATTCAAACTTTTGGTCAGACCAAGTACAAAGGCTATTAAAAAGGTTAAAAATTTTCTTATTCAAAATTGTTCAAATTTGGTGTCATTGAGTAGGTCCCATCGAGACAATTATAATGATGTTTGTTTTATCAAAATCAGAGGTCATAATCTAAAGTTGAGTTGACTTTGGTTGACTGGTCAACTTGATGATGTCAACATGTTGACATGACATATTTGGGTGACATTGTGGCACTATCTTGGACCATTCAAATCATGTACATTGGAATCTAAATGTAAGAAGTTTAATTTAAAACTTTACACCAATGGACAAAAAGCACTAAAGATAGAAACATAAAAGGCTAAATACAATCAAAGGTCATATGCAGAAGTTTTCATTGGTCAAATTTTGGTAGATTTTTTTTCATTGGTCAACTTGATGATGCTAGTATATTGACATACAAGATTTGGGTGACATGTGGCACTGTCTTGGACCATTTAAATTCTACACATTAGAATATGGATGTAAGAAGTTTAATTTAAACCTTACACTATGGGAAAAAAAACTTTGAAAGACAAAAATGAAAAAGGATAAAGACAAAATAGAACTATTATGATTTGAATAGATGACCTATATGTTGATCTCAAATTGGTTTTGACAAGTGAGTGTCAACACGCTTAAGTTATTTACTTAGTTCATGTCAAACTAGTAATGAATGCCAAGCACAACATGTAAATATTAGACCATGCTAAATCACAGTAAGTGTTGAATCACTCATGTACCAAGTCACTCAAGTGTTGAGAAGATAGCATATGCTGAGTGATTCAAGAGCCAAGTAAAACAGTGGATGCTAAGCAATATAGGTGCCAAGTCACAATAGAAATATTAGTGCATGCCAAGTATCAGAGACTTCAGATGTTGAATGACACAATTTTGACATATTTGTTTGTAATGGAACAAAAAACTATGTAAACAATTTTTATGCTGACTTAAGATTGAATTTTGACATTTTGGAGATAAGGACAAATCTCTAGTTGGATTCCCTATGCAATTACATGCAGCTAATTAGAAAATAGGAAGGATTACATGGAAACATGGATGAATCTTAGTCGTAGATTCATACCTAACCCTAAGTCACTAAGTCTTCTTAAGGAGGATGAAACCCTAAACTCTTCATGAATGAATGAAAGAGTGTTGAAGGAGAGAAGAGGATAGTTTGCATGTGCAAATAGAGCATTCATTATGACTTAGAAGTTATAAAGTGAAACCACATTGCAATATTAGTTAGATAGAATAGATGATAGAGAAAAGGATGTAGCATAAAGACATCTAATTGAGAAGGATCAAGAAGACATTGTTTAGAGGTGATCTGTTATCAAGCAAGCAAGTGCCAATCACAAGATCAATACTGAGACATTGTAATAGATGATTTCAATCAAAATCTCTTAATAGAGTAGTCCTAATAAACTGTATGAAATTCTTTAACTAGGTACTTACTTAGTTGCAAGTTAAAGTCCTTTAACCAGGCACAATTCTAACAAGGTGAGACCTCACAATATTTCTAAGTCATTAATAAGGTAGACCTTTCATAGGGTAGATCATGTTTCATGGTCAAAAAATTGTAACCTTCATTGGATACACTTTATTGTTGTAGTAGTGAAGATTTGTGGGTGTCATCCCCAACCACCCCAGTTCTACCTTCTAACTTAGAGGGTTTCTAGGTAATCATATTTGGTGTTATGTGTGTGAATGCTTACATGTTTACATGATTTAGATGTATATGTTTTACATGTTATTTTAGTTTACTCATCAAATGCCTGAGATGAATGTGTGGTGAAATTTTTATGGGTCCAAGTTTAAACTACTAATTCAAACCCTTCCCTTCCCCCCCCCCCCCCCCCCCCACCACTCAAAAGTTTACCTCTCCTATTGTAATTCCAACAATTGGTATCAGAGCCTTGTTATCTAAAAATGAAGATTTGCAACTTTGAAGAAAGATCTTGAAATAGAAGTCTACAAGTTGGGAAAGACTATTGAGAACCATGAGATCAAAATACATCTCATACTACATCAACTAAATCAAGCAAGAGAAGACCTAAAGAATTCCTTAAAGGGAAGGAAAGAAATTGTTATTACAAAGAATGGAACACAATAGAGAGAGATAGACACTTCTAAGCTAAGAATAGAGCCCAAGCTAAGGAAATTTTAAATCTTAAATTCGAGAAAGAATCAGAAGCCATACTACTATGTGAGGTAACTAAACAAAAGAAGAAAGCTATGAAGACAAATCCATGATTGAAGAAGACAAAAGAATTCTAGCCAATAGGCTAGAAGAGAAGTTAACAAAACTAACCAAGTTTTCCAACATATAATTGGATACTCTAAGTCAAATGATGAATGCCAAATATGAATTAAATGTCAAGGAAATTTGAGATAACTACATTGAAGTTGCAAAATAAACAATTGTGGAGTGACCTAAAGAGAGAAAAGGAATTTGCTGAAAGTTTCAACAAACCAAATGAAGCCATCAAATACTTTGAGAAATTATTGAGATCCCCTAGATACAAGAATGACACATATGGACTGGGATATACAAGTACTGAAGAAAAAGAGTCATCAGAAAGTGCAGAAGAAAGGAACAACAAAAGTTAGAACATCAAACCCACTTGTCATAATTGTGGTAAGAAAGGACATACTACTAATGTGTGTAGTAGAAAGACTATAAATTAGAAATTCAAGCCTAAGAACATGATTCACTACCATAAGTGCAACAAGCAAGGTCATCAGGCTTATGAATGTTGGACCAAGACCATGCATACACAAATATTTGAAGGATATTGTTACAACTGTAAAAAGTATGGACATAGAGATTTTGAATGCAGATCCAAACCCATGTGGTCATCAAATAGGAAAATAAAGGTAAGAAATAATGGCAACTCCTATAACTAGGATTATAATACAAGATATAGTTGTCATTATTGTCAAGTATATGGACATGTTCCTAAAATTGTATAAGGACACACTTTAGTGGTAACTACCAAATGTGGTTGAGTCAAACCACATGTTTTAGCTATTTGAAGATTTGTCACATCAATAGGTATTGTCTAATTAGATTAAAGGCACCAAGTTGTGAATTTGATAAAGGAAAAGGAAAGGCAAATGTTGAACACATCAGAGATGAGATGAATAAGACATGGAAAAATAAAGATGATTGCAACACATCAAATGGAGAAGGGATCACTTTACCTAATGGATTAGGTGATCACACCTCATCAAACTAGGAAATCAAAAGGTATGTGGGGCTAATATTTAAAGGCTATATCATACATCAGTTCCAAAAGGACTATATTAGTGTAAATAAAGATGCAAGATGTTGATAGAAATTCATGAGTTTTTCATGATTGTTGCTAAGAATGAAAAGTTTCCTATATGTGCCAAGTGCTATATTAGAAAATGCCAAGCTATAAGATTAGGTAGTTGATGCCAAGCTCATAGTGGTTGTTGAGTGATGGAAATGTCAATGGATGCTGAGTGAGCCTAAAATTGGTTGATGTCAAGCTTATGATTGTGTGAGCACTCAACATTAATTGCAAGATTTTCAAATGGTATTTGATTGGTTTTAGCTCATTCTTCATCATTTCAAATTTGAGAAAGAGCAAACAAAGCATAAGGCAATCTGCAAATCTATCCAAGCAGTTGCAGAAGATTCTAGCTATGATTCTACACCAATTTGTCAGATTTCACAAGGTATTTATCAAGAGTCAAGCTACATAGTTTTAATTTTTGTAAACCCTAGTTTTGCATAATGGCATCGAGTTTCAAGAATCTAGAGGAAAGGAAGTTTTGAATGTTCAATTAGTAATGAAGTTAAGTAGCCCATTTTGTAAGCTATTCCTAACATTTCATATAAGAAAGACCCTTCTAGTGCATTATCGATGATTCCACCAAATGTAATAATGGTACAAGATGTAAGAAAATTCTATAACTACAAGATTGGTAGCATTGGTGAGATGGAGATTAGGGATGCATACAATAGGTTATGTGATAATGGTGTTTTGAAGGAAGAATTCAAAATCATTGAGAGAAAGGGATTAACATGAGCCATAGATTTTCCAAATGTATTTAAGATAGAATGGATAAGAATAGCGCTTAGCTGAATCCATGAATATTCATTATGGCTAGACAATATACTTATTAAAATTACTAAGAGAATAATCCATAGGGTAAATGGATACCCAACCCTAGATCAGCCTAAGACATTGAGAAATGATTCTATGGATGTGATTGAAAAGAACATTGGAGCTATTTGGAACAAGAGAGGTATGACAATACAAACATTCACTGATCCTCTAATAAAATTTGTTGTAAGGGTTATATCATACAAGTCCTATCAATTGAGTAGATTGAATAGTGTACCCTATATAGCTGTGGATGTTGGATACAATATTGTCAAGAAAGATCATACATATGATCTAGTAGAGCTTCAATTACAACAACTAATGGAGAACCTTGGAGCAATCAAGAAAACTAAGAGTGCACAGTGCAAATTTGGTTCAATTTTGATTTGTATATTCTTTTATGTTCAAAAAACATTCCCCTCATTTGGTACTATGGAATAGAAGACCAACAGATTAGTTGCAATACAGATTGGGGAGTACATTGAGCAATTAGGAGAGAATTTTGAATCCTTAATGACTAGTTACTTTGAAGATTTCAAGATGTCAATGAGGGAAAGATTAAGAATACCAATATCCTTAGTTGAGAAACACTATGATGGAATTTTTTTTCTTATGGATGTTGATTATACTTTTGTGCAAGCTGCCATGCCAAGGGTAAGATGGTTGAGACTCTTAGGTTATGAAATCAATATGGATGAAACCTCTACAGCTATAACAACTTTACTTGCAAAAGAGGTAGATAAAAATAAAAAGTTTTTGCAAATTATGAAGTGGAAAAATCCAAGATCACCATTGAACTAAAGATTTCTTTTGTTATCAAGGAAAAGGATAGGTTGGTGAAGAAATTAAAAGTTAAATTTGGAGAGGGCGTCGAGGAAGAAGAGGAACAAGAAGAGGATGAAGAGGAAGAAGAGGAACAAGAAGAGGATGAAGAGGAACAAGAAACTCAAGAACAAGCACCTCTTGCATTAACTCAAGGTATCGGAGAAGATCAAGACAAGGGGTAGAGTGAAGGTTTTGAGGGAAAAGAAGTCGAGTAAGCACCTACTCCTACCAAGCAAAAAAAGAGGAAGGCCAAGACACAACGTGTGGCAAGGACTAAGAAAATTTCCAAACCTAGTCATCCAAAGCCCATTGCACCTACCACAAGAGAAAGCACACATGCAACTACACAAAAGGCCAAGGAAAAGACCAAATAAACAAAACAAGGATGTCAAGAGAAAAAGAGAGCAAGAATAAAGTATGTTCCACAACTAGATTTTGAAGAGGAGAGAATAGAGTCAGATGACAATAGCCAATTTAGGGTGGTGAGTCACAACCCTCTTTTAGATCTTGAAAATTTATGTAAAAATGTTAAGAATAATGCAAATCTATTAGGATTTAGTCATGTTGATTTTGATAAATTGGGTAAAGTAGAGAAAAACCAAGTAAAGGAGGCCCTATATAGCATGATGGTAAAATTCAAGACAACACCACTAGAATTTTCCAACTCTATACCTAAGAGTTTATATGATATAGTTGAGTAAAAATGGCATTATTTTCTAAATCTAGAAAGACAAATTAGGGATACCACACTAGTCCAAGTGATGCTTGAATTAACAAAGGGATGGATTTCTAAGGCTATAAAGAAGTATGCAGTTAGATTCACACCTAAATACAGAGCCTTTATCATTTTACAAAATAATATTGAGGATGTTGTCAAAAAGTCAACACAGATATGGAAACTCATTTATGGGTTAACCACAATAAAGAAAGGAGAACCTGAACCTTCTAAGGTCAAGGATGATGTTGAAGAAGATGATAACAAAGATAATAAGCAACAAAAAGAACAGAGTGTGCAAGACACACAATTGTAAAGTGTAAGTCCTCCGCATGACACAATTCAGACAATTGAAATAGTAATTATCAAGAATGTTTCTAATCTATTAGCTTAGAACATCAATCCTTTTACTAAAGAAGATTTGAAGAAGATACTAGATTAGTCTACACTATAGGCCAAACTTTGTGATAAACTAGTTTTGGTAAGTGTAGATGAGCTACAAAAGTTAATGACTGATGTTGCAAGGGAAAAGGTGAATCCACAAGAACCACCTTTTATCATCCCTTTAGTCACTAATGTACAACCTTTGATCAAAATTCCAAAAAATACATCTACCAAGGTTGAAACAATTGTCAAGATTGATACTATTGAGAAGAAGACAACATGAGAACAAGCCACCATAGTAGGACAATAAGGAATAGGTTAGATAGACTTTTTTAGCACCCATAGCACAAGGACAAGGTGCAAGACAAGTCATAGTGGCAAAATAGGGCAAGCTTAAAGAGATTGAGTTGACATTTAAGGTGAAGGAACAAGTTGTCATTCAAGCTCTGGTAGCTTTACCAAAATTTGGCACTCCTTCCACACAAACTCTTCAGAAGCCGAGTACAGATGCTATTCCATTGTAAATCTCACAAGCCCAAGTTCATCAAAGGCTGAAAAGGTAATTCAATATAAAGATGTAAACTTTGATGAAGAAATTGTTATTCCAAAATATGATTATGATACCATGACATTAGAACAAATAGGCATATTAGAGTAGGCCCTAGAAAGTAAAAAGAATCAAGAAATGCTTAGGAGAAAACATAGGCAGAAGCAGGCACTACAAGACATTAAGGACATCTTTCTAGATGCATTTAATCTACCAAATCCTAATAAGACAAAGCCACTAATGGAATAGTTGACAGATATAGTGGAGAAGGTCAGCAATGAAGACCTTGATACTAGTGTCAAATTATTAGAATTGTTATAAAAGAAGTTCCAACACAAAGTGAATGAGAAAATATCTGATGGCATAGCACTCACACAAGCTGCATTGGCAACTAACGTTGAGGTTGGGAAAAAGGTACTTGAGAACATATTCTCATTGTACACTAAATTATGCAACCCATCACTCTTCACCTAAGAGGCTAGAAGTCACATGCTAAGCCTAGATAGCCGAATTACTACATTAGGTGCAAATCTACCAATAAATCTAGCTCAAAGTGAGAAACATTTTAGGACATTGCTTCAAACATAGAGTCAGTTAGCTATATTGACAAAAAATGAGGCTAACATAAGATCCGAACTGACTAGCATCCAAGAAACCCTCACCCTCGATATGGAAATTTTGCACAAAGAGCTAGGTTGTGTTGGAACTGTATAGAATAAAGACCCCAATCTTGCTACTTTAGATGGTCTAGTCCACCTTGTTGTCAAGCTTGCAATCCAAATCAAGTCATTGGATGTGATAACTGGGATACAACCCTTAAGATAATATTGGATGTCCATAAATATTTTCTAGAAAAACACATAATAAGTGTTTAACCCATTGACATAAGTGTCAAAAAGGGGGAGAATAAGGAAAGAGGGAGAATAAAATAGGGGGAGAATAAGATAAAGGGGGAGATATATTTTTGGAGAGAAATAACAAAGGGGAATACATAAGGAAAGTGAGAAATGGGGAAGAGCATCAAAATAAAAGAAGTATCAGATGAAAGAGTATAAGCATGAAGTCAAAGTGTATTAGCAAAGACACATTTACTCAGGAGTACATAATTTTGGTTACAAAACATACTTATCAACTCAGGGGGAGTTATAAAATGTTGAAGTATACAAGTTATTACAAAATTTTGAAATTTTGAAGTTTTGTATATAAGCCAACATATGTTATGCTCGTAAGATGAAGGATAATAATGTATACTCAAGTTTTTTTGACATTCATGCCAAAGGGGGAGATTGTTGATCTCAGATTGGTTTTGACAAGTGAGTTTCAACACACTTAAATTATTTACTTAGTTCATGTCAAACTAGTAATGCATGTCAAGCACAACATGTAAATATTAGTCTATGTCAAGTCAGAACGATTCTCGAGCCACTCATGTGCCGAGTCACTCAAGTGTTAAGCAGATAATATATGCTGAGTTATTTAGGAGCCAAGTAAAATAGTGGATGTTAAGCAATACAGGTGTTGAGTCACAATAGAAAGATTAGTGCATGTCGAGCATTAGAGACTTCAGATGCCAAGTGACACGGTTTTGACATATTTGTTTGTAATAGCACAAACAACTATGTAAACCATTTTTTAGCCAACTTAAGATTGAATTTTGATATTTTAGAGATAAGGATGAATCTCTAGTTGGATTCCCTATGTAATTGCATGCAATTAGAAAATGGGAAGGATTAAGCAGCAAAATGGATGAATCTTAGCTATAGATTCATACCTAACCCTAAGTCACTAAGTCTAGACTTAAGGAGGATGAAACCCTAAACTCTTCATGAATGAATGAAAGAGTGTTGAAGGAGAGAAGAGGATAGTTTGCATGCATAAATAAAGCATTCATGGTGACTTAGAAGTTATGAAGTGAAACCACATTGTAGAATTAGTTAGAGCAGAACAAAGGATGGAGAAAAGGATATAACATAGAGACATTTGATCAAGAAGGATCAAGAAGACATTGTTTAGAGGCGATCTGTTATCAGGAAAGAAAGTGCCAACTATAGGATCAATGTTGAGACATTCTAACAGATGATTTTAGTCAAAATCTCTTAACAGAGTAGTTCTAATAGGTTGTATGATATCATTTAATAGAGTGCTTACTTAGTTGTAACTTAAAGTCCTTTAACCAAGCACACTTCTAATAGGGTGTTGAAATCCTCTAACAAGGTGAGACCTAATAGTCTTTGTAAGCCTTTTACAAGGTAGACCTTTCACAAGGTAGATCATTTTTCATGGTCAAAATATTGTAACCTTCATTGGATACACTTTATTTCTATAGTAGTGAAGATTTTAGATGTCATCCCCACACCAATTTTACCTTCTCACTTGGAGGGTTTCTAGGTAATCATATTTGGTGTTATGTGTGTAAATGCTTGCATGTTTACATGATTTAGATGTATATGCTTTACATCTTATTATAGTTTACTCATTAAATGCATGAGATGGATGTGTGGTGAAAGTTTTATGGGTCCAAGTTTAAACTACTGATTCACCTCCCCCCCTAGAAGTTTACCTTTCCCATTGTAATTTCAACACTATACCTTTTAAGATTGATCCATTTACTATTGTGCCAAGGGAAGTATGTTTGAAGTACTACAATAGTAGGGTTATTTGAACAATATAGATGTTGTCACCATTTTATTTAAAAATGAAGACTAATGGGAATTGAAACTTGACCACTGGTCTCCCAAAATAGTCCATGGCCATTGCACTATTATTAACACTTGTAAAAATTATGGCCCATATTTTCTTTATCCACCTAATTAACTCACCATTCCCTCATTTAATGGGATTTTTAAACTTAAACAAATGCAATTTAAATTATTGTTGAAAACTTGAAAATGGTTAGCTATTTACACTGTTAAGTTGTATTTTACAGTTAATTTTGGGTTTTTTTGGTCTTAAGCTATTTATGGCTAAATTTAATTATAAAAGAGGCCCTAAAGCTCTAGGAAAATTATTATTATTTTAGGAGGAGCCAGAGAGTATGATCCTTATTTTATTTGATCAATGATCAAATGTGATCCAGAGGCAATTACACTTGGATCTAGAGTATTTTTTCTTGTAGAAGAATTTATGAAATATTCTTGAAGAGAGATATAAATATTTTGATGCTTTGATTTTGTAGTAGAGCCTTTAGACAATGTTTCTTTATGCTCTTTGAAAATCAATCTCGTGGCTTTTGAGGGCCCTTTTGTTGGGTGATTTTGAGAAAACTTTTGCAAACAAGTTATCAAATATTGTTAGTTTTAGAATTCCCTTGTGGAAATTGTACTACAGTTTGAGCTTATCAATAGATTGGTCACTCAGTTGAGCTAGACTCAGAGAAATATTCCTCTTGGAAAAACTCCATAATCAAACTTTCCTCTCTTCTCTCTCTTATTCAGTTATTATTTAACCATTTTGCATTCTTTTCTTTTATTATAGTTTACTTTTATAAACAATAATTTTGCAATTAAATTGCCTAGATCCTAAATTAGATCAATAAGGGTAAGACCTCTAGCCTTTCTCTTAGATACTAAAAAGTATCTATTAGAGTAATAAAAATTATCTTATTAATTAAATCATATTGATTTAATTATTAAGTCATGTATTATCTCTAGTTTTCTTAAGCTAAACTTTAGGCATATAATAATTAATTCTTTTATTAATTATTATCATGCAACCTAGGTTAGTTACCTATTAGGGTATGGATCTCCTTTTATAAAGATTGATCTCTTTGTAATTTATTCATTCACTTTTGATAGTAAAAATTTCTATTATTGCTCATCAAGAATGTCTCATCTATGAATCTAGGAATTTTAGCCTCCATAGCTTTTTCTTCTCTCTTTCTGTGACATGAGTTTACATGTAATTGATTCTTGGAAGGTGTGGGGTTGATCATTCATCAACTTCAATATGTTATCAGAGCTCCAAATCTTCATGCCTCTATTCTATTTATGAAAATTTTTCCTTGGCTTTTAGATATGTGCCTTTTCTTTCAAAGGGTTTCATTTTTCAAAGGATTTTTGTATTGGATCTATGGGTTCATTGATTTTTAGGTTGCTTTAAGCCCAAACAGAGATTTTGCTGAGCTTAGAGCACCCAAAAACTCTTATTTTCATATAAAATTTGTCAAATATGGACATAGTTAAAATATGAGGCAAACAAATATTGCTCCCAGATTTGGTATGTTTCTTGAGGCAGCAATTTTATGATTGTTTTGGCATAGAAATCAAGATTTTTTGGCCTGAATACTAAGATTTCTTGACACTAAAATTGGAATTTTTTTCTCAAAATTTGAGATTTTGGGCATGAAACTCAAGGTTTTCTTGAATGAAATTTGAAAATTTTTGGCACAAAAATCAAGGTTTTTTATATTAAAAATTGTCATTTTTTGGCATAGAAATCAAGAGAATTTTTGGTACAGAACTGTCATGCTTTCTAAGGAAATTTTGGTACAAAACTTGCACACTTCCTAAGATAGTTTTTGGTATAAACTAGCACACTTCTTGGGATAATTTTTGGTGCTAGTGAGCACACATCTCGAGGCATTTTGGCAGAGCTCTTGAGGAAATAATTTTTTATTTTTCCCTTCTCACTCTTTTTTGACCTTCCTGTGATTTTGTGGTTGGAAGCTGCTCATCTAGACTTCATTTTTTGCAAACATTAAGATATCATCAGAAAGTTGATTCTGAGCCCATCATAATGGTGTAGTTTATTTGGATAGTTGATGCTATTTAGTTTCTAGTTTATGTATTCGAAGTTAGAGGTTCTATTTTGCACTTGAGAGACATATCTTATGATATTCTATTTTCTAGATTGTACTCTAGGCACATTCCATTTAGCTTACTACTATTTTGCATTCTAGTGGATTTCTTGGTCATTTTAGGTCTAGGGATCGATTTTGTTGCTTCAAATAATTTTTCATGGGTTCTACTATCTCTTGTATCAAGCTTATGTCTCTTTTGATCTTTGTTGACATTCTGTTGTAGTAATTTTGCAAATACACTGAGATAAAGTGTCATTCTATTGCATTTTAGGATCTTGCACATCTTTGAGCTTTTTTGTACTTGAACTACATTATAAAGTTCCTTGGGGGGTTTCATGTTGGCCATATTCACCATCTTCCTTTGTCAAGTGAATGTTTCTTCCATGACATTAGCCTCATGATGTATCGATCACACATGCCATTATAGGTGTATGTACTTCTTTTGCACTCTCGATATTCTTGGATCTTCTTTCTGCAGGAGATATTACATTTAGTTTCAGTGTCCATGTCTTACCTCTCAACATCCTATGAGGGTTATGTTGGTTCTATTTCTTTCTTGATTCAATGGGGTGAGATATGTATTTAGTATTTGATTCTATGTACAAGGCAATTGTAGTGGCTAGATACCTATGCATTTTAGTAAGATGGATTATTTACAATATAGACATTCTTGCATTCCTATTTTTTAAGGTCATAAAGATACCTTCCATCTTTGATTGATTAGCTCTTCAAACTTAGTCTTCTCTACTTGGTCATGTTCTATACAGTGTAGGTTCTTTAGATTAGTAGTTTTGTAGTGTTTGCAGCTTCATGCTTTAGTGGTGTTCATGATCATATTTTGTTCCCATCTTATGGGACATTCTCTAGTTTGAAGGCTTCTTCAGTCCCTTATTAGTTCTTTTCAACATTATTTCCAACTTTTTTTGGAGTAGGGTTTTTCCCATGTGGTTTTCTCTATTTCTCCTCTTTTCAGATATTTGGTTGTGCCTGGGTACCTCATCAGGCTTTGTTATTAGGACCCAAATTTACTTTCATTAGTAGTTTCTAGGTTTTTAGCTACTCCCTAAGTTTATCTTAAGTCGGGGTGTTAGATTAATAAAAAAAATTCTTATTAATTAAATCATATTTATTTATTTATTAAATCTCTTATTATCTCTAGTTTTCTCAAGGTAAACTTTTTTTTAAAAAAATTAATTCTTTTATTAATTATTATCATACAACCTAGGTTAGTTACCTATTAGGGTTTTGATCTCCTTTTATAAGGATTGATCTCTTTGTTATTTCTTTATTCACTTTTGATAATAGTAATTTTTTTTTTCTCATCAAGAATGTGACATCTATGCATCTGGGAATTCTAGCATCCATAGCTTTTGCTTCTCTCTTAAGGTGACATGTGTCTACATGCAAGTGATTCTTAGGAGTTGTGGCATTGACCTTTCATCAACTTCAACATTATCCTTCTAAACAAGTTTTTTAAAGATATTATATAGTTGTTGCTTGGTTAGTACATATTCTAATCTAACCTCTTTTTCTTGCACTTGCTCCCTCATAAAATGGTACATGATGGAAATATACTTTATCTTTGAGTGCATCACTGGGTTTCTAGATATATAGATTATGCAAGTTATTTCATTACAAGTGGAATTAGAGCATTATCTTGGAACCATAGAGGTAAGATTTTCTCTCAACATCAGAGGCAATTTTGGGAAGAGCATAACTTTTAGATTTTAGCAATTTTTTTAAATATTTTTGAGGGTTTTTTAAGACCATATTAAAGAATCTATAGTCCAAACTTCATAGGGATTGGAGAAAATTTGACCAAATTATTGTAGAATTACTATTTCTACATAATTTATTGAGTTCTACATATCTCTTACATCATGTTGAATCAAACAATAAATTTTGTTGGTTTTTTGAATAAATATTAGAGGATCCTACATTTCAAAAATTGGAGAAATTGAAGCAAAAATAAGAAAGTTATTGCAAAATTAGGAAAATTCACTCCCAAGGTAGTAAATTTGCTAATTTTTTGGATTTTTTTTGAGTAAGTGTATCTTGGCCCTAGTAAGTTAGAGTTTATAATAAATTTAAGAAAAAATAAGAATTTAATTAGAGAATTTACATTTCATTTGTGTGATTTATTTCAAAAATATCGGTTTATATCATGAAGGGGCCTCCAACAAGAGGCAAAAAGAATGCTACCACACTAGGGAAATCCTTTGATAAGGATTGGGAAAAAAAAAGGATAGTAATCCCAATGAGGAAATAAGTAAGTTCAAGGAAGAGGTTAAGAGGGATATGTATGACTTATGAGGAGATATATTAGATATATGAAGCATATTAAGTACCTATATGAATGAACCAAGGAAGGAGAGTTCTTAAGAAATCAAGATGAAACCTTCAAGTCAACTAATAATGACACAAATTTTAATACTCTTATGGAATTTTTCCAAAGGTGGATATGTGCAAGTTTTATGGTAAAGTTCCTCTAACATGGATAAACCAAATAGAGAATTTTTTGAAGTACATCAAACCCCATATGGAAAAAAGGTCAAGATAGCTTCCGTATATATAGAACCAAATCAGTTTATTTGGTATCATTAGCTTTGTACTCATTGAAGGAAAAAGGGTCTCACCATATCATGGTCAATTTTTATAGAATAACTCCAAGCACAATATAGCAATAGTGTGACAGACAACTTCTTTAGCCAGCTTGCTAAGCTTCAAATAATAGGATCAGTCAAGCATTATATTCAAAAATTCCAAAATCTATTCTTAAGAGTGGATACAATTATAGAGGAGAACTTGAATGATTTATTCTTGGGTGGTCTCAAGGATCACATTCAACATGAGGTACACATGTTTAGTCCTAGCTTAGTAAATGAGTCTTTTATATTGGCATGTAGGGTAGAGGAGAAGTTCTTGATTCCTAGAAAGCAAGGGGCTAATATAACAAGAGAAAAAGGATATTCACCACCTTCTCTTCCTCAAACTACTAGGTTGACTCCATAGAAAATTGAGGAGAAAAGAGAAAAAGGATTGTGTTTCAATTGTAATAGAAAATATAGTGGAGGACATTAATATAGTGAAAATAAATTGTTCTATATTGAAGGTCCAAGTGAAGAAGAAGAGGATGAACCCATATTAGAAGAAGAAACAGAGTCAAGTGAGGAATCACATGATTGTCAACCAATCATTTCTTGTCATGCACTTTTAGGTTTGAGTGCACCACAAACTCTCAAGGTAGTTGTTAGGATTAACCTCAGACAAAAATAATAGTTACATGCAAATATAACCAATACCAAAAAATAGTAGATCGCATAAAAGAGAACCCAAGACACCAAGATTTAATGTGGTTCACCCAATCTTTGGGCTACATCCACCAAAAATTAAGTCCAATATTATTATTATCTAGTTATTACAAGCTAACTACAATTTGTAATCTCTTACAACTCAATACTACTAGAAGAAGCTATAATATCACCATTCATTATGAAATCCCTAACCCTAAGCCATTTTATACAAGCTTTTGCCACTTACAAAACTAGGGCTAGAGTAATATATAAATAGTAGCCAACACCTTTTATAATATAAGGGCATTTTGGCTTTGGAGGTGCTACCCCCAAAAACCCCCACAGGGCATTGACCCTCAACCCCACCCAATAATGCAATAATGAGCATCCTAGGGCACTACCCTAGGACCCGATCTTGGGGGTGCTAACCCCAAACCCCCATAGAAATAATCTAGAGGAAAATCATGCTAAATAAACCTCTAAGTTTTATTAGGGTCCACATCACAACAATCTCGCACTTGGATACTGATTAGACCCCACAATAATAACCTCCCACTTTGAGACTGATCATAGCACTGTGAAACTTGTAGCTCCCACTGAAATATCAAACCACCTTGGACTCTACTATTCTTTTATTCTATTTAGTCTAAAAGACCAATTGAAGTTGAAGAGGAATTCAGCTTCTCCCTTGTCATAACCTTTGTAAACATATTTTTTGGATTATCATGTGTATGTATCTTCTCTAGCTTTAACTGTCCATCATCCAAAATTGAATAAATGAAATGGTACCACAGCTGTATGTGTTTTGTCTTTGAATGTAGAGCTAAATTATTTATAAGATAAATGGCACTTTGACTATATATAAACAAATAATTATCCTTCTGAGGGTGTTCCAAATCTTCCAAGAAGAACTGAAGCCATATCATCTCCTTAGCTACCTTTGTAGCAGCAACATACTCTACCTCTATAGTGGATAAAGCATTAACCTTTTGTAACCTAGAAATTTAGCTCACATCTACCCCACCAATAGTAAATGCATAACTTATAGTACTCCACGTGGTATCAATATCCCCTACCAAATCTGAGTCAACATAGCCCTGTAAATCAGAAGTAGAGCCCCCAAAGTGTAAACACTTACTAGATGTTTCTCTAAAATATTTGAGAATCCATTTAATTGCATTCCAATACTCAACCCCTAGATGACTCATATAGCTTCTAACATCTCCCACTGCATGTGCAATATCTAGCCTAGTACATACCATAGCATACATCAAGCTTTCTACAGCTGAAGCATAAGGTACCTTAGACATCTTGTCCTACTCCTCTTGTGTCTTAGGACACATCTCCTTAATCAACTTCAAATGATCAAGTAAAGGTGTACTGATAGCTTTAGCATTCTCGATAGAGAAATGTTACAACACCTTCTCAATATAATCAACTCGAGATAATGTCAATTTCTTCTTCTTCCTATCTCTACAAATCTTCATACCAAGGATTTTTTTTCTACCCCCAAATCCTTCATAGCAAATGCATGTGTTAACTAGCATTTCAACCCCTTAATATGATCCATGTTAGACCTAGCTACAAGCATATCATCAACATATAAACATAAAATAATATAGTTGTCATCATATAACCTCATAAAATAAACACAATGATATGAATGACACCTGCCATAGCCATGGTCATGCATAAAACTATCAAAATTTAGATACCATTGTTGAGGTGCTTGCTTCAAGCCATATATAAAAAAATTCAATTTTCACACTAAGTTCTCCATACCTTTGACCTTAAATCCCTATGGCTGAGACATATATCTCTTAATCCAAATCACCATGAAGGAAGTTTTTTTTAACATCAAGTTGCTCCAAATGCAAATCTTGAGTAGCCACAATACTTAAAACAATGCAAATCGAAGTCTTTTTAACAACGAGAGAGAATATCTTATCAAAATCAATGCAGACTCCAAAGATTCATTTTAACAATCATAGAAAGCATTTTAACAATAAAGAGTTCATTTCTTCTTTCATTGCAGACTCCCACTGAGTCTTTCCATCCCATTTTGAAACTTAATCTTAACTTTTCCCTTTCCAACAATCTGACAGGGTTCATTATCCCCCAAATAAACAAGCCCAAAATCCCCTTGGACATAATCAATGAAATAACCTCTATGAGGTGTAGCATGAAATGATGCACCAAAATCTAAAACCCATGAATCATCAACACTTTCTAAAGATAAAAGAAAAGCATCCTCTTTGGATTTTTTATTTACCATATTTACCTCCTTATTCCCTTCTGGTTTATCTCCATTGTTCTTTTGAGTCCAGCAATCTTTCTTCTTATGCCCTAATTTTCCATAGTACTAGCAATCTCTCAATCCTTTAGATTGAGACTTCTTCCCTTCTAGCTTTCCACTTGATTGCCCACAATTTCTAGAATTATTTCCTCTCTCATTCATTGTACCTCTACTTTGTGCTTCAAAGCACTACCTGATGTAGATCCACCCGAGGTTTTCCTATGAGTTTCCTCACTCAAAATAACATCGATTACATCATCATATGTTAGGGTACTAGATCCAAAAACATAATTACCCATAGCCATTCCAACTTTCAGGAAAAGAACACAAAATCAAGAGAGGCCTAATTTCTTCATCAAAATTGATACCCATAGAATATAATTGACTAGTAATAGTATTAAACTCCTTTAAATGATCTACAACAAATCCACCTTCTATCATTTTCATATTAAATAAATGTTTCATGAGAATTACCTTGTTTAAAATAAAGGTCTTTTCATATAGATTCACTAGGGTTTGCATCAACTCTTATGGTGTCTTCACTTTTGTAATATTAAATGGCATCGATGGTGTTAGGCACAATTGAATGCTTCCAAGTGTCTTTCTATCTAAAAGATCCTAGTCTTTATTTGTCATAGATCCCTAATTCTTGGTTTTTCCTTCCAATGGTTTCCATAAATCCTTCTGATAAAGATAGTCTTCCATTTGCATTTTCCATAACTAAAAGTTCTTCCCATTAAACTTGTCAACCCTCAACTCACCCTCATCTTCCATCACTCCCACTCAACCATGAGACTCCCACTCAACCATGAGACCTTCCTAAAGAGGATCGCTAAAAAATTGATGACAATCTAGCTAAAAAAAATATGACAACTGTCTAGCTCTGATACCACTTATTAGGATTAACCTCAAATAGAAATAATAGTTACATGCAAATATAACTAATACCAAAAAAATAGTAGATTGCATAAAAGAGAACCCAAGACACCAAGATTTAATGTGATTCACCCAATCGCTAGGCTATGTCCACCAATAGCAAGTCCAATATTATTATTATCTAGTGATTACAACTTGATTACAATCTATAATCCCTTACAACTCAATATTGCCACAAGAAGCTACAATACCATCATTTATTTTTAAATCCCTAACCCTAAGCCCTTTTATACAAGCTTTTGCCACTTATAAAATTAGGGCTAGAATAATAGAAAAATAGTAGCTGACGCCTTTTACAATTCATTAGTTTATTTGGAATGATTTCCCTCCAGATTATTTCTACTGGGGTTTGAGGGTAGTGCCCCTAGAGTATCCTAGGACATTGTAGGGGCACTAGCCCCAAACCTTAGTAGAAATAATCTAGAGGGAAATCATTCCAAATAAATCAATGAGTCTGATTAGGCTCCACATCACCATAGTAGTGATTTTCTTAAAGAAGTTGAAATTAACAGTATTGATTGACTCAAGTAGTACTCATAATTTCATCAACAAAAACTTGGCAACTCTTCTAAATTGTTTTATATATCTAACCCAAAAGTTTCAAGTTTTGATTGTAGATAGGGGTATAGTTAGTTATTTAGCAAATTGTCATAGCATCAAATTATCCATAAGAGATTATCAACTTGATACCCTAATGATATTCATGGGTGTGACAGATTTTTTTTGGGAGTATGATGGCTTACTACATTGGGAACAATTGAGATAAACTTCTAAGAACTATTCATTAGATTTCAATCAAAAGGAAAGGTAGTAGAGGTAAGGGGGTCGAAGGAAAAATTTTCAAAGATGGTAAGCTTTTATCAAATCCAAAATTTTCTTAAGAAAGGAGTGGATAGATTTTCAACCTATCTATGTTCATTAGAAGTCTCTTAATCTAATTCTCTTACTCATCTAAATTTACAAGCATTAATTGATCATAACTCAATTATTCTTGTAGATATACCTAAAGGACTTCCTCCTAAGAGGGATCATGACCATGCCATACAAATAGTTCCAAGGAGTTAGCAAACTAAACATAGAGAATTATAAGTGTCCACACATACAAAAAAGTGAGATAGAAAAAAAATGTTGAGGAAATGCTAGAGGCATGAATTATTAGGCATAGCCAAAGTGCTTACTCCTTGCCTATGGTGATGGTGCATAAGAAGGATGAAACTTGGCACATGTGTATAGATTATATAGAGTGCTCAACAAGTATGCCATTAAAGATAAGTTTCCTATTCTAGTCATTGATGATTTGCTAGATAAATTAAATGGAGCTATGTATTTTACCAAGTTAGATCTTAGATTAGGTTATCACCAAATTTGAATTAAGGAGGTAGATATTTGTAAGATAGCTTTTTAAACTCATGAGGGTCATAATGAATTTTTGGTGATGTCATTTTCTCTTACCAATGCACCATATATAATCAAAAGTTTGATGAATTCTATTTTTAAGAAGTTCTTGAGAAAGTTTGTGTTAGTGTTGTTTGATGATATATTGATTTATAGAAAGACTTGGAAAGAAAATTTGAAGCATGTAGATCAATAATTATAATTACTTGGAGATCATCTACTCTATGATAATCCATCCAAGTGTTCTTCTAGTCTTAAGGAGATAGAGTATTTGGGACACATAGTTTCACATGGAGTAAAGGTGGACCCTAACAAAATTAAGCCTATCATGGAATCGCCTATTCTTTACCATTAAGAAGCTGAGGAGTTTCTTATGATTTATAATGTACTATAGAATATTTGTGACAAATTATGGTTGTATAATAGCACCCCTCACCACTCTATTGAAGAAAGATTATTCTCGTTGTAATGAATATGCTAATGTAGCGTTTGAGCAACTAAAGGAGGCTATGTGTATAACTTGAGTGCTTGCCACTCCAAACCTCACCAAGGAATTAATTGTAGAATGTGATGCTTATATAAATGGGATAGGAGTAGTTCTTGTGCAATAAGGTTGACCAATTGCTTTTTAGAATCATGAATTAAAAGGTAAAAATTAACTCAAACCTATTTATGAGAAGGAAATGGTAGCAATCCTTCATGTAATTAAACAATGGAGGCCTTACTTAATGGGTCAACACTTCAAGTTTAAAATAGATCATGATAGCCTAAAATATATTTTTGGAACAAAGAATATCTTTGGAAGAGAAACAAAAATGGGTCACTAACATGTTGGGTTATGACTCTAAGATTGTATATAAGAAAGGGAAGAAAAATATTGTGGCTAATACATTTTCCACAAAGGATGAAAAAGATGAAGCCTTATTGTTTTCCCTTTTAATACTACAAGAAAATTGGGTGGTAGAAGCCAAAGTAGAGTGGCAAAATGATGTTGTAACAAGTAATCTTATCCCAAAAGTAAAAAATGATCCCAATAGTTCAAATAACTTTTGTTTAAAGTGGGGTATTCTTTGGTATAAATAACACGTGTATCTCTACAAGAATCATACTCTTAAACACAAGATTCTCATAGAGCTACATGAGTCCCTAATTGGTGGTCATTAAGGATTTTCCAAGATATATCATCGAGTCAAGCAAGATTTTTTTGGGTATGCCTAAAATGTGATGTTAAAAAATTTGTGGTTGAAAGTTTGGTTAATCAAAGAAATAAGGGGGAGACAATTAAGATACCAACTCTCTTGTAGCCCTTATCTATTCCTAGCCAATGTTGGGAAAAGGCATCCATGGACTTTATCACAGGGATTCCCAAATTTAAAGGTCATAACGACATCATGGTAGTAATTTATTGCCTCACTAAATATGCACATTTCATTGCATTATCACATCCTTTTAGAGAAAGTATAGTGAAAAAAAACTCTTGGTACACCTAAGGTTATTGTTAGTGATCATGATCCTATCTTTACTGATCTCTTTTGAAAAATTTATTCTCATGTTTGGGTACAAAATTGGCTCATATTTATTCAAACCATCCTCAATAAAATGGGAAAAATGAGATTTTTAATAAATGTTTGGAAGGATATCTATGTTGTTTCACTTCAAAGAAACAATCTTAATGTATAGATTGGCTTCCTCTTGCAGAATGGTTAAATACTTCTTTTCATAGCTCATCAAAAATTTCTCCATTTTTGGCACTTTATGGATATCATCCTCCTTCCATCACATCATCATTAAAGGTCTCATCATGAGTTTAAAAAATAGAGGACCACTTGCTTAATCAACAACAAGAACTTTCAGGACTCAAGGAGAATTTATTTGTGGCACAAAATTGAATGAAACAATAGGCAAACCAACATCATAGTGAAAGAGATTTTGAAGTTGGTGATTGGGTCTTCTTAAGATTGTAGCCTTATAAAAAAATATCAATGAAGCTACAAAAAAAGAACAATAATTTGTCTCCAAGATATTATGGACCATTACCAAATCATGCAAAACATTGGTAATATTATCTGCAAGCTAGAGTTACCATCAACAACAAAGATACATCCAATTTTTCATGTTTCTTGTTTAAAGAAGGTAATTGGGAAAAATATTCCTACTCAAACAATACTACCAAAGCTTGATGAAGAAGGATGAATAATTTTGGACCTAGAGCACATTCTTCAAAAATGCAATAAGAATTTGAATAGAACCCTCACCCACTATCTCATCTAATGGAATAATTTACTAGTTGAAGAGGTCCCATGGGAGGATGACGAGTTCGTTCAAAAGAATCCACACTTGATTAGCATTGAGGAAAATGCTTCTTTGAACAGAGGAGGCATGCTACACCCTTAATATTAGTATATATAAGGTTATGAATAGTCAAATTGTGTCTATCTTAATCCTTAATTAAGTCATGTCGTCGTGATTATATTATTATTTAGGTAAGTAGGTAGGCCTAGGTGTTATATAGGGTTGTGTCTATTTAGTCTAAGCATATAATTAGGTATATATATGAGGTTGTGAGTCTTATTTCAAGATCATATTTTGAAGTGTATTCTCATTGGAGATGTATAGAGGTTTACCCCTCCAAGTGGCCTATTATTCTCAATTATTATTAAGCATTTTTAGAATATTTCATATTATATCTTCCATTGTGCAAGTTATTTCATTACGAAATACCATAGTTTAGCAATCATGGATCAGTAATGTGTCTCATTTAATTTAGGAGAATAGGTCACCATTGGAGTGCCTATCTATTTTACTTCCTCCATACCTAACTTCTTCAATATCTCTTTTACATATGTTGCATTCCCAATGAAGATCCCTTCTTTTAACTGGGACACATGAAGTCCATTTAAGAACTTGATTTTTAAGATCATGGATATTTCCAACTCTTTCTTAATGACTTTAGCAAACTTGGCACTTAGTTTTTCATCTCCTCCAAATATGATATCATCCAAAAATATTTCTGTAAATGGAAAGCTTATTTTTTATAGGTTGTATTTATCATTGACTCTTATGAGCCCAATCTTTATCAAGTATGAATGTGTTCTTTCATACCATTCTCTTAGTGTATGTTTCAATCTATATAAGGATTTTCTTAATTTGTATATTTTTTTCTTGGTTTATTCATTTTCAAACCCCTCGGGTAACTCTATATATACTTCTTCTTCTAGAACTCCATTTAGGAATGTAGATTCCACATCCATTTGATATACATTGAATTGTTTGTATGTTCCAAATTCTTGGAGTTTCTTAACTTCCTCAAATATGGCCACTAATGTAAAAGTTTCTTTGTAGTCTATGTTTTCCCCTTATGCATAGCCTTTATAATCAATCTTGGCTCTATTTCAAACTACCTCCATATTCATTCATCTTGTTCCAAAACACCCATTTTGTACCAATGGCATTCTTGTAATATGGTTGGGTGAACAAGGTCCATCTATTATTCTTTATTATTTGATCAATATCCTCCTCAATAGCCTTTTTTTAGACATAATCTTTTAGATCTTCTCCTAAAACTTTGGTCTCCATATATGAGACAAGACGTGCCTCTCTCATCTTTCTCTTAATTATCACTCTAACTTCCTTGTCACCAATGATTTGGTTTACTGAGTGATGCCTTCTCACATAGTTTACCATTACTAGTTCTCCTTTGAGTGTCTCTTCTCTATGTTCTTTATGTCAAGCTTTTTGTTCTTGAGCTAGTAAAACTTCTTGTATAATTCCACCTCTATTGGTACTCTTTGTTGTAATTCTTTAGAATAATTGAGAGTGGGGGTAAATCAGTTATCCAAGGTCTAGATGTACAAATAAAACTTTTCACAAGTTAGTGAACCCATATCTATAAAACATATCCATCATGCATGTGTTAGTATGAATTCTAATGATACTATATTAGGGGAGTATCCTAAGGATTGAAGAGGATTGATATGTTTCATCCATGATTATATTTGTCATTGATGTCAACATAGTAGTAATTATGTTAAGACTAGAAGAAAATAGTCAGTTAACCTTAACATGCACAGAAGCTAATCAAGTTTTAGATAATGCATAATGGAGGACATGTTCCTAAGGTTGTCCTAATCATGTGGTTAAGAGAACTAAGTTTAAGTCAATTTTGTATAGAAATTACACTTGATTTACTGAAAGCAAAGCAAAAACATAGCATTGGAAAATAGAGTTTTGATGATCTATCAATTTCTTTCATCTGAGATGTAATGAAGAGATGTGTAGTTACATAGTGATAAATTATAGTCATGTGGTGATGCTAGTGTGTTCACAAGATGTGGTTTCACACATGTGAATTTTTACATAGACTATAAGCCGATAGTCTTGTTGTAATTGTGAATTAATTAATTATCTTATTTTAATTGATTGGAAAAGCATCAAGGCTGACTCAAGGAATTATTATGAAGATATAGTATAAAGGAAATTTATTTTCCATGGTTATTATGGGTGTCTTGATTTAGAGGATCAAGTGGAATGTGAAGTATTAGTGCACGATGCGAGAAGGAGCAAAATGTTTGTTGAATGCATGTAAGTGATCCAAGGGATCATTGGATGCATAATAGGAGATCTGGTTACAAGATTTGAAGGAGCAAAAGTCTGGTTGATGGGATAGAGATAGAGCAAGAAGCACATTTCAATTCTATTATTCTTCAAGGAATAATATAGAGATCATTTGGATAGAGGGTTCTTTGATCTTAACCTTGAAGCTATTTGGGTAGTGGGTCCAACTATCTTCCAAAACTCCTTAAAGGTTTGGCACAACTCCTAACAGGGTTAGAATCTCCTAACATGGACTCATATGTACTAAATGTTGTAAAAAACTCCTAATAGGGTCTATCCTCTAACAATGAATATTTATATTAGTACATCATCTTGTGGGTACCATCCCTACTGAGGTTTTCCCTCTGATCAAGGGTTTCCCTAGTTAACATATCTGGTGTTAAATGTGTATGAGTATCTTGTTTTAGTTTTAGTTAACTTTACCCATTGTTTAATATTATTTAAAGTTAATGATTGTCTAAAGATAATAAGGCAATTGTTGAAGAATCAAAGCTAGAGGAATATAGTTTATATGCTCATGAGGACAAAGAATTTGATCAAAAAGATCAAAATGTAAGTGATGATGAATTAGGATTTGTGTCTATTAAGGAAGATAATCTTGATAGAGAAATTACAGAAGAGAGATGTCTAGTTACCCAGGTTGAGAAGAAATCAAATTGGATAATTGGTAGTGGATGTTCACATCATATGACTAGTGATATGAACAAATTTGTCAAATTTAGAATTCATGATGAAGGTATTGTTAGAGTTGGTAACAATGCATCCTGTTATATTATAGGGATTAGATCTATTACTCTTGATGGAAAAACTAACACTGATAATGTTTACTTTGTTGATGGTTTGAAAAAAAAAATATGTTAAGTGTTGGATAGTTGGTAGAAAAGGGTTTATTGCAATTTATAGAGAATACTTGTATTATCAAAGACCTTTGTGGTAAGTTAATTGGTACTAGAACTAGATCTAGAGGTAATGTATTTTAGTTGAATCCTACTAAAATAACATGTTTGGTTAAGGTTGATAACAGTTGGTTATGGCATAGAAGGTTCTATCATATAAACTTTGATAATATTGTGAAAGTTAGTAGTACATATGCATTGAGAGATCTGCCTAAAATTATTAAGCTTATTAATGTTGTCTACAAGGAATGTATTTTGGCTAAGAAGAGGACAGTATCTTTTCCTAGCAAGAAGTTCTCTACTATAGAAAAATAGGAGATTGTTCTCATAGATCTATGTGGTCCTACAAGAACCAGATGATTCTATGGTGAAAGGTACTTTATGATTTTTGTTGATGATTTTACTAGTATGATATGGGTAGTATTTCTTAAAGAAGTCTGAAGCTTTTGAGAAATTCAAGATATTTAAGAATAGAGTTGAAAATGAATTTGGTGTCAAGATTAAGTGCTTGAGATTAGATAGAGAAGGAGAGTTCACCTCTAGAGAGTTCAACATGTTCTATGAAGAGAATGGAATCAAAAGATAGTTATCTTCGCCTAGAACACCTGAACAAAATAGGATTACGAAGGAACAAGCCAGTAGTAGAAGTAGCAAGATTGATCTTAGTTTAGAATGATGTATAAAAGACATTTTGGAGAGAAGCAATTAATACTGTAGTTTATACTTTGAATAGAGTACAAATTAGAAAATGTATGAGCAAGACACCCTATGAGTTATGGTTTGGTCATTCACCATCAGTCAAGTATCTCTAAATATTTGGAAGTAAGTGTTACATAAAGAGAGATGATGATATTGGTAAGTTTGATCCTAGAAGTGATGAAGGTATGTTTCTTGGTTACTCATTGAAAAGTAAAGCATATAGATTTTTCAACTATAGAACTAAGACAATAGTTGAGTGCACAAATGTAAGGTTTGATGAAAATTTGGGTACTAAAGAGAAGATGGTAGATTATAATTCTAATGAAGAAGAGATAATTTTAGATTTGTTTAATAGAATGTTGAAGTTCTTTTTGAGATTAATAATGACTTATAGAATAAAGTATCTATTGAGCATATAGAAGATCAAAGATCTGAACCTAGAGAAGAAATAAGAGTTGAGATGTTAACTCCTACTTCAAGAAAGAACATGACAATGAATCACCCTCCAAAGAAGATAATTGGGAGCAAGGATAAAGGTATAATGACAAGGAATAGAGTAAATGAGGAATTATGTCTAGTTTCTCAAGTGGAACCTAAGAGCATAGATGAGTCATGTAAATGTGATCACTGGATGCAAGAAATAAAAGAAGAAATAGATCAATTTATAAAGAATGAGACATGGGAATTAGTTCCTCAGCCTATAGACAAGAATGTTGTAGGAACTAAGTGGGTATTCAGAAATAAGATGAATGAGCAAGGAGGAGTTATGAGAAATAAGGCCGGACTTGTTTGCAAAGGTTATTCATAGCAAGAAGCCATAGATTATGAAGATACATATGCACCTGTGGCAAGAATGGAAGTAGTAAGAATGTTCTTGGCTTATGCAATGAGCAAGAATTTCAAGGTTTATTAGATGGATGTCAAGTTAGTTTTTCTCAATGAAGAACTTGAAGATAAAGTCTACATTGAGCAACCTAATGGATTCCCTCTAATAGAAGATAAATATTTTGTATCTAGATTAAAGAAAGCATTGTATGGTTTGAAGCAAGCACCTAAAACCTAGTATACAAGGTTAGATAGGTATTTTCCTAAGCTTGGATTTATCAAAGTAAAATAGATGGTAATTTATATTTAAGGAAAATTGATGATGGTTTATTTATCATAGTAATATTTGTGGATGACATAATATTTGGAGAAAATGATAAAGAGAGTGATAAGTTTGCTGAAGAGATGACAAATGAATTTAAAATGAGCATGTTACAAGAAATGAAGTTTTTCGTAGGATTGTAGATTGCACAGAAAAAAGATGGGATATTTATTTCACAAACTAAGTATTTGAAATATTACTTGAGAAGATTTGGTTTGGAAAGTTGTAAACCCATTGGTACACGCATGCTAATTGGTCACAAGTTATCCAATAAAGATGAAACACCTACGGTTGAATAGAAGAAGTAGAGATCTATGATTGGAGGATTGTAATAAATGACTCTCACTAGACCAGATATAGAAAATGTAGTTGGGATTATAAAAATATTTCAAGCTGATCCAAAAGAGTATCATTATGTAGTAGTAAAGATGATATTTAGATATTTGAAGGGTACATCTGATTATGTAATTTTCTATGATAGATCAAGTGATTTCACCTTGTGTGTATATACTGATGTATTTTGGGCTAACAGTATAGATGATAGAAAGAGCACCAGTGGTGGAGAATTATTTCTTAGAGGGGGATTGGTTTCTTGGTTGAGAAAGAAACAAGATTGTATATCTCAAAGTACAACTAAGGAAGAGTATGTTGTAGTAGAAAATAATTGTAATCGAGTTATGTGGATGAAAAAAATGTTGAAGGATATTAGGATTGAGTTTATAGAACTTATTATCATTTATTTTGATAACACAAGTACAGTCAGTATGTATAAGAATCTAGTATTGCATTCTAAGACAAAGCACATATCCATAAAGTATCATGTTTTGAGAGAGAAGGTAGCAAAGAAAGAGATAAGTTTGGAGTATGTAAGTACTAAAGATCAAATTGCATATATCTTTACAAAACATTTATCTAAAGATACTTTTGAGTACCTAATAAGTATACTATGGGTTATGTCTCTACCTACTTTAGAGTAGACGATGCAAGGAGTGCATCAGTCTAGTGGTATAGAGCACTATGGTTAGAATGGACTGAATGTTGATGCTTCCTAAATGGGAGAGTATCTAATATGTACTAAGTTGTGAAGGAATCTTGGTAATTGGTATGTGGTATTGAACAGTGTCTTTGGACACTCAAGCTGGTTGATGATTTGAGAAGCTGATTAGCAATTGGTATGTAACAGTTGGTATTTTGATTAACACCTTTGACATTGATGTCAATGGGGAAGAAAATGTACATGAAAAACATATTGAGAGAATATACATAAGAAATGGGAAGAGAATCACCTATTGAGATAGCAATAGGGAGAGTTATCTTTTTAGGGAGATTTAAGAAGATTCATGTAAGTGCATAGAAGGAAGTGTAAGTGTACATATGTAGACAAAAAGTATTGTAATTTTTTTACTATGAACAAATATTGCTGATCCTAAAGAAGAAGAAAAATGTTTCAGAAGATTTCAAATTGATGAAGAGGATTTGAGAAGATGATAATAGCAACAACAAAGTATAATTTGGTGTTCTTGGAACTTAGATTTTTTCATCTATGTTTTCATCAATTCCAAAGGGGAAGATTGTTAGCATGAATTCTAGTGATACTACATTGGGGGAGTATCCTAAGAATTTAAGAGCACTGATATTTTTCATTCATGACTATATTTTTCATTGATGTCAACATAGCAGTATTTCTATTAAAATTGGAAGAATAAAAGTTAGTAATCTTAAGATACATAGAAGTTGGGAAAGTTTTAGATGATGCATAGTAGAGGACATGTTCTTGAGGTTGTCCTGATGACATGGTTAAGAGGACTAAGTCTGGGTCAATGTTGTACAGAAGATACACTTGATTTATTGGAAGCAGTGTAGAAACATAGCATTAGAAAATAGAGTTTTGATGATCTATCACTATCTTTCATATGAGATGTAATGAAGAGATGTGCAGTTCCATAGTGATAGAGGATAGTTGTGTGGTGATGTGAGTGTGTGTGCAAGACATGGTTTCACATTTGTGAAGTTTTGTATAGCTTATGAGCTGACAATGCTATTGTAATTGTGAACTAATTGATTATTTTGTTTTAATTAATTAGGAAAGCCTCAACGTGGACTCAAGGAATTATTATAAAGATATGGTATAAAGGAAAGTTATTTTCCTTTCTTATTATGGGAGTCTTGATTCAAAAGATCAAGTGGAATGTGGAATATTAGTATGCAATGTGAGAAGAAGCAGAATACTTACTGAAAGTGTGTCTGTGACCCAAGGAAACATTGGATGCATAGTATAAGATATGGTTACAAGATCTAAATGAGTAGAAGTTTGGTTGACAAGATAGAGATAGAGGAAGAAGTACATTTTAGTTCTATTATTCTACAAGGAATAATATAGAGATCATTTGGATAGAGGGTTCTTTGATCTTAACCTTGAAGTTGTTTGGCTAGTGGGTTCGGCTATCTTCCACAATTCCTAATAGGGTTGGCACAACTCCTAACAGGGTTGGAATCTCCTAACAGGGATTCAATGTCTCCTAACAGAGACTCATATGTACTAACTATTGTAATAGACTCCTAACAAGGTATATCCTCTAACAAGAAATATTTATATTAGTAGATTATCTTCTAAGTACCATCCCCACCAGGGTTTTCCCTCTGATCAAGGGTTTCCCTAGTTAACATATCTAGTGTTAATTGTGTATGATTATCTTGTTGTGGTTTCAATTAACTTTACTCATTTGGTTAAGATTTTTTAGAGTTAATTATTGTGATAATATTTGGATAACTAATTCACCCCCCCCCCACCCCTTCTTGGTTATATTAGTGGACTATATATTCTAACAACATGCATCCATTAGATCGTATAGTCACTTAAACTTGTAGGTGACTGTCAAATCAACTTTGCATAAATGTAAGCATGAAATATAATAGATTCAATAATACATTTGATATAATAATTTTACATAGAAATCCAATTTGGGAAAAACCACTAGTAACATGCTACTCATTCTCACTCCTCTAAAGTGATGCCCTATGAAATGTCAACCCTGTCAAAGGTTACAATACAAATTGTTAAATGTGACTTGGTTAGAGGATTTCAATCACCCTATTAGGAGTGAACCTTGTTAGAGGATTGTAGATCATTCATTTGGAATATCACCTGATTAAGGGATTTACAAATGACTGTTAGGTCAACCTTAATCCAAAGGATTTACTCAAGACTAGTACAATGATCAGAAAGTAATAGTAAGGCTTGATCTAATAACAACTTACAACTCACTTTGCAGATTATAGATCTTTGTTTTAGTCCTCCATTCTACTTGGCTTTGACACACTTCATTTTTGATAGCTTGTTCACCCTTCAAGAATACATACCTTTAAACCTTCTTTCTTAGTCTTCCAATAGCAATCTCTTTTTTTTGGTCACTAAATGAAGTAATACCCTAGACTCCTTGTCTTCATTAGGTTCACACACATGAAAACTTTTTCTTCTGACCAACCATCTCTATAAATAGAAAATTAAGATCTTTTTTAATTCAACTTCTATTGTCCATTTTAGGGTTAGGTAGGATTAAGTAGGATTCAATAAATCTACCATCTTTTCATTTTATTCCCTTCTAGAAACTTCTCCTTTACTCCTCTTTGAATTTTTATCGAAATAGTTCATCTTGAATTTTGTGCTATGAACTCATCAATCTTATCTTCCATATGGCTCAAAAAATCTAAGAAACAAAACTTGTCATCTCAGATTTATCAAATTCATGATCTTTCTCATAATGTTTTCACTTAGCATTAACTTTCTTCTAATGCTCAGCACATATTGCATTTCTTGACATCCACTATCAAATCACTCAACATGAACTATTTTTTATAGGTGCTCAGCATCAACTAAACTTTACTTGGCTCTTACTGTATCTTTAGCATACACTAAGATTTGACTTTCCTTGGCTCCAACTAAATTTCTACTTGGCTTGCACTAACATTGCCTAGCACCTACTTTCCAAATTTTCTAAGCTTAGCAAACTTTTTTTTTTTTACTTGTTCTTCTAAACTTAATCAATGCATCCATCATTTGCAACCTTAAGTAGATAATCAATACACTATAACATCATTGTCTTAACTAATATTTGTACCCTTTTTTCATACCATAACTTTGTTAGAAATATAAGAGGATTAACTGAGAGGGGAGGGGTGAATTAGTTACTACAAAAATATGTGGTAGCAATAGTTAATTGTTCTAGCATTGTTTGGTTCAAACAATTGATGATAGGTATGAAGGTAGAGATCAAGGATCTAATATTCATATACTATGATAACACTAGTGTAATCAATATATCAAAGAATCTAGTGATACATAAAAAACTAAAGCACATTGCTATAAAATATCACTTCTTAAGAGAGTTGGTGCAAGATAAAGAAGTCATATTGGAATATGTAAATACAAAAGAAAAAATTGTAGACATATTTACCAAGCCATTACCTAAGGATGCATTTCTATATCTAAGGGATAAGCTAGGGGTCATTCCCCTATTAGAAGCTTAGTAAATGAAGTTTAGTGATGCATCAACTAGAATGTTGAAGATCAATCAATTGATGCAAAATTGGCAAGGGCATATTGTAAATGAATCAGTACTTATGGTACACTAACATTCACCGAGTATTATCTTTGGTACATATTGTCAAAGAGGGAGAAGTTTACTATCATATTTTAGAAATTTTGTCATATCTCATAGAATTATTTTTTTGAAAAGAGAGAATTTTTTTTTCATAGAAAGTATTATCAAAGAGGGAGAATGAACTTGGCAGAAATTCTAGCAGATAGAAGCTTTTTGACAGAGGGAGAAATTGGAGACAAGTTTCACACTAACAGAGGGAGTTCTCATGGATGAGAATTAGAATGAAACTAAGGATATGTTCCCAACTTTATCCTTGCTCCAAAATTTCATTTTTCTATGAAATGTTGTGTTGCCATCAATGCCAAAAAGGCAGATTGTTGGAACAATTGATTAATTGTGTATTGTCTTTTATGTTACACAAAATGTCATATCATTATCATTTAGTGCATATCAAGCTCACTTGGGCATTAAAGATAGTTTTTTGTGGCTACTAAGTGTTTTAGAGTTTTTTTAGTTCACAAGGAAGTGTCTACCAAGTTCACTCGGGCATTAAAGAAAAGATTGCAAAAGTTGAGTGTTAACTGAGGTCACTTAGTTAATGAAAGAAATATTGGTTAGAACCCATGCTAACCGAGCTCACTCAGTTATCAAAGGATCTATGGAATTATCTAGTGTTAACTGAGTTCACTTGGTTAACATAGGAAAATCATTCCTGAGTTAGTGTCTACTAAGCAAGGTTGGCTAATGAAGGATTTTCTTATTTTGGAACATTGAGTATAATTGATTTATTTGTTGGCCCTCACTGATTGAGAAGATGAATATTAGTTATTCTAAGTTGTATTTGAGCTAACTTGACAATATGAAAGATATAAATAAAAGGTCAAGTTAAGAATTAGAATGTGTGAAGTATATGTGAATGCATGGGAGATTTTTGAAGATTAATGATATTGAAAGGAAGCGAATCAAAAGGATAAGCAGAATATCCTTGAGAAGCTAAAAAGATATATTTGATCAAGAAGGATCAAGTATATAAGCTAGAATTGAGATCTATAATCATTAATTTAGTTACATCTAAAATCAGGTCATATCATAATTACTCTCTAACCATTGTAGTGGTGATCTAAATCTCTTAACAAAGTTAGTTTAACAACTATTTGTAAATCCTTTAACAAGGTGGAAGTTCTATTGAATTGTCTAAAGGCCTCTAACAAGGTCACTCCTAACAAGGTGATTAAATCCTCTAATACAGTCACACCTAATAGTCTTTTTTGTAACTTTTAACAAGGTTGGCTCCTAACAGGGCTCACTTTAGAAGAGTGAAAAATAGTAACTAGTTACAATTGGTGGATTTTTCCAAATTGGGTTTCCACGTTAAATCTTGGTGTCAAATGTGCTCATGCTATTTTATTTTATGTGTTTGAAACTAAGTTAAAGTAATGATAATCACAGATAACATCTAAATATTTTTATGTTAATTTTTAGCAAGCATAATTAGTATTTACTGAGTTATAACATTTCTTTGTTTGTCGAGCATCAACGAAATTAAGTTTTGATAGAATTGTTTTGCACTAACATCTAAGGGATCTAGAATTTATTTTTGTAGTAACTGATTTACCCCTCCCCTCTGAGTTACTAATCTTATATTTCTAAAAAACTCAACCTTTCCTCTAGGTGTTATTTTTATCTCATTTGATCAAAACCTCCTCATCAATTAAACAAATGATAATACTTAAATCATTTAAGCAATTATCTTACCAATAATTAGGAGGTTTGACATCAGTGACAAAATAATGATTAGAATGCATTCCTATACTTATATCACTCTATTTTCAACAATCTCCCTCTATGTATTGATGGAAAATTAGTTCAACCAGTATAACCAACAATAATACAGAAAAGAAAATAATTCCTTGTATTAAAATATCTCTCTATTAGCAACTTTCATCATCTATATAGGTTACAAAAATTATATTCTAATCAATAGACCATCAATTCACCCTTATGACTCCCTCTCGATCACTTCTTATATCTCCCTCAGTACTATCTCCCTCTTATTAGGTAGATGTAATCATTTCTTTCTCTGTAGTAACCATCAAGTACACTATCTCCCTCTAAGTAGATATTTCATGTTCCTTGTAATTATGTTAAATATTTCCACTAGTATCTCCAATAGGTATATCCTGAATATCTCCCTCTTTGATGAGAATGCAAAAGACTTGTCATCTTAATATGTAGATATGAACATTTTTAGTTTCTTCCTCTGTCACCTAGCTTGTGATTTATTTGTAGTTCCATCTCTTTGATTACTTTAGATAGCTACTAAGGTAAGATCCACTACATCAATGTGTAACATATGTTAATCATCTCATTTGATGCAAGACACTTCTCATGCATCTTAAATAGCCTTGAATAGGGGTATCACCCCTAGTTTACCTCTTAGATACTCATGAGAATCCTTAGGTAATGATTTTGTGAAGATATCAGTGATTTTCTCTTTTGTATTAACATATTCCATCTTCACCTCTTTATCTTGAACTAACTCTGTCAAGTAATGATACTTGATTACAATGTGCTTAGTCTTTGTATGCATCATAGTATTCTTTGATATATTTCTAACACTTGTGTTATCATAATAAAGTATCGTAGGTTTTTTGATTTCCTCCTTCATACCTTTAAGTAGATGTTTGATCCATACAATGTTTGTACAATTTATTGCAGCAACAACATATTCAATTTTAGCAATAGATTGAGCTATGTAGTTTTTTTTCTTGTTAGTCCATGTAGCCAGCCTTTTTCTTAAGAAAAATGCTCCTCCACTAGTGCTCTTTCTATCATCAATATTTCTAGGCCAATCAGAATCAGTGTAGGATCTTAATTCAAATTTTTCATTTTTCTTGTAGTATAGACCATAGTCTTATGTTTCTTACAGATATCTCATTATTCTTCTAAAAGCCATCGAATGATTCTCTTTGGGATTAGCAAAGAATCTTACAACTATCTTGATAGATAATACATTATAAAGTCTATTATGTACTACATATTGTAATTTTTCAATCATAGACCTATAAAATGCTTGATTCGTCTTAGTTGAATCATCATTCTTTGACAATTTATGTATTGTCACCATAGGTGTGCTTACTAGCTTGGAATATTCCAATCCAAAAGTTTTTAGTATCTCCTTTACAAATTTTAACTGAGTGATGTATATACCATATTTCATCTAATGTACTTACAAACCCACAAAGAACTTGATCTCTGTAAACATAGACATCTCAAATTCTTTCTTCATTTCATTTGCAAAAGCTTTACATAAAGTATCTTGACCTATATCATCAAAAAAAAATTTTGATAGTAAAATACCTTTTCCTTTCTTTGTCTTCAAGTACAAATTGTTGTTATTATCAGTCCTCTCAAATCCAATCCTTACAAGATAATTTTGAAGCCTTACATACCATGCTCTTGATGCTTGCTTTAAACCATATAAAGCTTTATGTAGTCTACATACCATGTTTTTGTTGTTAGCATAAAAAATCCTTCTGACTATTCTATATAAACCTCTTCTTCCAATATGTCATTTAGAAATGTAGATTTAACATCCAATTGATAAACTTTAAAACCTTTTTATGCAAAGTAAGCAAGTACTATTTTTACTCATTCCAATCTTGCAATAGGAGTGAATGTTTCTCTATAATCTACCCTTTCTTCTTGTGCATATCATTTGTAAACTAATCTTGCCTTATTCTGTGTGACTTCACCATTTTCATCTAAATTTTTTCTATACACCCACTTGATGACGATCATATTTTTATCTTGTGGTCTAGGAATTAGAGTCTATGTCTTATTTTTCTCAATCTATTCAATATCTTCTTTCATAGCTTTACTCCAATCCACATCTTCTAAGGCATCTTTCACTATTTTAGGTTCATACATGCTAAGAAAACATGTATCATTTCTCAAATTGTTCCTTGTCATTGGTTTTGCATCTTTATCTCTAATGATTTATGTAGTAGGGTGATGTCTCTTGACATACTTTGACAATCTTGGTTCTACTCTATTTTCCTCATTTGGTCTCTCAACTTCTGAATCACTATGTATATCTCTATTAGGTAGTTCAATAGCTCTTTCCTATACACTAATCTTAGAATTAGAATTCACCTCAACTTCATTTTATAACTCAGCACCTCATTGTGGCTCAATTCCTGAATGTAACTTACCATTCATAGTATGTGACTTGACAGTCATTGAAACTTGCTATTAATTTCCAACTTGATTTACAACATCTTCATCAGTAGGCATATCTTCATAAAAGTATAAAAATGATCTATATTCCTATGGTTCATAGGTTTAGGATCATGTACTTCTATATATTCATCAAATTTCACATTTACACTATCTACAACTTTGTTAGTGTTAATATTTATACACTTATAAGCTTTACTTCTTATGGAATAGCCAAGGAATATACCTTCTTCACTTATTGTATCTATTTTATCATTCCTAAAATCTTTGAGAATATAACACTTGCTTACAAATACCTTAAAATATTTTACATTGGGTGAGGATCCATACCATAGTTCAAAAGGTGTTGAATGAGTACCTTTCTTGACTTGCACACAGTTCAAGGTATAGACACTTGTAGTCATAGCCTCTCTCTAGTATTACAAAGCAACATTATTCTGTATCATGAGTGTCCTAGCACAATCCATTATAGACATATTCCTCCTTTTTGCAATTTCATTTTGTGGAGGGGTGCTAGGAGCAAATGTCTGTCTTCTGATTCCTCTATCATTACAAAACATCTCAAACTCATTTGATGTAAATTCTCCTCCTCTATTAGATCTCAAAAAATTTATACTTTTACCTATTTTCTTCTCAAGTCTTGCTAAGTACCACTTAAACATTTAGAAAATATTAGATTTCTATTTCAAAAACATAATTATCATCATCATAGAATAGTCATCAACAAATAGTATAATTTACTTATCACCTTTGTAGATTTGCACATCAATTGGTCCACACAAGTTAGTATGAACAATCTCCAAAATTCCTTTAGAGGTATGAGTCTTACTCTTAAATCTTGACTTAGTCATCTTGCCTAATTGACATTGTTTGCAAATTATTTTGTCAGGTTTCTTCAAATTAGGCAAACCTCTTACTCTTCTCATATTACTAATACTAAGTTCCCAAAATTAACATGACATAACCTCTTGTATCATAACCACACATCATCAAACTCTACAATTAGACAAGTAGCATCATCCATATCAAGATAGAAAATATTACTTCTAGTTTGATCACCATTTCCAATTAATTTTCCATCAATATCATATATCTTGGCAATCTTGTTCTCAAACTCAACCTTACAACCTGAACTATTCAGTTGTGACACACTCAACAAATTATAGTTAAGTCCTTCAACATAATAAGCATTGTCACATAAAATCTTTTATGTGAGTTTGATAGAACCTTTTCCTTTTATTAGACAAGGTGCATCATTACCAAACCTTACAATATTTCCATCATAATAATTCAAGGTAATTAACTTACTTTTATCTTCGGTCATGTGATGTGAACACCCACTATCAATGATCCATATGTCATTCTTGTTCACACAAGACACTAGTGCAATTTCCTCATCCTTTTTAGAATCATTCTTCATTATAATATATGACACATCATCATCATCATCATCAAATCCATCCTTGGTTTCCTCTTCAGCAATGTGGCAAGACTTCTTGCCTTTGTCTTTGTAATCTTTGTTGTTTTCATCTCTTCTACTTTTGTACTTGTCTCTACCTCTGTAATTCTTCTTCTCTGGACACCTAGTAGTAATATGACCAACCTCATTGAAATTTGAACATGTGATAGGTAACTAACCTTTGAATTTTCCTTTACCTCTATGAAATCTCCTTGCCAATAGTGCTTCAAGTTGTTCTACATCCTCCTCATTTGTATCACTATCATTGGAAACATATTTTACCTTTTTTTCTTCTTCTCATTTGGTTCCTTCAATGATAGCTTCGCTTTAAAAGTAGATTAAATGGTGTCAAATTTGAAGTTATCAAGATTAAATATCTCAAAATTAGTGATCCTACTTACCAAACCCTCAAGAGTTAGATTAGAACCTGGTATGCATCTCAGTTCTTGTATTGAAGAAACTCTAATAGCATAGATGGGTAGCAGTACTCTCAAAACTTTTCTTATTACAATCTCATCATCTATCTTACCAGTAGCTCCTCTTATGGCATTAACACCATCTTTTATCCTAGAGATATATTGAGCAACATTTTCACTTTCTTGTATTCTCATATCATCAAACTTACATCTAAGACTTTCATATTTGTCTCTTAGAACATTTGTGTCTCCTCCATTAATGGTATGAAGAGCATCCCACATTTTCTTTGTATTTTCATATTCCTTTATGTCATCAAACTTGGCATAACCTAGGGTAGAGGTAATCTCCAACATTGTTAGGTTGTGCTCTTTCTCTTCTTTTTTAGATCTTTGATAGTTAGGGCTCAAGCAGGATCAACATGCTTTGTGACGATGGTAGATTATGCATGATCTCCAAGACCTCCTATGTGTAGCTTCATTAGATTTTCCATGCAGGAAATTTATCTATATTAAACTTGGCTACCTCTCTTTTTTACATCTTAATCTTTTACTTCTAGTACCTTCAATTTAGTTCTCTTAAGCAGATGGTTCTAATACCAATTGTTGGAATTCTTTAGAATAACTGAGAGGGGGGGTTATTTTTTATCTAAGATCCAAATGTAAAAATAAAAAATTTCATAACTTAGTGAACCCATATCCATAAAACATATTCATCATGCATGCATCCATTAGATCATACAATCACTTGAACTTGTACGTTACTATGAAATCAACTTTGCAAAAATGTAAGCATGAAACATAACATACTCAATAACACATTTGACACAATAATTTTATGTGGAAACCAAGTTTGAGAAAAACTACCAGTAACATGCAACTAATTCTCACTATTCTAAAGTGAAGTCCTTGTAGACACTCAAAAATAGTTTGCGTCTATAGTTTCATCAAAATGAAGCTCCATTTGACATATAGCACACCTTTTGAAAGCAAAGGTCTTCACCTCATTCCAACTGGTCCTCATCTCATATCTTTAGTCTTCCTTTAATCATGTCTTCATTCACCACCATGATCATGTGTTCTGATCCACCAAATCATCTTCATCTTGTATTCCTACATTCCTACATCATCCTACACTATCTATCAACCTTCTAGGGTTTTCCACCTAGTCCAGCCTCACTTTGACCTTTTCTTGACCAATATTAACCAAATGTGACCATATTTGACTGATTTTGCTCATGTTTTGACCTTTTTCCACCATTCTAGACACTTGCACAAAGTTTTAGGTTATTCTGAGTCCAATCAGGCTAATTTTTGGCTCCTAGAGCCTTCTAGGGTGCAATATACACTTTCTGAGTGCACTTTGGCTTCCCAAGTGCCCCATGGAAATACTTGGTACTATCATCGCACACTTGGGCTTACCAAGTGTGCACTCGGTGCACTTGGGTGTATTTTCGGTGCACTTGGGATAGTAGGATGCCCAGAACTACTCCTAGAGCCCTTATGTTGCACTTTGGAGGCTATAACTTTTGTGTTTCAGCTCTAATTTTTGAACTGTCAATTCCATTGGATTCATATCTTTGTTTTGAAAAAAATGAGCTATCATTTTTTTATTTGGTCACTATAATGAGTAGTAACCCTTGAAAATACTCTTAGGCCCTTGAATCGACATCACTTCTTCATACTAATTCATCCCATTTTCTCATTCCACTAACTCTGATCTTTTGGCGAACCTGATTGCATCTCAATAGTGCCTATCATCATTCACATCCTCTTTCACATCAATTACACATCATCAAAAATCATATCAAATCAACTCAGAACCATTTCAAATCAACTCGAAATCATTTCAAATTAACTCAGAATCACCCCAAATCTACTTGGAATCACCTAGAATCAGCCATAACCAACTTGAAACATGTCAAATACCTTAAATCTATCATCATCTATCCAATCCTAGGCATTTTTGTGACTTTCATTGCCTTAAGAACCTATCAATCTATCAAATGTTATCAATCTGACCTTGGTACTATCATGGCTCTCAGTGCTAAGTCAAACTATCATTCACATCATTTGATCTTTGATATTTTGGAGTCTCTCAATGTCAAATCATAGCATTTTCAACCATTTAATAACATTGACAATGTTCGTTGATGTTATTATGATCAATCCTATCAACCAATCTCAATCCTGTAGCATTTACAATGTCAGTTAAATGTTACGTATTCATGTCATGTGTTTTGGCATGTTATCAATTCCCATCAATCAATCAATTTAACCATGGCTTTGGTCTATCCATCATCATCCTAGTCAATCTCCATTATCATCACACTTCATCAAAGCATACTGTCACACTTATTTAATCAAATTGGCCAATCATCTACTAATTTTCTCTATAGGATTAAATAACCCATAATTTAATCCTATGTCATTTCACTAATTATTCTTCTTAATTAACCTTCTAAATTTATTGATGTTTTATTAATTAATTGGTTCATCATTTGCAAACAATGGAAATTGTTAATTTCCTAAGTCATATTTCCCACCATTAATTCCATTTTTACTAATTTCTATTTTTGTGGAATAATGGATTTTTAATTTAATTATTCCACAAAATATTGACATCATCATAACACATGGGTCTGACACCTCATGGATTCTTCTTTGACACTTGGCTAAGATATGTCATAATCCAATATTCTTATTCTCTTACACACATCCATATTTGGCTTCCTTTGTCATAGATTCCTGGCTTTAAGTGGGTTTGAGGTGTCATATGATGCATCATAGATTCTCTTCCCTCTTTAGCCAAGTTTGACTTTGAAGTGTCATAAAATCCCACATTTGGCATCTTTTGTCATATTTTTCATGGATTCTCCAAGGAATCTCTTGCCTTGTCATATATCCAAGGTGACAATTCCAATGCTCTCATCCTCCGTGTTGATTATAAAATGAGCATTCTTCATCTCATTTTCAGTCCTAATTCTTAAGTCCTTTCAAGTCCCTAGCTCTTTAGTATTTTCACTCCATCTCTCATGCTAAAATCACATCTTTAATTATTCTCATATCATTATCATCACTATAGGCTTTTGCTTCATAATTTTGTGCATTATAGGCAATTTGGAACTATGTTGTATGGAGAAGAAAGAAGGACATGGGAGCTACAAGTGAAAGAGGGAGTTTTAACATTGTTTTGCTTTCTTTATTCATTTGGATTTCATGGTAGACTAGAGGGTTTTGATATATGATTATTGAGATTTTGATTTTCTCATAGTATGTTAGATCCTACATTTGGTGAACCCGACATGAACATGCTTATCCAACTTGGGTTTTCTTGTTTTATGCTTGTAGGTGAAAGGAAGGAGCTCACTTGGAAGGGTATAATGACCATCTGCACTTCCGTATCACACCTATATTAATTAGGGGGTCTATTAATATGCGTATATGCTTTCATTTTATGCATTTTGTTAGCTTACTATCCTAGGGTGCACTCTACTTTGTCAAGGCGCACTTGGGACCCCTAGGAGGCAATTTTAGGGGCCTAGGAGACACCATAACCCCTGTTTGTTGTTCCTAACTTACCAACTACACCCAAAAACTACCAACTATGCCCTTTTGATCCCCAACTACACCATGGGCATAGTTTGCATTGTCTAGGCACACTTGGGTGTTTAGGTTTCAAAATTTTCAATTTTTGGGTCTTGCTTCGGCACCATTTCCCCACACTTGCCACTGACCTCCTAATTGTGCCCTTCTAAGCCCCAAGTGCACCATGGGTATAGTTAGTACTTTTTGAGCACACTTGGGGGAATTTTGGGTCATTCTAGCCTTCTAGGGCATAGTCTACTCTATCAAAGTGCACATGGTCCACAGAAAGCACCTATTTCAATCAGAATCTACATCTAAGGTTTCCATTTTCTTCTAGGACATAGGTTAGAGAATTTTGGGTTACTGATGGTCTATTTGCAGCATGTGGTGATCATTAGATGAAGACATGATCATAAAAAACTACTAATGCTTGTTCATAACAAACTACTAATGCAAGATGTTCTCGAAGACCTTGTTTGTTTGTCAAAACCATGTGTGTGAATTTCTTAGAGTAAATGACATTTTTTTTTGTGCTTAAAATAAAATTTTCTTTTCTTCTTGGCATGTCTATAATGGTTAAAACCCTTGGGGTTACATGGACATATCCTCTCCCCTCACCATTCATAGATCTTGGGTGTAAGAGAAATCCATGTGACTTCTATAGGAAGCCTGCCTTAGACCAAGATACTTGATATTGGGTATGCCATGAGATAACTTTAGAGTGGTAATGAGCCAAAAGCCAAGTCAACATTCTAGCCACTATATAAAACTTAATTACCGTAAAAGCCATGTCAACGGTATTGTTGAGTGATAGCTCTCCTCTAGTACCCTTGTGGTGCATCAAACCCCTATTCTTGGGGCTGGGAGACCTTCTGAGGAAGTTTATCATTCACTTGATAAATGGAATTCCCTTACTAAAAATCATGTTTTAGTGGCCAAAATCCTTTCTATCCACTATCTCAAGGGGTCACCCATGCTCGTGAAGACATCCTACATTCTCGCAGTCCTTAGTAGAAGTAACAGTCCCTTGGGAAGTCATGCCCCTTGGGAAGTGGATCTTGGTAGCCCTAAGAAGTGATTGCACTATAAGGGGAAGCCTATGGTGCCAAGATCCTAGGTTGTCCACTTTGGATAAGTGCAGCTAAACTTTAGTTCAAGTAGGAATCCAATGGATATAGTCCTAAAGCATAGGTTGTCTTAATGTGTCTTGCATGTGTGTAAAACATTAATCAAGATAAAAGCCAACATTCAAATTTACACCTTGGATATTTTTTTCACTTTCCCAAAACATCAAACATTATTAAAACATTACAACTTTGGTCAAAACTTTTCAAAAGTAGCTCCAATACATTCAAAACTTGGGAAACATGGAATACTACATCCCTAGAAGTTGTTGGCATACCTTAGGTTTCATCCTTGCATAGAACCACTTGCACTCACCCTAGATTTGACCACCATACTTGCATTATCTAGGCTTCATCTTGCATCTTCTAGTCCTCATTGTGCTAGCCTCATCCTTCACAATGCATTCATTAGGATTTAGCCTACATTCTTTTCATTCCAACCTCCAAATTTCCATTTTAAATTGTCCATCTTGCATCTTTGCATACCCAACCCTCATCTTTAACACTTTAACCATCATTATAGGTTTCATACACATCATCTTGAACCTTCATTCTAGTCTTAGCATTGTCCTCTACTACCTAGCTCACTGTGACATCAATCTAGAAAACATAGCACCTAAAATTGCCTTAGTTTCAGCCAAGCTTCCCACCTACACTTTAAAACTACCAACTATGCCCAAACTAGCCCAAACTACACCATATGCATAGTTGGTACTATCTAAATTCACTTGGTAGTTTGAAAACCCAATTTGAGCTTCTAGACAGCATTTTGAGGCTTCAGAAGTGTTTACAAATACCTAGATAGGTCCCCTTCTATTAGTAGGCCCTGATCTGCATTATGCACCCCATAATCTTCTTTATATTCATTTAAGACACCATTCCCTACATGGTAACCTTCATTTTTCATCTCTTAATCTATCATAACATCAACCCTAGTATCCTAGCTTCCTAGCATAGCAACTTGACAACCACCTTGCTCAGAATCAGCAACCCTTCAACCCAGCCTCCCAACTATGCCATGAAACTACCAACTATGCCCAAACTAGCCCCAATTACACCATAGTCATATTTGGTACTATTTTAGCACACTTGGTGCTATTAGAGAATAGTTGGGAACCTCTATGACCATTTTAGGCCTTGAAGCTACATTTTAGGACCCCAAAACTACATTTAGGAGCCTCTGTAGGTCGTCATTTTACATATCACCCAAAATGACATATTGCACCCAAAACCCCTTTTTTCATCTTAGGACATGTCCATATTGCATATCTAATCAGCATAACCACCATTTTGAGTCACCTAAACATCATTTTGAACCCAAAACCTTTGAATTAAGTCGAAAATCTTAACAAAGTATGAGTTCTAGAGTATGCCCTAGTGTTGATGGATGATGGATCTTGACTAGTCTTTTTTTTATTATTATCATTTTATTTGGTCAAACTCTATCTATGTATTGATATATTGTACCTTTTCATCTTTATAATTTTGATCTTTTTTTCTTTTATCACTTTTTGGTCAAGATCCAAAGTCCATTATCACAAGGTTAAACTCCTAGACAAAATACTTTCTAAAGATTTAACCTAAGTTCAAAACCTTTCATATACCCTTATCATTAGCATAATCATATCCCTAGTGTCCCTAAATATCATTTTGACTTACCTTAATGGTATATCCTTCTCATCTTGCATTTTTCAAAACCTTAACATCATTTCCACTATCAAACCTTATCAAATTGTCTATCAACCAACTTGTCTTCTTGAATCACTTGCCCTCATTTTTCATATTCCAAAAATAATTATCAACCCTAGAACACCATCCCTTTCATAGTCCACCTTGCATACATCAAACCCTAGCATCATTATCAAGTCCAAAATCCAACCCTAACCCTCATTTTTCATACTATAGGGCCATTTTCATCTCCTCTAGTCAAACCTCCAAAATGTCACTTTGCATTTGCATTTGCATAGTTTCCCTTGGACATTTTCACCTTGCATATCAAAACCATACTTCATTTGGCATATTCCTAGGTTTCATAACATCCTTAAACACCTAAAAATCAAAAAAACACTCATATCTTGCATACCCACATCCTAAGTATCAAGTTTTGACTTGTTTTACCAACAACACCCCTATTTTACCACATGCACACTGTAGGTGCATAGTTGGTAGTTTCATGGCACACTTGGTAGTTTTAGAGAACACTTGGTAATTAGGGGTTTCATTCTAGGTTCTAGAACCCTAATATGCACTTCCATAGCCTTTGTAGCATCCCAAAACCTTGCAAAACACTCTAAAACACTCAAATCATTCACATTGTGCATTGTAGGCACCCTAACACTTCTATTTACCCATTGCATACCTCCTACTTACCAATTGCTTACCTTCAAGGCCCCAAGTGCACCAAGGGTGTACTTGGTACTATTTGAGTGCAATTGGTAGTTTAGACATGCGCTTGGGAGGTAGGGAGTCCATGTAGGTTTTCCTCCACTTCATCTGTATCCTTAGGTATCATGATAGCACTCACTAGGACACAATTAGCTCAGAGACCTGAAGAACTTTATCAACCTCTATTTTTTGAGGCACCAAAAAAACTAAAACCTCGTCCAAGAAAAAAGAAGAGCAAGAAAGCACAATAAACCTTTAATGAAGATCAAATCAAGGCATCACAACTGTTACTTGCCGACCCCTTAAACATGTATCCGCAAGATCACCATAACTAAAAGGTGATGCAACAAACCCTAAATAATGCACCTACCATGAGGTTTCCTTCAAATACTTCCCCTACACATGGGATGGTTCAATGGAGTCTTGACTTTGAACCCATATTCATGCTGATACCACCAAGAGGTGAAAGTGTACCAACCACACCCAAGGATGAACAAATGCACTCCTTTGAATTTAGCAAACCCAACACAAGTAACTTCAACTATAATGTGTCAAACACACAACAAGGTATTGTGCACCTAAGTGATGACTCTAACATTGACTATGGTGTCACTAATGAAGAAATGGCTAGGGCATGTCAAGACAAAAAAATTTGCAAGAACTTTAAACTTTTGGCAGCCCAAGAAATTGTCAAAATCAACCCAAGCATGGAGGGACCTAAGTCCAAACATCAAACCAACACAATAATTGAAAACATACAACCCATCATCAATTTGGACTTAAATAATGGAAAACAATCTTTGGAGTTTTCAAATACAATAATGGCACCTATAAGTTCCCATCAAGAGTCAACCATCAAAATTATCCAAACTATGTTTGAACACATCAACATTAATCCCTTGTTTGATGAACCACAACCAATGAATGGAAACAAGACTCTTCCTAAGTATCCCAAAAGGAAATTAAGATTTGGTCTCAATCACATGGTGCAACAACAAGACATGCCTATAGGGACTTGTGCTCTAGAGATGCCAAACATACCTCCTTTGGAGGAAAATCAACAAAGTGCACCTTTGCTCCTAACTCTACCAAGTATTATGACATCAAATGTTATGGAGCCTCCCACAAGTACACCATGTGAAACATCAACTGCAAAAATCACTATTGGTGCACAAAGGAAAAGTCTTATTGATATTACACCTATTCCCAAAAGGAATGCACCTCCTTGTCAAGTTAATATGATGTCCCAAGCAAAAACCTCTAACACACAAAGGTACCAAAGCAACAATACCAACATAGTGATCAATTCTCAAGGACATAACCAACTACCCTAACAACATCAACCTACAATAGTCCAAGGAATTAATGTTTCTAACACATGCTCAACATATCAACAACAACATCAACCATAATAGAAATAACCTCAAGTGGTGCAAGCATCCAACGTCCCTAACACACACTCCAATGTAAATCCACTTGGCTTACATACAATATATCAACAATAATTTAAATAGCAATTCCAACAACAAGAGCAACTCAAACAATGGTTGGAATACCAACAACGCCTTGAGAAAAAAATTATGTACAAACAACATTTGTTACAACAACAACATGTACCACAACAACCTCAATAGATACCTCTACAACAACAATCACATACATGGTCTAACATACAACCAACAGAGGTATCCCAACAACAACACATGGTACATCAATCTTAGTCAATACCACAACAAGTGCCACATCAAGTACCACAACAAGTACCCCAAAATGTGTCACAATAGGGACCCTTTTGTCTTCAAGGTACTAACATACCTCAACCACCTAGTGACACATCACTAGACTCATCAGACTTAGATATGTTAGAACTAAGTAGACAAAGCTCTTAGCAAACGGTCTACTCATAGACACAAAAGACTTGAAGGGAAAGTTATCATGCAAAACCCTAATGAAGAGCTATTGCAATAATTCAAACAATTTTCCAAACAAGTCGAGGCATTGGGAGTCCAAAATAAATAGGCTTTATATACAAAAAGGGACCTATATCCTAATCCATTTGACAAAAGTCTATATATGCCTCTATTTACAAAATACTTTGAGGCTCCAAGGTTTGAAAAATACCAAGAAAAAGGCAACCCCATTGATCACATCCAAGAATTTTGTGCCTCTTGTACCAAACTTAGTGATGAGCCCACTTACCTCATGAGTTTATTCCCTCATTCTTTAGGTGGGATCACACTTGAATGGTATTCCAAACTTCTTAGTACTATCAAATCTTGGTCAAAACTTGTAGACAAGTTCATCTCCCACTTTGCCTTTAACATTACAAATGAGGTGACACTTTTTGATCTATGCTTAACTAAACAAAAGATGGGAGAACCATTCATCACATTCTTACTATGTTGGAGAAGCTCAGTTAGTCAATGCTCACTAGATATTCCTGAAGAACAACAAGTTAACCTATGCATTGAAAACTTAGTCTTGAACTTAATGTATGAACTCAAAATCAAAATTCCAAGCACCATTTCTAAACTAATGAAAAAAGGGGCTAGTATTGAAGATGCTCGTATTTGAAAGGGAATCCTCAAGACAAACAAGGAAAACATAAACACCAACTCATCTAATGGCAAGGAAAAAAATTTCTCCAAAAACAAGAATGTGACTAATGATGCCATTGTGGATGCACATACGATTAGCATGGCACAATCTCAACTGACTTTGAAAGGTGTAAACCTTATGAATTCACAAACTCCCAATCAAACATGACCTCCACAATAGAAAATTGAGACTTCCATGCAAGATGGACCTCAGAGACATCCTAGAAAAAAAGGTAGAAAATTCACTTCATTGAGGATACCTCTTGAAACTATACTTCAACAATTACTTAGTACTAACTTCCTATAGTTACCCCCAATCAAAGATGAGCCACTAACTAAAGCTTCTTGGTGGGATGACAAAAAATTATGTGATTACCACCGCACCAAAGGACATAAGACCTCATCATGTTTCCAACTAAAGCATGCAATACATGACCTTATTAATGATGGTGTAATCATAGTCGATCCATTACTACTAACATCCAACTCTAATCACACTATCTTCAAAGATCCTTTGGGTAATCATGAAAAAGAGAAACCTTCAAGTTCAAACTCAAACTCATAAGATAATGTGAATTACACACACACTAGCTATGACTACACCATCAATTACTTCAATGAGTTAGATTTCCACAAATCCACATTCACCTTGAAGGCTGAAGACCCTTGTTGCACTATCACTACATGTTGTACCAAGATCACTCTGCCTGGAGCCCCATCTAGACCTACTATTTCTACTAGACCTACACCCCCTAGTAGACCTACTACTCCTACTTCATCTAATTATAGCCTTGTTGAATGGCTCGGTAAGACCCTTGTGCAAATATCCATCTTGGACCTACTATGTGTGTCTCCCCAACATCAGAAGATCTTGGATCAAGCCCTTAAAGAGTCAGTAGTCCCAAATAACATTGATGTTACCTAGTTCCAAGCCATGGTGGGTAACCTATCTACATCACAACATATCACCTTTTCACCTTGGGATATTCCTAAGGACAGACCCAGCCATAATGATCCCCTTTATCTTGAAGTCTTTATACATAAAGCCAAGGTCAAATGTGTCTTTTTAGATGGTGGAGCTGGACTAAACATATGTACTCTTAAAGTTATCAAGGGTCTGGATTTTTCTAAGGGTGATGTAGATCCCTCTCAAAGAATCACAATAAAAGCCTATGATGATGGTGAACACTTCTCCAAGGGTATTATCATATTACCCATAAGGATTGGTCTAGATACTAAGAACACTTTATTCCAGGTCCTAGATATAGAAATTAATTACAAAATGATACTAGGCCACCCATGGCTTCATGCTATGAAAGTAGCACCCTCTACACATCATCAATGTCTAAAGTTTTCCTACAACAATGTGGAGGTTACCATACCTGATGATCTAGATCCTTTCCAATTCTATGCAAATCTGAGAGATGCTACTACATACTAGGTCCCATCAAACAATGAAGCATGACCCACAAATTCCTCTGAGTATGTGGATGTTGATATACTCCTCAGTAAGGCTAAGGAAAAGCTAATATTGAATACAACATGTGTGGAAAATACTTTATGTCTCAAGTATCCCACATTAGGGAGTCACCACTTTCTCCCCAAACTTATGGTAAATCACATCTATTACAAGACCAACACTTTGAGATCAACACACAAAATGACACTTCTATCAATGAGAATACATTTGTATGTATTGAGAAAACAAAAGAAGAACAAAAACCCACTTTGATATCTCCTAGCAATTATGGACTTAGGTTTACTATCATGTAGAAACAAGGCTGTGATGGCTATAATGGTCTTGGATGTCAAAAATAAGGAATAATTGAACCTACCACTACAAAAGGATGACCTCCTAGTTTGGGACTTGGATTCAAACCATTATGACTAGGTTCTCCTAGTACTATGGCACCTACATGTAAGATTGTTGATGTTTTGAATGATGAAAAGGCATCTGAGGATACCCCATCTAAAACCAATAGTCCTCCAATTTTTGAGCATAACCCCAATAATACCACTGAATCATATATCCCTATATATACCTTCAACCAAAGCTCATTCAACACTGATGATGACATCCCCTCAAGAAGCAATTTCTCCTAAAGTGAACACATTGGCATATTTTGGGGAGCCAACTCCACCTTCTAGTTTCAAAGAAAAAAGAGAAAAAAATGACAAAAGTAGATCTCTTGGTGAAAACCAAAATGTGTCATTAGACCATGAAAAATCAAAAGATAAGAAGCTCTCAAGGATACAAGGTGAACAAGTTGATGCCATGAATATAAGTGTTCTAGTTTTTAACATGCCACAATGTCTTTTTTGAGCTCTCTTGATCAGCATTCATGTGGGAAGTCATTGGTCTCAATCCTCCCAATCCTCCCTTAAATCCAACTATTTATACCCAAATCTAGCTACCTAATTTGCCCAACATCCAAGATCCAATATTTATCCAACAACCCTTTGCATATGTTATCATCAATACTATCTCACATAACATATACATTGACCCAATTATCCTTAAACGCCTTGATTTGCAAGAGGCAAACATTGTCTTACATATAGTACACAATGGTATATCTTGAGGTCTTTCTAGTGGTTTGATCTTAGCTACAGACTCAGAATGACTCCTACATAGTTATGGTTAGTTATGGGTATAGAGATTATTAGCTAGCAACATCAAGAACAAATTTCTTCTCATCATTTGTTAGCAATGTTCTTGATTCCATCTAAAGTACTTAAAAAATAGCAAAAAGTCATGAAAAAAAGAAAGTGAAAAATTCATGAAAAAATGGATGTCTTGATGAAAACCTAGAAAATAGGCATCTTGGCACAAAAATTTTAGTCAAGAGACCACAAGTGAAAACCTAGCAAACAGGTGCTTGGGCAAGTTTCATGGTGAAAACCTGGCAAACGGGCACCATGTGTAATTAGTTATTACTCCTTCATCTATCAGGATTCCATCTAGTTTTTCCCCTTTTGTCATTCCCTAATCATATCCTTCATATTGCAAGACATCCTTGGCTCTTTGACCATGGATCACAAACTGGTCAATATCCATTGTTATCTTACCTAACACATCACTAATCTTTACATACTCTATCATTGGCCTTTGTACATAGTTTGCATCTTGTCTAGGGGCATATTACCTACATGGTGCATGAGTTTGAACTTGAACTAGGGGCATATCCGTAAGCACTTTTTATCCATTGGACTTATCACACAATGGATTGGAGCTAACTCTTGTATATGCTTTTTATGATCCTAAAAAAATCTTTAAAATTCAAATACGATCATAAAAAAATCTTTAAAATTCAAATATGATCCTAAAAAAATCCTAAAAATTTAAATACAATCCTAAAAAAAAACTTAAAATTCAAATATGATCGTAAAAAAATTCTAAAAACCATAAAATTTCCTGAACAAATCACTAAAAATCATAAAATATCCTTAAAAAATCAGTAACACAAAGACATCAAATATCCCCAAAACCCTAAAAATCACAAAACCCATAAAAAATTTGTAATAAACCTTGTCAATAGTCATTGTGGATAATCATCCCTTTTGCATAAACACTTTCACTTTCCCAGACTACAACTCAACTGCAAATCAATGACAATCACACCTATCCAAGCAATGTGAATCGACAATCAATCCAACATGTCACTATGAACCTATCAACTAAATCAACAATTAGACCTATCACATGATCAACCTGTCAAACACGGTTTGAAGACCTAAAACACTAAAAAGCAAGTAATAATGGACACAAATAGCTGTTGGCTCATGTTGTTTAGTGAGTGATTAATTTTTTCTTTGTTTTTCCCTTGATCATGTTCCTATGCCACTCGATGATATAAACTAATCTATGAGAGTGGTCAGGATGGTTCATGGTCATCTTTTATTTTCTATCTATTAAAATGTACCTTGAGAGTTTGGAGCATGCATATATGCCTTAGGAAGGACAAGGTCATTTTCTATCTGCATCGTGCTTGTTTACGCAACAGGTTTGCATTTTGCGCCCTAGCCCTTTATGCCATGATGTGTTGCATTCTATTTTCCATATAAAAATAAATCTCCATTAGACGTATAGTGCACTTTACAAAATTAAAAGCCTTCTCATCATACTAACAATTCCTTATCTCATCTCTTCCATCTTTCATGTCTTCTTCCTCCACTACCTTGCATCTCATTATCAAAAAATTGACCTACCATATACATATCTCAATCAATTTCTTGAGGGGGCACCCATATATATCATTCTTACTGGGGTATGTTGTTATGGCCTTCTCATCTATTTTCTTTCACACAACACTCTAAATCATATTGTATCAAAGAGGCAAAATTTAAACACTCAACAATGGTTCATGTCTACGGTTTCATCAAAATGAAGCTCCATTTGACATATAGCACACCTTTTGAAAGAAAAAGTCTTCACCTCATTCTAATTGGTCCTCATCTCATCTCTTTAGTCTTCTTTCATTCATATCTTCATTTACCACCATGATCATGTGTTCTGATACACTAAATCATCTTCATCTTGCATTCCTGCATCATGCTACACTATCCGTCAACCTTCTAGGGTTTTCCACCTAGTCTAGCCTCACTTTGACCTTTTTTGGACCAATATTGACCAAATGTGACCATTTTTAACTGATTTCACTCATTTTTTGACCTTTTTCCACCATTTTGGACACTTACACAAAGTTTTAGTTTATTCTAAGTCCAGTCGAGCTGATTTTAGCTTTCAGAGCCTTCTAGGGTGCAATCTACACTTTTTGAGCACACTTGGGCTTCCCAAGTGCACCATGGGTGCACTTGGTACTGTCATGGCACACTAGGGTGAATTTTGGGTGTACTTGGAGTAGTAGGATGCCTAAAACTACTCCCAAATCCCCTATGTTGCACTCCAGAGGCCATAACTTTTGCATTTCAACTCTTATTTTTTAAGTATCAGTTACTTTGGATTCATATCTTCATTGTGAACAAATTGAGCTATCATTTTTGTTATTTGGTCACTATCTTGAGTGGTAACCCTTGAAAATACTCTTGGGCCCTTGAATCAACATCACTTCTTTATACTAATTCATCCCATTTTCTCATTCCACTAACATTGATCTTTTGGCCAACCTGATTGTATCTCAATAGTGCCTATCATCATTCATATCCTCTTTTACATCAATTGCACATCATTTTGGAACCATTTGAACATCATCAAAAATCATATCAAATCAACTCAAAACCATTTCAAATCAACTCGAAATCATTTCAAATCAATTTAGAATCACCCCAAATCTACCTGGAATCACCTAGAATCATCTATAACAAACTTGAAACATGTCAAATACCTTAAATCTATCATCATCTATCCAATCCTAGGCATTGTTGTGGCTTTCATTGCCTTGGAAACCTATCAATCTATCAAATCTTATCAATTTGACCTTAGTACTATCATGGCTCTTAGTGCTAGGTCAAACTATCATTCACATCATCTAATATTTGACATTTTTAAGTATCTCAATGTCAAATCATAGCATTTTCAACCATTTAATAACATTGACAGTGTCGGTCAATGTTATTATGATCAATCCTATCAACCAATCTTGATCTTGTAGCATTTACAATGTCAGTTAAATGTTACATATTCATGTCATGTGTCCTTTGCATGTTATGAATTTCAATCATTAATTTGACCATGACTTTGTTCTATCCATCATCATCCTAGTCAATCTCCATTATTATCACACTTCATCAAAGGATACTATCATACTTATTTAATCAAATTAGCCAATCATCTACTAATTTTTCTCTATAGGATTAAATAACCCATAATTTAATCCTATGTCATTTCACTAACTATTCTTCTTAATTAACCTTCTCAATTAATTGATGTTTTATTAATTAATTGGTTCATCATCCACAAACCATAGAATTCTTAATTTCCTAAGTCATATTTCCCACCATTAATTCCATTTTTACTAATTTCTATTTCTGTGAAATAATGAATTTTTAATCCAATTATTCTACAAAATATTGACATCATCATGACACATGGGTGTGACACCTCATGGATTCTCCTTTGGCACTTGGCTAAGATATGTCATAATCTAATATTCTTATTCTCTTATGCACATCCATATTTGGCTTCCTTTGTCATAGATTCTTGGCTTTAAGTGGGTTTGAGGTGTCATATGATGCGTCATAGATTCTCTTCCCTCTTTAGCCAAGTTTGACTTCCAAGCATCATACAATCCCACATTTGGCATCTTTCATCATATGTTTCATGGATTATCCAAGGAATCTCTTGCCATGTCATATATCCAAGGTGACAACTCCAATGCTCTCATCCTCTGTGTTGACTATAAAATGAGCATTCTCCCTCTCATTTTTAGTCCTAATTCTTAAGTCTTTTTAAGTCCCTAGCTCTTTAGTATTTTTACTCCATCTCTCATGCTAAAATCACATCTTCAAGTATTCTCATAGCATTATCATCACTATAGGCTTTTACTTCATAATTTTTTGCATTAAAGGCAATTTGGAGCTACATCGTATGGAGAAGAAAGAAGGACATGGGAGCTACAAGTGAAAGAGAAAGTTTTGACATTGTTTTTCTTTCTTTATTCATTTGGCTTTCATGGTAGACTAGAGGGTGTTAATATATGATTATTAAGTTTATGATTTTCTCATAGTATGTTATACATTAGCCTTTTTTCTAGGTCCTACAATCCTCTGAAAGGCCAACCCTGTTAAAGGTTACAATGCACATTGTTAAATGTGAACTAGTTAGAGGATTTGAATCACCTTGTTAGGAGTGAACCTTGTTAGAGGACTTTAGATCATTCACTTGAAATGTCAAATAATTAAAGGATTTACAAATGAATACTAGGTCAACCTTAATCCAAAGGATTTACCCTAGACTGGTACAATGATTAGAAGATAATAGTAAGGCTTGATCTGATAAAAACTTACAACTCACTTTGCAGATTATAAATCTATGTTTTAGTCCTCCATTTTTCTTGGCTTTCACACACTTTAGCTCTAATACCTTTCTTACCCTTCAAGAATCCATACATTTATGCCTTCTTTCTTTTCTTTCCATAGAAGTCTCTTCTATTTGGTCATTGAAAGAAGCAATACCCTAGACTCCTTGTCTTCCTTAGGTTCTTGCACATGACAACCTTTACTTCTGGAAAGCCATCTCTATAAATAGAAAATTAAGATATTTTTTCATTTATCCTCTATCATACATTTTAAGGTTAGGTAGGATTAGGTAAGATTCAATTAATCTACCCATATTTACATTTTATTCCCTTCTAGAAACTTCTCCTTCAATCCTCTTTGAATTCACCTCAAAATGGTTCATCTTAAATTCTATGCCACCAGCTCATCAAGCTTATCTTCTACATGGTTCACACAATCCATGAAATCAAAATTGTTGAGTCAAGTTAATCAAATTCATTATCTTCCTCATAATGTTATCACTTGACATTAACTTGCTTCTAATGGTCGACACATATTCTGTTGCTTGACATCCACTATCAAATCTCTCAGTACAAACTAAAATTTATTGGTGCTTAGCATCAACTAAACTTTACCCATCTTACACTATATCATTTGGCATGCATTGAAATTAGACTTTTCTCAACTCCAACTAATTTTTTGCTTGGATTGCATTAACGTTTCTTAGCACCTACTATGTAGATTGTTAAGCTTAGTAGACTTAATTTATTTTACTTGTTATTTTGAACTTAATCAATATATCCATCCTTTGCAACCTTAAGTAGATAATCAATGCACTATATTATCATAGTCTTAACTAATATTTTTACCCCTTTTTCACTCCATAACTCAACCTTTCCTCTAGGTGCTATAATTATCTCATTTCATCATAACCTCCCCATTAATCAAACAAATTATAGTACTCAAATCATTTAAGCAATTGTCTTTCTAGCAAGTAGCAGGTTTGATACCAATGACAAAATAATGATTGAAACACATTCTTATACTTGTATCAATTTGTTTTCAACACTCTCTCCATTGTACCACTTAGTGGGATGTACTCAAATTTCTTGTAATATTTTGGTTCTTTCTTGTTCTCTTCCTCATTCCTCTCTGAGAATTCATCCATCCTTACATTAACAAATTCCATGACTTTGTTTTTCTAGAGATTCAAATACCGTTATTCTATGCTTTTGGTAGAATATCTCAAAAAGATACCCTCATCACTTTTAAGCTCAAACTTTCCTTAATATTCATCTCTCTTAATGTAGTATTTTCTTTTGAATACCTTGAAGTAATTGATGGATGTTATATGACCAAAAAATAATTCATATGGAGTCTTCTTTGTCCCCTTCTTCACTTTTACCCTATACAAGGTGTATATATTTTTCTCACATCATCTCTCCCATAGATATATGCAATAATATTTTGAATCATAAACATTCTAACACAATCTATGATGGTTTTATTTCTTCTCTCTACAACATTGTTTTGTTTGAGTGTCCTTGGAGTTGACATTTATCTTCTGATTCCATGCCTCTCATAGTAGATTTCAAATTCTTGTGAGGTGAACTCACCTACCAAGTCTAGTATCAATCATTTTAGTACTTTATTAGTCTCCCTTTCTACCTTTTTCTTTGAAGACCTTGAACATGGGGAAGGATTTTGGCATTTCTTTCAAATAAATAGTTTGTGCATCATTCTAGAAAAATCATCAATGAAAAACATAAAGTATCTATCACCATTTACACTCTTCATCCTCATGAGACCACAAAAGTTAGTATGAACTAGATCTAGTACATATTCAATAGTAAGTAACTTTATAGAGAAACTTAAACTTGTCAACTTTCCTAGTTGATAAGATTTACACATAACACAGTTAGGTTTAGTAATAGGGTGTAAACCCCTTACATAGTTATCCTGTAATGCCTTGCCTAGAAATCCTTGGAACAAGGATTCAATACAGGCCAAGATATTTATTTTTAAAAGTATCAATGCACATGACAACATCATATAGGGATCACAAAGATCACAATGGAAGACTTCACTACAATCCCAGCAACTAATGCATCTCTGAACCCCACTACCAAACTGACACATGCAAACAAAAGCAAACAACAACCATGCACATGATGAGGGCTCGAAGAAATGACCACTCATCAACAAAACACCAAGTAAGGGTAAAATGTAGAATCCTAAAATTTGGCTAAGTCTAAAATTCTAAAGCCCTGAAATTTGGCTAAGTCTAAATTTTTGAAGCCTTCAAATTTCCTAGAATCTTTATCTTATCTCAGAGAGGTCTGAAACCTATCTCAAAAGATTCATCGCATTTATTAAAATATATTTTAAGTATGAGGAAGACTATTTTAAACCCCTAAGAAAGATTTTTTTGAATTAGAAAGGTGTGAAATCCAATAAGGTGTCCAAAACCAACTTTCAAAACTTCCTCAGCCAAGTGTAACTGCTACCTGTTTCTTGCACAAGAAAGTGTACTAGTCTCCAATTTCATGCAAGACCTTGTATCACTTTTTGTGAGAACTTGCATCATTGTGCACGAGAAAGTGCATGGCTCCATGTGAGGATTTACTGCACACCATGTGCAAATTTGCATCCTTGAATGAGGAAATTACATTCTCATGTGAGGAAGTACATTCTCACATGAGAAACTACCTTTCCACACAAGAAAACACATCAAGGCGACAAAAGAACATAAATAAAAAGTATAAAAACATGAAAACCTCCACACCGAGGAGTATTCGATCCATGTAAATTGAGGAATGAATACTCAAGTGCTAAAAAAACAAGGAAAGAGGAACATCTATCCATCTAAACCAAAGTATTAAAGAACGTACTAAAAGAAACATCACAGCGAACATAAGCAACATTGCAATGTATAGAAATAGCATCGCAATGAACAAAATAACTAAGTACGTTGTTCCTCCCAACCATCAATGGCATCATAAGACCATGATGCTAAAACATCATAATATGGGAATCCATCAAATAAACTAACATCATCTAAAAATGATATCCAAGCATTCCAATGAAAGCATAAATCACAAGAAAGCATACCCCAGAACCTGAAGCATCAAGTGAAAACATCCCACAATGGTCACACTAGGATAAAAGACCATCTCTATACACCAATCCCTAGCAGTGGTATAGGTAGCTATGCCTCCCAACCACATGGTACCCATAGGTCCACACCCACTGTGCTGATGGAGATAATGATCCAACCACAAACACACAAAACAACATCCATGCCTAACACTCATGCTAGATAGTATGATGGTTGTAACCAAGAACCTAAGACAATACAAGTGGTATAGGTCTTTGTTAGACACTCATAAGGCTACTAAGTAGGGAATAAAATCATAGGGAGTCACTTGGTATCAACAAACCCAAGCTAGTATTGGCAGCATCAACTTCTCAATAGAAGGTGCACAATTCCAAGTAGCATCAACTTCCCAATGAAAGGCACACATTCCTCTTTTTAATTATCTTAAGTTTTATTACCAAACATGCATTATATTTAGTTATCACTTATATAAAACTTCCTCTACCAATTGGGAAATAGTCACCAGGCTATGAGATAGAAGCTCCTTCATATTCTACTCTACCCTACCCATGCTCATCCTATGACAAGTGTTTATGGGTATGCATACCCCCATCCCAACCCCAATGATCATAACTTCCACAAGTACCATGGAAGATCAGGACCTTCAACTCCTCCAACAAATGTACTTGCATGTACTCGTGTATGGCACACCACCATCACAAAGATCATAACATAAGGGTTGGATGAGAACACAATGCAAAGAAAAATATTCAACTGAAAGTAACTCAAGAGTATGGATTCTACATGAATCTCGAGAACCAATAAAACCATACATCACAAAATCACTCTACCAGCCTCAATCTTGGAGTATGGATTCTACATGAATCCCAATGATGCAACAAGACCAAACATCATGAACTCACTCAACTGACCTTAATCTAGGAGCATGGATTCTACATGAATCCTAGTGTCCATGAAAATAGAAGCAAAGGTCCAAAAGAATCCATAACACCAGGTATAAAATCACTCAACCAAACACAAAGTCAAGAGTACAGGTGTCAGAGGCATCCCAATGCAACATAAAAGTGCAATAAAGGTTTGATTGATATCCAAATGGATAATCTAGGTCCATGACCCAACTTAAGCCAAGAAAACCCAAGAAAATAGGGTGACACACAAAACAAGGTAAAAACCCAAATTTAGGAAAAAATTCAAAATTAAAACCCATTTGACCTTTGGGTAAAAAAACTCCAAAAATCCAAAAATAATTAAATTCAAACGTTGTATGCAAAAATAACTAGCATAACAGTGCAAAACCCCAAACCCTCATCCTAAAAAAATAGGGAAATGCTCATACCTGACCAACTGGGTAGAACTAGCATACAAAAATGGAAGGGAACACTAGTTCTTAGCCTCCAAACAAACATCTACCAAAAATAAAAGTAGAAACAAAGCCAAAACAATAAAACAAGAAATCCCTACCTCATAGCCAAAAAGGCAAAATGGGAATCTAAACCATAAAATAAATAGCTTGTAGAAGTAGCTAAAAATCGTGGCAATCCAATGTTTCCCCAAGATGGATCTAACGAGCTCAACCTCATGACAATCCCATGCCTATAGCTCCTACAACAAACAAAACAATAAATCCTCATGAAGAGGATATAGGTTTTACTATCCAAATTTCTAATTCAAAAGTGATAAGTGAGAAATTAAATTCCTTTTTGGATATTTATTCACTTTTTGAGTGAATAATCGATTAGGGTAAATAACTAGCCAACATAGTTAAACCCCAAATTGACCCAAATGAAAATAGGCTATTCCTATAAATAGGAATTCATCTATGGAAAAGTTGTCAAAAATTAAAATAAATCAAATAAAAAGCCCAAAAACCTAAAAACACATAAATTTCCTTAACAACTTTTGTGACAATGTGAAACTCTAAATGCATAAACACACTTATTAGTCAAATCATATAATGCAAATGAGTTCAGATTTAATAATAATTGAAAGGATTAATTAAACAATCAAAATAAGGATATGTCAACCATACAAGGATGACATTGGTAAGATATGAATAGCTAAATCGTTAACTCCATATGCCACTACCAAGGATATAAATCATGTACACTAAACAACATGATCAAGTGCAATTGCATATAATAATGTAGCCAAACCAATAAATGCATTAAATCACCTAATTTAACCATTTATTTAATTATATCAAAATAATCTATTTACATCACTCATGTTAGATATCATCATAAAACACACTGTCATCTCAAAAGGGCATTAGCATGAAATAGATCAACTAAACAACATAGTAATCTAAAATCTATGATACTAAAATCAAGGTATAACATCTAACCCTTGAGTCATCTCAAAAGTAAAACATAACATAAGTAACTAATATCTCTTGGATCCAAAACATAACAAGGTAAATATTCGCAGCACATAACCAACATGGACAATCCATTTCTATCTATTTAAGCATTTAATAATGGTTGTTTAAACAACATAAAAAGGCACTTAAAATACATAAGCAAACACAATCATAAACATGACTAACCACTACTAACCTAGTCTAGTGTAGCATGGTAAAAGCACACCATGAAATCTATTCACACATATCAAGGTAATCACGTAACAACCTCAGGATACCACATCAATCCTGGTAACTAGCACAAACCTTAGTGAACCATAAATCACATCATAATCTCATAAATCAGCCAAACCATAATTAAATAAATAGATACAAAAACATACATAAAATCACCTCTATGGTGTAGACCACTCATGGTCGCAATCATGATCTATCACAAAAAAAGATCAACAAGGCTACATCCATTAGGATAACTTATAGAAGTCAAATGGGAGAGGCACTACATCATCCCCCCCAAAGACCAGGTTTACTCCTAGAAGCCTGCAATCCAAGAATAGAAACCAAAACACACCAAGAAACAGAAATCAAAGCCAAGCAATAGGAATGACTCAACAACTCACCACAAGTCAAACCCAAATCACTCCATCATTCTCAAACTATCACGTCAACCCCAAAATAGGTCAACCACAAGAGAAAGGTGTCACACTAACACAAGGTCCTCTAACAAGGAACCTTATATGTGTAGGAAAACCCATCTAGCCATAAAGTCAACAATACAAGGTAAGGAAAAACCCACTCTACCTATTCAACTGGTGCCCAACTATGCCATGCACCTACCACATGACCTAAAAACTAGGTCAACACACTACACATTTCCAACAAGAGTTGGAATCATGGGGAGTAACCATCCCAAAATTCCCAAGAATACTATCATGTCACACATGAACATCCTTGAATCCACATAAACTCACCCTTAGAACATAGAGGATGAATTTTTACTAACAAAATTACACACTCCAAGAGACTACTAGACTCATCAAAGAAGTGAGTCACTCCCAATGACAAGGCAACATCAACCTTGAGCAAGGTACACTTACAGACTACACTTTACCTCGCAAGGGTGGGTTGGTGCAATAGGAAACACATAAACCAAAGCATGAACTCCAACAAGTACCTAGTAGATTATGAAGACTAGATAACTCTTCCATTATGAATAACATAAATAGTTAAACTTCTCCAATGGCCATAAATATGATATGTCACGATTGAATTGGCCTCTACTCAATAAAGGGTACTTGGGACATCAATCTGCACCTTCGAAAGTGTGAAAGAATTTCTTGTTGTTCCCTAGGAAAAATTTTGCATTTCCACAATCTCACACAAAGTTTCTCAACAAACTAGGTGACAAAATTCTTGATCACTAGTTTCTTGCACGAAATTTCAAATTAGCACAAAAATTGCCTTCCCTCTAGAGGCCATAACTTTCACGTCTAGACTCAAATTGATTCCATTTGAAAAGCATCATAAAGATATCGACGAGGAAAAAAACATGAAGGAGCTAAGAAAGTCCTAAGACCTAAGATTTTGAGTCACCACTCAAGACAAAACCACATAGGCAAAGTCAACAGTCTCAATTACCAAGACAAGCAATGGACAAAATGTCCAAAACCATTCAAGAACACACATGTCCAGAACAACATAAAACATGGAAAGAAAGGTAATTCACACACTAAAACCATCATTGCTTCTCTTTTATAATTTCATTGATCAAACATAATATAAGCACTAATGCACAATGAAATTGAAAGGTTTTCAAAGCAAGGGTTCAAGATTCACCATAAAACAAGTACATATCTTTCAATTTCTTTCAAGAATAACATTATGTTTACTCATCTTTTAAACCATCCAATTACAATTAAAACTTTAAATCTATCAAAGACACACTAGCATGTTCTCCATGATATTATCTCTTATAAGTACTACCAAAGGTTTGAGATGAACATGGTAGAATCACAACACACAACTGGGTAGTAGTTAAAACACCTTCAAAATAGTCATCATGAACCAAAACAAAAATCCCAAATGGGGAGTTGTCAATTCCAACAATAAATATCAAAAAAGTACACAATTCAACAATAAGTCAAATCTGACAACTCTCTCAAAGAGAGTGATGGATAAAATTTGATGACTATTCCAAGAGAGGACAAAAAAAATACTAAAAACTAATGGTAGCCCAACAACATGAGGAAAGTACCTCCAGCCAAATAAAATAAGGCATCAATCAGATCACATTACATGTGATGACTAAGGACAGTCACACAAGAGGGATAAATCACTAAACAATGCTAAGGAATACATCATCCCAGCAGTGTTAAGAACACACTCACACACATCAAGCAATATACCATCAATAATCTCATGCATACGCAAACGACAATAATTTCCTTAATTATTTTTCCATGCAATGTAATAATTAGATATCCATCAAATTAATACAATTTTCCATTTGCTTATGAAGCAATCAGATTGGGGACTTAAGTCATTAACCCAAAAGATCTTAATACAACACCTATTTAATTACAATGATTCACAATAAATAGTCATTTTACTCAAAGAAGGGAACCATTTCATTACTATAATGATATAAAATAGAATCACAAATATGATTCATTGATTTACTTACAGTTAGGAGAAAAGAAAAAAAAATAGGGAAACAATGCACCCTTCTCCACAAGCAGAAAAAAAAGAGGAATTCAAAGCCAACACATGGACACCAATCAGTGGTTCCATCCAAAAAGGTCACATGTGCAACCAAAAAAACAAAGGCACATCGATTCCATCTACAAAACAAGGGAAGACTTACTTCCTTCTCCTCACACAGATCTAGTTGCATCTACTAGACAAGCAAGCCCATCACAAGTAGACATCGAAGCAACAAAGTTCATGATCTCTTCACCAAGACACTTGAACACAACCAACATAGAAACAACCATATGGGCAACATATACACAAAGATCCCAATGTTTGAACATGGGCTTTGATACTAGATGTAATGCTCCACCTAGAGATCCTTAGAACAAGGATTCAATACAAGCCAAGATATTTTTTTCTTACAAGTATGGATGCACATGAAAACATCATTCAAGGATCACAAAGATCACAATAGAAGACTTCACCACAATCTTGGCAACCAATCAATCTCTAAACACCACTACCAAACTAATATACGCAAACAAAAGCCAACAACAACCATGCACATGATAAGGGCTTGAAGAAATGACCACTCATCAACAAAACACCAAGCTAGGGTAAAATGTAAAATCCTAAAATTTGGCTAAGTCTGAAATCCTGAAGCCCTGAAATTTGGCTAAGTCTAAATTTTTGAAGCCCTAAAATTTCCTAGAATCTTTATCTTATCTCAGAGAGGTCTAAAACCTATCTCAAAATATTTTTTTCATATATTAAAATATATCTTAAGTATAAGGAAGACTATTTTAAACCCCTAATAAAGACTATTTTGAATTGGAAAGGTGTGAAATCTAATAAGGTCTCCAAAACCAACTTTCAAAACTTCCTCAACCAAGCGTAACTACTCCCTATTTCTAATGCGAGAAAGTGCACTAGTCTCAAGCTTCATGCAAGACTTTGCATCACTACACATGAGACCTTGCATCACTGTGCATAAGAAAGTGCATGGCTTTGCGTGAGGATTTACTGTACACCATACAAATATTTGCATCCTTGCATGAGGAAATACATTCTCGTGTGAGGAAGTACATTCTCACATGAGGAACTACTTTCCACACAAAAAAACACATTAGCACGATAAAAGAACATAAATAAAAAGCATAAAAACATGAAAACCTCCACACCAGGGAGTACCAAATCCATGTAAATTGAGGAATGAACACTCAAGTGCAAAAACAAGGAAAGAGGAACATCTATCCATCTAAACCAAAGCAGTAAAGAACGTGCTAAAAGCAACATCATAGTGAACATAAGCAACATCCCAATGTACAAAAATAGCATCGCAATGAACAAAACAACTAACTAAGCATGTGGTTCCTCCCAACCATAAATAGCATCTTAAGACCATCATGGATCCTAGCCATCCCCCACACATAAAATCCCAAGCCACCGATCAAATTGTTGGTACTATTGTAATAGGGGCGTCACTAGTAAAACATGCTACAATATAAGCATAAGGAAATCTAACATGCTAGTAGAAAGCATAAGATAATCCTTCAAGTAGATAACATCACCTATCACATGTTGAGCATCGTAATAAGGAAATCTAACATGCTAAACCAATAAGCAATAGATAATCCAATACAACAATTCACATCATTGAGTCATATGCTAAACATCATAATATGGGAATGCCTCAAAGAAACTAACATCATCTAAACATGATATCCAAGCATTCCAACAAAAGCATAAATCATTGTTTGAGTTACCAGATATAAAATTACGATGGTGAGCAGGAGCGAGGAAAGTTCAGGTGGGAATTGGAATTTGAATTTGTCTGTACCAAATGAGCAGTCTAGAGATTCCCCTATCAATTATGGAGATGCTGAATCTAGGGATGCTGATGATGGAAGGTTCTTGGAAGATTTGGGAGGGGGGCGCAAGCAGAATAAAAATGGTCAAGTTTGTTTGGGATTAAACCTACTAGAAAATCTACTTTCCCGTCAGTCAAAGACATTTTTGCAAAGGACAAAGGGGAGTTCCCTATCAAAATTCTTGATTAGATTTTTGATAGAAATATCTCTTGTATGGACTCTACCTTGGTGGGGCACTTCATTGGAGCAAGACCCAATATTGAAGATGTGCGAGCTTTTGTGTGGAGAAAATGGTGTTTGAAGGATCAAGTGGACATCTTTGCAATGGCCAAAGGTTGTCTCTCCTTTTTTTTTCTTGTGATGAGGATAAGCGAGATATCCTTTGTAGCAGCCCATGGGTTATGGGAAGCATATCCTGCTATTACAAAAATGGACCCCCAATATTTACTCTTTGGATGTTTCAGCTATTCAAGCCCCTATCTAGGCAAAACTACATGGTCTCCCTCTTGAGTTTTGGATGGAAGATGTATTCAAGGGCATTGCCAATACTTTTGGGGAACTCCTCTCTTTAGATCTGGTAACTATTTCTAGGAGACTGAACTATGCTAGATTTTGTGTTGGGGTTTCCAGTGGTGTGGATCTTCCTGAATCTATTTCTTTGAAATCTAAACTTGGTATTTGAGATCAAAGGATTGAGTATGAATCTATCCCATTTGCTTGCTTCCATTGCAAGAAAGTGGGTCACTAGGCTAAGAAATGTCCCTCTCTAAAAGGAAAATCCAAGAAGAGTGTTAAGAAGAGTAAGAAAATTTGGTTAAAGAAAGATCTATCAAAAGGGGAAAAGGTGGCAGTTGAGGTGTCTGCTCCTCCAAAGAATCAATTTAAGTGTCCTAATGAAAGTAGTATTCCTATGGAGGGAGCGATTACTACCCCCCACCAAGATCTTAACTTAGTGAGGATAGATCCATTAAAGATCTTTGGGGTGGACACAAACTTCTCTACTCCCCCAAAGGATCTTTCTATATGTTCTACTATGGTAAGTAGCAATCATGTGGTGGCGAAGGTGAATAATGTGACTACCTCTACCTAGGCACCTCTAGAGAATCCTAAGAATTTTTGCTTGCAAAGGAATCAAGAAGCCTTGGGGATTCTTTCAAAGGAAGATCAAGCTTCTATTGAAGATGGATCTCAAAAGGAGATAGATCTACTAGCCTAGGATCTTGGGTTGAAGGATGGTATCTTTGTCAGTGGAGTTGTCAAGGACATCCTTATTGTTTCTCATATTAAGGAAGCAATTTTTGGGAAGAGGATAGTTTTGAGGCTAATTGGATAATAGTAGGGAAACAATCTGGGGGAAGGGAGAAAAATAATAAAAAAGATGAGGACTCTGCCCCAGTGAAAAACAACAAGAAGGGATCCAAAGTTTATTCAAAACTGGCTAAGGGTAAGTTTGGTTCTTTGTCTAAGAATGATGGAGCTACTCTCAAGAATGGTGATGTTGGGTCTTCTCCATCTTTTGCTGGAAGACCCTCAAATTTGCACAAAAGAACACCTAAGGCTAATAGGAGCATTGTTGATGGTAGTTAGAGAACTACCCTTGAGTCTAAACATTTTGTTAAATTATGAAGATCATTTCATGGAATATTCAAGGGTTAAATAACCCTCACAAACATGAAATTTTCAAAAATATGATTAGGGATAATAGGCCTGATATTTTTGATATTCAAGAAACTAAGATGCTCAAGGACAAGGTGGAATGCCTCTCTATTTTTAAGGGAGGAAAGATTTTTGGAAGTGATTCTGATGGAGCTTTATGTGGTTTGGCAGTATTTTGGAATAATAAATGGATTTAGGGGGAACTCATTTATCAAAGAAGAAATATGATGAATGTGTATTTCATTAATTCAAAAGAAAATTTTGGTTGGGTCCTTACTAATGTTTATGCCCCCAACACCAAATGAGGGAGGAAGGCTCTGTGGGAAGAAATTTCTAATCAGAGAAAGATTTTTACTGAGGATAAGTGGTTGGTGATAGGGGACTTTAATACCCCCTTGAAGGAATCTAAAAAATGGGGAGGCAATCACACCAATCTAGATAATAAATTAGACCTTATGAACTTTATTGACCTTCATCTGCTCCATGTTCTTGATTTACATGGGATTGAGTACACATGGAAGAATAGAAGAGATGGAAAGGATTTAATTTAGGCCATTTTGGATCGTTCTCTTATTAGTAATGAATGGATTTTGAATTATAAATACTCACTCAATGCTCAGGTCTAGGTGGATTCTAATCACTACCCTATCTTCTTTGCTACTAAAAAAATTAACTTTCATAAGAATTATCCCTTCAAATTTGAAAAAATGTGGACTCTTCATCCTAGTTTGGAGAGCCTTATTAAGGAGTGGTGGAACATCAATGTTGAGGTTACAGCTATGTTTAGAGTGGCTGCTAAATTGGAAAATGTCAAGGAGAATATTAAAATCTAGAATAAAACTACCTTTGGTAACATTTTTTAGAACAAAAAGAAGATTTTGGAGGAGCTTAAAGACATTCAAGATAGGATTCAGGCTAATGGATATGAAATGGTTTCTAGGGAAGAGGAGAGTAATGAACTGGTTGAACTTCACGATCTTATTTCTATGGAGGAAATGTTCTGGAGATAGCACTCCCGAAAGGTCTTTCTTAAAGAAGGAGATTGAAATACCAAGTTCTTTCATATGACTACCTTGAAGCATAGGATGGTTAATAGAATTTCCAAACTTAAAACGGATGAAGGTTTGACTTATAATGAAGAGATCATTAAAATGGAAGTTGTGGAGTTCTTTGGTAGCTTGTTGCAATGTAACCCAGATTTGAATTTAGACAAGCAGCAAATGTTCCTGGATAGTATTCGTTCTTGCATCTCTGAGGCACAAAATGCATCCCTTACTTCCATTCCTTCTTTGGATGAGATTTCTAAGGCTATTTTTTCTTTTGAGGGAAATAAGGCCCCTAGTCCTAATGGGTTTCCTCTTCTGTTCTTTCATAAATATTGGCATATCATTGAGGCTGATGTTAGTAATGGTGTTAAGGAATTTTTTTGTTCTAGAAATCTACTCAGAGAGTTAAATGGGACCTTTATTACCCTTATCCCTAAGAATTTGGGTGCTAATAGCATGGATCAATTTAGGCCTATCAGTTTGTGCAATTCTTTCTATAAGATTATTTCTAAGGTTCTTACTCTTAGAATTCTCTCCATTTTTCTAGCTATCATTTCTAGATAGCAAAATGGTTTTGTTCTGGGTAGACAGATCTTGGACTCCATCATCTCTATTCATGAAAATATTCATTCTCTAGTGGTGTCAAAGAAGGAAGGGTTTCTTCTCAAGCTTGATCTCTCTAAAGCTTATGATAGAGTTGACCAGAAATTTCTTCTTCGGGGGTTGGAAGCATTTGGCTTTAATAAGAGATTCAGGGATCTTATCTTTATGTTAATCTCTTCAGCTTCTTTTTCAATGCTTGTTAATGGTTCCCCTTCCTCCTTTAAGGCTTCAAGGGGCCTTAGATAGGGAGACCTAATTTCTCCTATTCTTTTTATTATCTTGGCTGAATGCCTGGGAAGATTTGTGAATAGTATGGTGGTGAAAGGAGATTTTTTGGGCCTCATCCCTTCTTCCTCTACTCTAGTGTGTTCACACCAACAATTTTTGGATGACTCTATTGTCATGGGGGAGGCCTCGATGAGAAATGGTAAGAATTTAAAAAGTGCTTTGACTGATAATGGGGATGCCATTGGTCAAACCATTAATTGGAGTAAAAGTGTGATTTATTTTATCAATGTTAGTGAGGCTGGACAATTAAAGATTAAAAGGATTATTGATTGTGAGAGTGGCTCCTTGCCAAAAACTTATTTGGGGTTACCTTTGGGATTATCCCCTCCTGAAAGCTTTTGGAATTCTCTAATTGATAAATTACACTTGAAACTTGTTGGTTGGAAGGGATCTCTCCTAAGTCAGGCTAGGAAGGTTATTGTTTTGAAATCTATCCTTCAAATTGTCTCACTCTATGCTTTAAGTATCTTTAAAATCTCGCGAAAGTATGCACTTTCTTTTGAGAAAATATAGAAGACCTTCTTGTGGAATAGTATGGAGACTAAAAAGAGACTTCCTCTTATTGCATGGGAGAATATTTGTATTCCCAGGGGGAAGGGTGGGCTTGGGCTATGAAGGATTTCTACTATGAATGAACTCTTACTAGCTAAATTTCTTTGGAGATGGCACAAGGAAGAGGGGGAATGGAGGAATATCTAGGCTGATAAATATAATAGGGATCACTTTGACTTTAAACATTTCCTTTTCTCTGATGTTGATCAAGGGGGTTCTCAGATCTAGAAGAATGCCCAAAAATTTAAATATATTTTAAGGAAAGGAATAAAATGGAAGGTAGGAAATGGATTGAAAGTCCTTTTTTGGGAAGATATATGGATTTTGGATCACCCCCTTTGTGAAGACCCAAGGTGGAATGGGTATCTGGAGCAGTGCAAGAATCAGTTTGGTACTTTGTTCAGTGATTATTGGAAGGATGATTTGTGGGTGAATCTTCTTAGGGTGGATCTGTATTTGGTGGAGCTTGCTAAATGCTTGAATGCTTGCTATCTGAACCATGAAGAGGATGTTCTAATTTGGAAATTTGATCCTAGTGGTATATACTCTATTGCTTTAGCCTTTGCTAATTCTTTTGAGGATCATGACGTGCCTTGCTAGGCTATGGCATGGGTGAAAGGTATGACTCCTAAAGTTAATATCTTCTTTTGGATTCTTTTGCAAAATAAAATATTAACTATTGAAAATCTTAAGAAGAGAGGGTTCTTCATTTTTAATCAATGTGTTCTTTGTAAGAATGATGGGGAATCAGTGGATTTATTGAGAAGGTTTGGGATAAAATTTGGAGTTTAATGAACATGGATTGGGTCCCTCATGTACCATCCAGTTGTTCTTTTCTTGTTGGAAAGCTCCCTCCAAGAATTCTTTGATTATTAAATTGTGGGAGTTTATTATTTCTTATCTATTTTGGGGCATTTGGAAGGAACCTAATGACAAGATCTTTAGAGGGGTGGAATCCAATCCAATTTTGGTTTTCCAAAAAATCAAGGTCCTTTTGCAAGAAAATATCAAAATTTGTGGTACTGGACAGCACCCTTGTAATGAGTGGGATATTGGGGTGATTAATAATTGGAATATTAGAAGTTTGAATTTGAACACAAAGGATCCTAATCCAAGGGATAATTCAAGATGGGATTGTCCTCTAAAAAACTAGTTTAAGATTAACTTTGATGCGGCCTCGAAAGGGAACCCAAGCACTGTTGGATGTGGAGTGGTGATTAGAAATTTTAATGGAAAATTTGTTTGTGGTATGGCCATACCATTAGGGTGTCAAACCAATCACATTGTTGAAGCCTATGCTGCTCTTCATGGTCTTATTTATGCCAAAAGTTTGAATTTGAAGAATATTTGGATTGAAGGTGATTCCCTCAATATCATTAATTGTCTAAATAAAATCAACCCACCTTCTTAAACAATCAGCAATATTATTTCTAAGGCTATTAATATTATTAATTTATTCCAAAATTGCATAATATCACATAACTATAGGGAAGCCAATGGTTTGTCCAATTAGGCTTCAAATGTGGCTTGTTGTAATGATCAAAAGATCATATGGGATTCATTTGATACTTTACCTCCTGAGGGTCGCGATCATGTTAAGCATGACAAATGGAAATCTTAGCAAAAAAATTTTAATAATGATGCTATCAATGAATTATGATTTTAACTCCTTTGAAGTGAGGTGGGCTATAATTTTTAGGAATGTGAGAAGTTCACATAGATTTGGGTTGTTTCTTCTTTTCCTCACTTTGGTAGTGGTTTTCATAGAATGATTGGGGGTTTTCAGACTAAGCAAACCAGTGTATCAGATGTAGAGATTATGGGGGGAAAGAGGAAACGGGTGGAACCACCTAGCTATGCAGAGTGGAAGAACAAACTGGAGGTGTGGGACATTCTCAGGCATGGCAATTTCACTAGTTATATGGAAAGACTCAAAGGAAATAACCTTGCAATTATAAACTAATTTGTTAAATCATGGAAGCATAGTTTGGTGTTGGTCGGGAACTAGAGGATGGATGTCATGAAAGAGACCATTGCGGAGGCTACTAGTTTGGATTTGGATGGAATCAATTTTTATAGGGAGAGGAAGATCTCGGATAAGGCAATTGATGACTTTGTTGAGATAGATCAGGAGAAAAATCGTCTCATTAAGATAGGTAACTCATATTTTAACCTGGCCTCTATTTCTCATCCTTGGCATTTTGTGTTCTTTGTCATTATGGAATACTTGACTCTAGACAAAAGATATATGAAATTGTATGGCTGCCATTTTGTGCTAGCAAACCATTTTCGACATGATATTAGGGTTAATTTTCCTTTCTATCTTTTGCAATCTCTTACCATTTCAACCAAGGCCATCCAGTAAGACCCGACTAGAAAATATGTTTGTCGTGAAGGTCTCATGGTCTTGATTATGAATGTGCTGAAATCAAAAAAAAATCTAAAACCCAGAACCTTGAAAGGAGTTGATCAGGATATTCAAGGGAGTATTCAGGGTAAGGGCTACAACTCTAAGATGTAAGATGAGGCTAAAGGAGGGTTGTCAAGATGAGCGGGTCTCTCCTCATTTTGATGATGAGCCCCTGGCTCAATGTTTGGAGAGGAAAAGAAATTCCTTACAGTAATAGAAGAATAAATATGGTACTAAGAAGAGTGAGGATTTTGATTATGGAGATGATGGTGAATAGGGGTCTAAGTCTGATTTGGGTGATGATGTCAAAGGAGGGCTAGGGTCTCCTAAGGGACTTTTTGGCAACCCTGGCTCTATTCAGAAGGAGATTGGTATCCTCAAGCATAAAATGTTGTTGCTAAACAAGGAAATGGATCAATTGAGTAAAATGGCTAGAGGGGAAAGAAAGTTAGGATAGCACATTGATAGGCTTTCAGAGGTCATAAGGAATGCTAAAGAAGCGGAAAACCTAATGCATAAGATCCCTATGATGGAAGCTAAGCAAAGGTTCATGGATAAGGATTTCAGCAACATTTAGGGGAAGGTGTCCAAACTTGAAACCAGGATGGGTAACATGGATAAACAACTTAAACAATTGGTGGATAACGTAACTATTTTCCTAAAGAAGAATGAGGCAGATAAGGGCCAGGATTCCCCTTCGAGGGTTGATTCTTAAGGACCAAGCAAATGTACCTGGGCCCATTCAAAGAAGATTGAGGAAACCAGTAAGAAAGACAAGGTGAAGGCTACTACTAAAACCATGCATAATCTAGTGTACCAAGCTATGAACCTGATAAATACTCCTTAGTTGGTTAGTTGTTGTTCCTTTGCTGGACTTTTGTTCTCTTTTCTAGCTCTATCTTGTGTGACCTCTTGTTTGTTTTTTGAGGTCTATTCCATGTTGTTTTTGGTTTATTTTCTCTATTGTTCTTCTCTTGTTCTTTTCTCTAGAACTCTGCTGATGTAAAGGTTTTGGATCCTTTAAAACCTATTTTTACTTAATCAAAACAAAAGCATAAATCACAAGAAAGCATACTCTAGAACCTGAAGCATCAAGTAAAAACATCCTGCAATAGTTGCACTAGGATAAAAGATCATCTTTGTACACTAGTCCCTAGCAATGGTATGGGTAGCTATGCCTCTCAACCACGTGGTACCCATAGGTCTACACCCACCATGCTAATGGAGATAATGATCCAACCACAAACACACAAAACAACATTCATGGCTAACACTCACGCCAAACAGTATGATGGTTGTAACCAAGAACCTAAAACAATGAAGGTGGTACAGGTCTTGGTCAAACACTCATAAGGCTATTAAGTAGGGGCTGACATCATGGAGAGTCACTTGGAATCGACAAGCCCAAGCTAGTATTGGTAGCATCAACTTCCCAATGGAAGGTGCACAATTTCAGGTAGCATCAACTTCCCAATGGAAGGCGCACAATTCCTCTTTTTAATTATCTTAAGTTTTATTACCAAACATGAATTATATTTAGTTATCACTTATATAAAACTTCCTCTACCAACAGGGAAATAATCACCAACCTGTAACATAAAAGCCCCTCCATATGCTACCCTACCCTACCCATGTTCATTGTACAACAAGTGCTTGTGGGCATGCATACTCCCATCCCAACCCCAATGATCATAACTTTTAAAAGTACCATAAAAGGTCAGGATGTGTAAGTCCTCCAACAAATGTATGTATATGTACTCATGTGTGGCGCACCACCATCATGAAGATCATAACATAAGGGCTGGATGAGAACACAATGCAAAGAAAATACCCAACTGAAAGCAACTTAGGAGGATGGATTCTACATGAATCCCAAGAACCAATAAAACCATACACCATGTAATCACTCTACTAGCCTCAATCTAGGAGTGTGGATTCTACATGAATCCCAATGATGCAAGAAGACCAAACATCATGAATTCACTCAACCAGCCTCAATCCGAAGGCATGGATTCTACATGAATCCTAGTGTCCACGAAAACAAAATAAAAGTTCCAAAAGAATCCATAACACCAGGTATAAAATCACTCAACCAAACACAAAGTTGAGAGTACAAGTGCAACACGCATCCCAATGCAACATAAAAGTGCAACAAGGGTTTGACTAATATCTAAATGGATAATCTAGGTCCATGACCCAACTCGTGCCAACAAAACCGAAGAAAATAGGGCAGCATGCAAAACGAGATAAAAACCACAAATTTAGGAAAAACTTCAAAATTAAAAACCATTTGGCCTTTTAGTACAAAAATCCCAAAAACCTAAAAAAAAATTAAGTTTGAACACTGTATGAAAAAGTGGCTAGCATAATGGTGCAGAATCCCAAACCCTCATCTTGAAAAATAGGGAAATGCTCATACCTGACCAACCAAACAAAACCAGCATACAAAAATAGAGGGGAACAGTAGTTCTCAGCCTCCAAAGAAATGGCTACCAAAAAAAGTAGAAATGGAGCCGAAACAATAAAATAGGAAAGCCCTACCTCACAACTAAAAGGGCAAAACAAGAATCTAAACCATAAAATAAATAGCCCATAGAAGTAGCTTAAAATCATAGCAATCTAAGGTTTCCCTGAGTTGGATCCAACAAGCTCAACCTTGTGACGATCCCATGCTCGTAGCTCCCACAACGAACAAAATAGTAAATCCTCATGAAGAGTATTTTGGGTTTTACTCTCCAACTTCCTAATTCAAAAGTGTGAAGTGAGGAATTAAGTTCCTTTTTGGATATTTATTCACTTTTTGAGTGAATAATTGATTAGGGTAAATAACTAGCCAACCTAGTTAAACCTCGAATCGACCCAAATGAAAAAAAGCTATTCCTTTAAATAGGAATTCATCTATGGAAAAGCTGCTAGAAATTAAAATAAATCAATTAAAAAGCTCAAAAACCCAAAAACACAAAAATTGCCTTCACAAACTTTTGCGACAATGCGAAACTCTAAATGCACAGACACACTTACTAGCCAAATCACATAATGCAAATGAGTTCAGATTTAATAATCACTAAAAGGATTAATTAAAAAATTAAAATAAGAATACGTCGACCATACAAGGATGACATTGGTAAGATATGAATAGTTGAATCATTAACTCCATGTGCCACTGCCAGGGATATAAATCTTGCACAGTAAACAACATGATCAAGTGCAATTGCATATAATAACATAGCCAAAGAATAAATGCATTAAATCATCTAATTAACCATTTATTTAATTATATCAAAATAATCTATTTACATCACTCATGTTTGCATAAAGCATAACAACACAGGAATGAATTAAATAACCATAGCATTAAATCCATCGCATAACATAATCAGAGATATGTCCAATTACCAAATAACTAGATATCATCATAAAACACATTGTCATCTCAAAAGGGCATCAGCATAAAATATGATCAAGTAAACAACATAGTAGTCTAAAATCTATGATACTTAAATCGAGGTATAACATCTGACCCTCTAGTCATCTCAAAAGTAAAACATAACATAAGCAACTAATATCTCTCAAATCCAAAACATAACAAGGTAAATATCCACAGCACATAACCAATGAATCTAACATGGACAATCCATTTCTAACTATTTAAGAATTTAATAATGATTGTTTAAACAACATAAAAAGGCACTTAAAACACATAAGCAAACACAATCAAAAACATGACTAACCACTACTACAGGAACCTAGTCTAGTGTAGCATGGTAAAAGCATACAATGAAATCTCTGCATACATCTTAAGGTAATCATGTAACAACCTCAGGATACCACATTGATCCTAGTAACCATTGGCACAAACCTTAGTGAAACATAAATCACATCATAATCTCATAAATCAGCAAAAGCATAATCAAAGCAACATATACAAAAACATACATCAAATCACCTCTATGATGTAGACCACTCATGGTCACAATCATGATCCATCACAACAAAAGATCAAGAAGGTTGCATCCATCAAGATGACTTACAGAATTCAAATGGGAGAAGCACTACATATCCCTTCATACTTTGATAATTCTTTCAAATGTCATATGACATATCCTCCTATTCCATAGCCAACTATTATCATTTCTAGCTATAGTTAAAGTATTACAAAAAATATCGAGGTTAGAAAGATTACCTCTTCTTTGTTCTCATGTAGCTAGTAGCTTGCCTATCTTGTCATCTATTCTGCAAGACCCTTTTTTAAACTCAAACTTATAACATTTTACCATCATTTGGGCCATGCTCAATAGGTTATATTTTAATCCTTCCATTAGATATACATCTTTGTAATTAGTGGATTTCATTTAGGGATATAGTACCTTTTCCTATCACAACATATGGTGAGTTGTTTCTAAACTTCACCATTACTCCATCATAGGCTTTAACCTCATAAAACTTTCTCCTATCACCAAACACATGGTGCAAGAAATTGCTAGCTATTTTCTAGTTCTTGTAGATATTGTTACTAGTTAGCAGTTCTCTATCTGTTAGGCTTTAACCATGGATAGAAATAACAATTACATGTAAATATAAACAATATCATAAAATAATAGATTTCACAAAAGAGAACATAAGACACCAAGATTTAATGTGGTTCATCCAAACCCTAGGCTACATCCACTAAACAACAAATCCAATATTATTATGGTACAATGATTACAATTTGTAATCCCTTACAGCTCAATATTGTTGCAAGAAGTAATTTTCACATCACACCTTATGAAAATCCCCTAACCCTAAGCTTTTTTCTACTATTATTTTTACCACTTTAGGTTTATAATTAATAATTACATGTTGGCCCAAAATCTCGATAAAATAGGGCCCCAAAAAAAAATTTGAGGCAATGCCCTTAGCCCCAAAGAATTATGAAGTATGTAAAAATCAGTCACCACAAACTAACACTCTCCACCCTTTCTTCTATGATAGAAAAAAGGAAACTTCATCCTCGTCCTCATCATCATCACTAGTTGACTCTTCATTAGTCACACCTTCTTTAACAATGTATCACCACATCTTTTTCCTTTCTTTAGAGTTTGACCACTTTTTCTAGTTCCTTTCTAGTTTTTTTTCTCCTTCCTCATAGGTTTTGGACATCCAACAACATAATGTCCTGCCTTGTTGTAGTTAAAACATTTGAAAGGAAGCTTATCTTTGTAGTTCCCTTTGCCTCTAACCATTCTAGGAGGTGTCACCCTAATCCATCATAGCTCAACTAGTACATTTATTTGGATACATTATTATTTGATATTTTGAAACATTATTCTATTGACTAAACATTGATCCATGTTATTTATGCCATCTAATGATTACTCTAGTATGATTTAGTTATGATGATTGATGAAATTTTATATAGAAGCATTCATTATGATGATGTATTTAGTTAATTTAATTTGAATTGAAGAGAATGTCATGGCTTTCAATTATGAAAATTCATTATATCTAATTAATGTGTAGAAATTGAAAAATTTACTAAAATGAGATTTAGAATGTTTTGGTTTAAATTTGATTATGCAAGTTAAGTTTATATATATGTAATTTTTTAACTGCTCATTTTCAAATTAAGTGTCTAGGAAATTAACCATAGAATTTATTGGAGAACCAAGAACTAAACCTATGTGCAAAACATGAGGCTACGGTTGAATATAATGAAGAGATTCAAACCTTTTTGTTGTGTAATTTAATTCATAATTGTAATTTGAATGTATGTATTAGGTTAATTCATTCTATTATTAGTGATATGTCAATTGTTTTGTGTGATTTAATTCTACGATGTCACTTGATACTTGTCATGTATACATGTAAAATGACATATCAATTAGGGTTGGAAATGTGACCCTTAATCTAAAATTAAACTTAATTAGGATCCTAAGTTAATACCCCTTGTTTAGAAATATCTTGTGAAGTCCCACCAAATAGGAATGTTGAATTTAAAATTTAAGTCACTTTTTGAGGCCAAAAAGTGGTCCTAAGAGAAAAATTTAATAGAATTTAAGTGCCCAAGTGGTAGGGGCATGAGTTAGGAACCTAATTAGTAGTATTAGGAGGCTGGGGTAACTTTAGGGACCTACAAGAAATAACTTCTTGAGTTGACCCTAAGTCCTTAAATTATCATACTTTTCTCCTACCATTAATGCAAGTTTGGGTAATAGTGTGGGTAAGGGAAAGAGCACAAGACTTCTCCATTTTCACAAACATCCATGGAAAAGGAATCACCAACCTTACTCAAATGTGTTATGGAGTAGAAAGTTAAGAAGAGCCCTATCCTTGTTTCTCCAATTCCAAACCCTAGTGTCTCTAAAGATAGACAGTGGGTGAACATCCACTAAGTTCTCTAAGGGACTCAAGAAAGGCCTCCAATTCTCACCCACCTACAAGAAATAACTTCTTAAGTTAACCCTAAGTCCTTAGGCTATCATACCGAAAGTTTTAAAAATAGAGAAGTCTTGTGCTCTTTCCCTTACCTACAGTATTGCCCAAACTTGCATTAATGGTAGGAGACAAGTATGATAGCCTAAGAACTTAGATTCAACTCAAGAAAATACTTCTTGTAGGTGGGTGGGATTTGGAGGCCTTTCTAGAGGCCCTTAGATAACTTAGTGGGTGTTCTCTATCTTTAGAGACACTAGGGTTTGGAATTGGAGAAATAAGGATAGGGCTCTTCTTAACTTTCTACTCCATAACACATTTGAGTAAGGTTGTCCATGGATGTTCTTCATTTCTTATAATAGATTACTATGTTTTAGTCCTTGTTCTTGCATTTCTTGAATTTATATGTATTATTGTATTATGATTGTGATGGCTTGGAATGGTGATTTCAATCTTTATTTTATTTCTTTTTTGTAGATTTATTGAGGGATTGTTCATGGGTTTGAAGGCATTACTTACCTTTGGATATGGAAGAAGTGGCCTTGTGGGGTGAAGGGGTTAGTTGTGACCTCCATGAAAGTGTAGAGTCTCTTCTCATAGAGAAGAGGGGAAAAGGCAAGGTGTATGGGCCCTTGTTTTCCAATGGATTTGATGTTATTTGGGAGACATAAGGAGAGTATGTTTATAGAATACATGTATGATTATGAGCCTTGTGAAGGCATGATATTGTAAGTTTTTCATTGGCACCTACTTCATGGTTGTTCCACCTTCAATCTTTGTCATGGGTTCATAAGTGTAACCCATTATAAAATCCTTGGTTGGATGTTTCATTTAATGTTCATGCATTGTGGCTTGAGTTTGAATGTGACTAGTTGGTATTGGTTCTCTTAGCTTGGTTGGTAGCCTCCTTGAGGTATAGATTTTGAGGTGAGCTCTCCATGGTATTTTTCACTCTCATTTGCAAGTTTTTGTGGATCCAAATTTTGGAGAAAGGTTGGAAATTTGATTTCATGTTGGTGTCATTGTAAATAATGAGAGTTCTCCATTTCTTGTCTCTATTATTCCATAGATTTGTAATGAGTTGAGTGATTGAAAATATCACTCTATATGTCAATCTCCTTGCATTATATGAATCTTGATGTTGGAAATAAAAGTGTTTTGATTTTATCTTTGGTTGAAAATTCCTTGCATATTTCTCTCTTGGCTTTTATTGGAAATGAAAGAAAGCTCAATTTATTTCCTTATTAAAGTTATTGATAATAAAATGAAGTTTCAAATTTTCTATTCCATTTCAATCTGTAGTGCATAAAATGAATGAATTGTTTTTGAATTAGGTAGTAAAATAGAATGCATATTAGAAAGAAAATTGATGTTTGAATGTAATTGCAATATGGTAGAAGAAGTTAGATTTGTATAAGACAACTCTATTAAAGTATCATTACATTTAGTATTGTTTAAATGATATTCCTTTCATGACATAATGTGCTTGACTAAATTATTAAATCCAATAGCAATCGTAAGCAAAGAAATGTTCATTTCAATTGTTGAATTACATTCTACTAGTTAAACCATTACATTTTATTGGATGGATAAATATATTTGGGACAAAACTAAAGTAGTTATTAAGGTAAAAAAATAAGTTATCTAAAATCCTATCTAATCTATAAACCCCTTAGAACATTAAACAAAGGAGAATTGAAGTCATAAGGAAGAACTCCTTGTTTATGCAATTTCCCCATACATTTTTTGGGAGAGCATATTTGCTCTCTAGAAAATGTATGGAGCAAATATTAATTATCTCCAAAATAAAATACATAGATAATATTCTCCTATAGATTCCCTTTGAAAAAATTAATTGTATAATTATAACCTAGCAATAAAATCAAACATAAATGCACAAGCCCTTAAATATGTCCCTTTCAAAAAACACATCATCAATATAATAAGAAAGAGCAAGATGAGGAGTGGGAATGCGACCCACATGGGGCCCACACCCCACCCACCTCATTCCCCTTAGAAACTCATGCAACCCCATGAGATTGGAAAAGGTAAACAAAAAATTTAGCTCCAAACATTCAATTTTGAGAGACCCTTTTGATTTAAGGGGCCTCTAACTTATTTCCATCTCCATATAGAGTCCTCCCTATGTGTACCATCATCTTGGGTGTTGACATCACCCTCTTCTATACTCCCCCATTCACTGATAGGGCCTTCACACTAAGGAGTTAATGTCAAAAAATATTTGCAAGGTAAAAGACTTAGCTGATGGGACCCTTGGTTGGATGGGCCCCAAACACCCCCTAACCTTCCTCTGCCTTTCCCAAAATGCTCACCCCTCCTCTCCATTAGTTGGGTCCCCTTGAAATGCACCGACTTGTATCTTTTCAGGGGTTTTAGATATTGGTAACCACCCACCTAAGAGTTGAGGCCCACTTGACAAGTGGGAATAGGCCAGGTAAGGTGGTAGGACATAGCTAAGTACATGGACTAGGATAGGATTTGATTTTTTAAAAAAAATTGTTTAGTTATTTTATTTTGTAAGTTGAATTTTTGGGTAGTGGATATATATTTAATTTAATTAGTATTGATTTAATTATTTGTTAGTATATTCTGACTAGAAAGTAAGCATGTTGTTAGGAGGTAGATTATACTTAGTTAGTAAGTCAGTTTAGTTTGTAATAAGTAGCTAAGTGGTATACTAGTGAAATTAAATTAGTGAATTTTATTAGATTAATAATTTTGAATGAGTTTATTTTCCTATGATTTAGTTATTAGTATGTTTAGAATAAGTATCTTATTTGTGTAGTTAGTTGATAAGTGTTATATAGGTAATTGTTTGTAAGATGCTTTAAGTTATTATATATGTGTGGTCCTTATATACACCTTTTTTAATTATTCATATTCAAATTAGATACAATATTAAATTTAATAAATATAATTGTTACATGTTTATTTTGAAAACTTAGGAAAATAATTTCATAATATGTTGTTATGCACACATGAACTTAATCCTTTAAATAATAACCTAGTAGATCAAACATTGTAGAATTAAATTAAAATATAATTATGTCCTTGTCTTATCTAGTGTACCTATAATTCACAACAAAATAGTTTTAAAAATTGAACCTTATCAACCCATTATCAAGTGTTCTTGTAGCAACACATTATGGCTTATCAAACTTAATAATGAATGTCTTCATTATCAACATAGGAATCATAGTGAATGTGTATTTGAATTAAAAAGTATGTCAAACCTTGTAACGAGAATGAATTTATTTAAATGCACCTTATAGTTTTCACCTTGATCAATGATGTAAATTTGAAACTTAAACCCTAAATAGCTTGTATGTGAGGCCTCGCCCCAACCCATCATATCATAGTGATATATTCATATTTTGATACCTTATGATTTGATATTTTGATACACTTTTGGATTCAATTAGATAGTGATTTATACTGTTGATGATGTATGATGATTAAATTATGAAGATCTTTACTTATGTTGTGGACTAGGACCTATTTTATATGTCTGATGGGTAAATGTATATGCTTATAGTTGTTCATTATTTTTATAGAAATTGAACCATGATTATATTTGAAATGTTAAATCAGTATATTTTAAAGTAAAAGTTGATTTTGATGCATAGATTATGATGTTTTAATGTTTAAATTATTTCATATGATAATATTTAGAAAGGAAAATTTGCTTGAAAATGAATAATGTATGTCAAATGTTGATTTGTCATATATATGTACATATAATTCTTCCTTGGACTATTAATGCTCGAGTTTACTATGCAGGGAATTAACCATGGGATTTAATTAGAGATCCAAGGTCTAAACATATGTAAACATAGTAAAGCTTGAAAACACAAAAAAGTGCACTTCTCTAAGTCCATCTATTTGAAGAGTCTCATAGATTGAGAGCCTCAAATGTTGACCTAGAGCTCCCTAGTCATGGAGTGTAAAGGAATGAAAATAACATTAAGATTTCTCTCAACTAAGAATAAGGATGCAACCCCTTGAAAGTACACCATGAAATGGGAGATTCTAAGATAAGAGAAAGATTTCTAGTGTCTTAGAACTACCATGAAATGATATGCAAAATGTAGCTTAGTTGTTATGAAATGCAAAGATTGTAAACTAAACTAACAATATGAGAGTGTTACAAACCTCCTAATTAATATAGATGTGCTACTATATTTTGTAAAAAGAAAATATGCTAACGTAATATGAGATTAACTACTATGTTGTGCAAGAATGAGGATGAAGTCACAAGCTCTTTCAAAAACTCCAAGAGTACCTATAGAAAAACTTGTAGCATAGCACTAATGCAAAGAAGATGGATCCTCAAATGAGGAGAGAGCTCTCCATTTTAAAGAAGTATGAATGATAGAGATCATGAGACAAGAAGATCTAATCAAGGGAGTGGGGGAGGGTGGGGATTTGGGGATTGAATTTTTCATGATCATTGTACAAGATAATTTCCAGCAATAAAAAAGAGTTGACTTTTGTATCTCCATGTGGGAAAAAAAGTATTTTCTTTTATTTTAAAATGGGAAAATGATTTTATGTGTGCAACTTAGGATAAGAGATAAAAGGCCTCTTTAATTTAATTAAAGAGGGACATGTTCCTTTTAATTTAAAATGTGCTTAGGGTATAGTGGACAAACTATAGGATAAAATCAAAGAAAAACCATTTTTAAAGATTTGATCTAGATAAATGATATAATAATTTAGCAAAATGTTGAGAAGGGGGATAATAATCTAGGTGACCCTTTTTGGGTGATTATATTTCTCCTCTTTCACTAATGTGTGATCAAACTGGGAACACCTTATGTCAAAGAATGAAGAAGCCAATGAGGTAGTAATAGATAGAGAGATATGACTCCAAAGACTGAAGTGCAAAGTGAGATAGAAAACCCTGAATGTGCAACCTAGTACTGATGGTACTAAACATTAGGAAAGAGAGATGATATCAAAACTTGAGAATAGGACTAACATGTCAAGAAAATAGATAGATCAAGATAAAATAGAGATGTCAAGCATATTCTTGCCCCGCAGGATCAAAATCAAAATGAGGTATATGAGATGCAAAAATTAGTGAAACAAGATCAAATCAAGATAAAGAAAAGTCCATGATGATAGATAAGTGATTAAAACCCAACAGTGACAACTAAGAAGTGATAGTATGCCCTAGTTTGACTAAGTTTGACCAAGGAAGATAAAGCATTAGAATTAGGTCAAATCAAGGAGAAAGATGAAATGAAAGTGAAATGAAATGGAATAAAATGATCAAGAAGCATGGAAAAGAGTAGAAATGATGAAGGGATGCATAAATTATGATTCTTGATGACATTCAAAGATTAGGCCTCAAAAGGTCAGCCAACTACATAGAAGAATGAAGAAATTTTTAAATGTAATTTTGAAAATCAAGATGAACTTGGATTTAAATTTTGATCCTAAAAATGGATCCATGATGTCAAAATTAGCTAGGGGTGCAATTTTTGTGCAATTATGAGGAGTTCAAAAATTAGGTCAAAATTGGGTCAAAATGCTATATAAGGGCATCCAAGTGTCATTTTCACTTCATTTGCTTTATTTTTATTTTGAGATCTTTTGAGAATTTGAGAGAGATATTGATGTTGTAGGAAGGGATTCTGACTGATAGACATCATTTCAAGTATAGTTAGTTGCATAACTGGCCTACCAATTATGGTGCTCTGATAATTTTTTTCTTTTCCAAGCCTTTTAGGTCTTTCTGTTGAGAATTTTTGGTCTTTCTTTATAGGTTTTATGATTTTCCATTAAAATATTGTGCGATACTTTTAAATTATTGCATGACAGTTTTATGAACTATCACGCAATACAATATAGTGTTGCACGAGTATAGGAACCTTTATCATACAAGCACCACCCTTTAGTCGCACGAGATGGTTCAAAGAATTAGATGACTAAAAACTATCACATAGGTACTTTGTAAAGTATTTCATAATACAAAATAGCCACAAATATCCCACACTATTAGGAGGAAGTATAACATAGTGCGGATCTGATTATTTTTCCAGGTTTTTGGTTATTTAGTTCATTTTTTGCACTTGTAAAGTAGAATAGAAGCATTTATGAGATTGTTTTGATGTATCATGGTAGATATGGATTGTTTTACATGGTTTTTTTGTTCAAATGGTTTTCATGGGTTTGATCACTAGAGCCCCCAAGGTTTTGGGACGAAGATTAGTCTAATTTTTGAATGTTGAATAGGGGAGAACACTGGCGGCCATGGGATTCAAACGGTTGCTACAGATGCCCCATATCTAGGTGAACCATGGCTTGATAATAGTGCTCATAGAGAGATGGCATAGAGAGAATAATACCCTCTACCTACCTGTTGGAGAGGAGATAGTTACCTTAGAGGATGCATATCGTATCTTTCGAGTACCCTATCACGGAGACCTGGTGAACATGATGAGTATATTCAAATTCTTTTATTTTCTTTTTTTTTTGTCATCATCGTGAGTGCTAACATGAGTTTTTTATGTCACTGGTGTACTATAATCAAACCTTGATAGAGGCAAGGGCTACAATGTAGGAGGTATTTCATGATGTCACTATCCTAGATAGAAAACTATGTTTGGAGAGGTTAGTGGATGAGTACAAGGATCAATACCTAGTGGCTTACATAGTATGATCTTTGGTAGCATAGGCCTTAGTGACAAAAAGGAGAAAGAAGAGCTTCCCATTACATTAGGGGAGACTGGTGATGGACTTGGTAGGGTGGCCAAGATAGATGACATGGGGACCAGCCATCCTTACAGACATGTACCAAGAGTTGCATGACATCATCTACCAAGAGGGAAGGACATGGGCATGTAGAGCTATGTTATTTTTGATATGGGCATGTCATCATATTGTAGTTATTTTATTGAGATTATAGCCCTAGGAGTGGAGATACTTGTATGTTTACTAATACTCAAGCTTCATAGTGTAGTCCCATAGTGGAGATATCACATATTACCGATGACTCTTTGATGAGCTATCAACCTTTGAGTGGAGGCCATATAGGGAATGTTAGGTTTGGTGAGAGGTCATATATGAGCTTAGCTACATGTTTTTTAGTAGGAAATTAGTAGGCTAACATTCAGATATTATGGAGATATTTTTTATTACAAGGGTGTGGAGGCAATCCAGGTAGTGGTATGTGGTGTCGACAAAGATGACCACCTATGCTAGTTTCAAGGGAGAGGAGAGCCTCAGATGGATCCCAATTTTAGACCATATGGTAGGAGTAGAGGAGACATGACACAGTGCAAGGTAGGAGAATCCCCAAAGGAGATGTCCTAGCCCCCAACAAATAACCATGTAGTAGAAACATAACAAGAAGTAATAACACAAGATCTGATACCAAATCACAAATCTTTATTTATAAAATAATTGTTACATGAAATGTGTTGGGTTGTAAGGCCTTATTGGTTATGGCCAATTACAATAGAAATTACAATAATAGTTCTGCAAGATCCCTCAATATCCAATCCAAACTCTAGCTAGTCTAGGTCCACACTCTAGTAGAAACCTCTAAGGAAGATCTCAACTTGTGCTAGCAAGCCAACCAAGTGATCTCCTTTTTTTCCAAGCTATATCTACTAGCTATGCTCCAACTGCATCCAAGATCCAAGTGTAAACTACCTCACATTTGGTGCTCTGTCCACACATTCACAACTCCATCACAATCCTATTTTAAATCTCCTCACATTCAATGCTCTATCCACAAAGTCTAGAAAAACTCACTCTTCAACTACCTCCTCTTCTCTAAGATGGATGAATAATGACTAAACACTTCCCCACAACCCCTAATTATATAATTCCATGCCACAAGTTGGCCCAAAACACAAACTAAATACAAATACATAAATTAAATGCCATAAATGAGCCAACAACAACAATTAAATGCCCAAAATTGATGTTTGAGTAAAATTGTGATATCTCCTAGCTATAATTAAATTAGAACTTGCACTTCAAATCATAGGTGGAAATTTAGGTCCTCTTGTATTTATAAATTTGATCCTCTAAATCAATGTGGAAAATTAGTTACATGGCCTGTAACAAGAGCCAAAATAATATATCTCTAGAAGCAAGGTAAAACGACTCAAACTTCAACTCAATCCATCCAATCTCTATGAAGTCATGAGGAAAGGTTATCCAATGTGTCTTGAACACTTCCCTAACCATGAATAGCATAACTCCACCAAAAATCCAAGCTCAATGCTCCTGCATCAAGACAATAGGATTATGGTGGTAGAGATGGGACTACCTCCTAGAGGTTGTAGATACTAGAGTATATCCTTCTTATGCTCATGACAGATAGAGGTATCAATTTTCTAGGCTTACTATTTTAGATGAATTAAAAATAGGTGTGGGTCACAAGGGTGAGTAGAGGATGGAGATAGGTGGCATCTCTAGAGGGGCATCAAGAAAAAGGACTCAAGCATGAGGTTGGGTGGAGATCGAGGAGGAGAGGGAGGAGGAGATAGGTGGCCATGTGTGGAGAGTGTTAGGGAGCTAAAAGAAGAGAAGAGGCCAACACACCTAGTGCATGGAGAGGGGGAGGATCCTTAATATTCTTAGATATGGGCTCTAGAGGTAGAGGTACAGTAGTTGCAGGGACCAAAAACTACTAGATGCCAAGGTGGAGGAGATAGACAAGAGATAACCTTATGAAAGGATCTAACAAAGGCTTAGAGGGAGTTGGAGAGATGGGATTGTAGGTCACATACTATCATGGGGTGTACATAGTGGTAGTTTTGATAGACAATGGGTGCCTCTCTATTCAGAGAGAGTAGGGAGATTAGAGGAAGTAATGTAGCCTCCAAATAGGACAGATACACCCCCCCCCCATAGCCACCACATGCTACTCATAAGGGAGGGAGAAAGTCATAGATCTAGTGTTAGATATAGGTTTTGATGCCCTTGTGGAACTTTTGATGTATATTTTGAGATAGTTATATAGATTTTAGATCATGTATTGTACATGTACTTAATTCATCATTATATATGAGATGCTAGATTTAGTTGATGGTTTTGTCTACTTGTCTCTTTTCTTGCTCATGTGATGGATGTTTATGGATATTTCAAAACTTTTCTTTAGGTTTCCATGTAATGTTGTGATGTATGCTCATGTTCATGTTTATATGCTCATGGATGTATCTTTCTCATGGATGTTTTTAGCTCTCATGTTTATGATGTAGACTAATGACTTGAAAATGTAGTACTTGGACAGATTATATATGATGATGATATTAACCCTTTGTGATAATATAAATAGAACCATTAAGTTGATATGACTGATAAAAAGTGAAAGGTGTGATTGAGAGGAAGCAAGAGAAGGTGAATGCAGTTAGATGACATGTCTACAAAAGATGAAGAGAGGGATCTTTCAACATGCAAGATGCAAAAACTAAACTACAATGACTCCTAAAATGTGAAATAGTATGAAAAAGGTGTGTTTGCAAGGGAAAAAAAATTCAATTTTAATTTTCATTATCGAGCATTATTTAGGGACATCAAAAGATCATACAATCATCACTAGTATAACTATGAGGATACGAATACGATCGATATCAGATAAAATGTGGGAACCCAACCTAAGCATCAAAGACATTATGATCAAGATAACTAATGTAGTTAGGTCCCCTAAGATTAATATAACAATATTTCACTTGTATCAAGGCATAAGTGCCAAGATAACCCCGAAGTGCAGTCTTGAGGAGATAGACAAGAATGATACATTGTAGATCCAAAATTCTAAGTAGGACAAGTATAAATTCTCATGACACTTTAGATTAACAAAGTATACCAATAGGTAGAAAAAATGTATAATATTCCCCATGCCCCCAGTCTTATACTCTATGACATCCTCGAGAAACTATTAGGGAGGGAACAATCAACAAAGAAATTGTCATAGACAACACACAAAGAAAATAAAGTCGATCAACTCTCAGCAAGTTTTAATGTTCAAGTATGTGTGTGCAAGTCAAAAAATCCTTTATTTATGACTCACATCTAATAGTGAGAAATATCATAGCATCCTAGACTATAGTTAAGGTATCTGATAAGTCTTGAGAAATACTTGATGTCAAGGGAAGTGCAGAGAAACACTATTGAGAAAGTTTCCAAAGAAACACCTATGCATAAAGAGACCCTGATAAGCTAAATAGTTTATGCCCCCTAGACCTAGATGAGAGTCAATTCTAAGCTAAGAAAGGAAAATTAAATTGGATGAGCATGAAGTAAGACTAATAGACATAGAAGAAAGGGTCCCAAGTAGTGCCCATTTCCAAGTTTTCACCACTTGGTAATTTTTTCAAGACATTTTAAAATGTTTTTGTATTTTTTACTTTTTTTTTATTTTTTTGGTGATACATCAAAGGACCTATTGCTAGGTTCTCACTAGGATGATCATTTTTTCAAGATATTTTCTATGTTTTAGGATTTTTTCATTATCATATATATTTTTTAAGATTTTTTCAAGATCATAGAATATGTACAAATAGTTGAGTAGTAAGAGCCTTATGCATAGAGCTTCCTCACATGGAGAATGTTGATAGGCTCAAGGAGTTGTTCTCCCTCAGGTGTAGAAAGATGATAGGCACCACATCCAAATGTAGTAGTGATGATGTAGGGACCCAACTAGTTAGGCTCAAACATACCTTTCTGCTCTATGTTCTATTGATTCTTTGGGTTCTCTCTAAGAACGAGATCACCCACTTGGAGTTCATGAGGATGGACTTTGTTATAACTAGTAGACATCCTCTTCTAATAAGCTTTCATATGATCAAAATAAGTCTTTTGGAACTCATCTAAAGTCTTAAGATCATGAATCCTCATATCCCTATGATCTTCATCAATGATTAATCCATGTAAAGAGACTCTCAAAGAGAAAATATCAACTTCTAACAAAAGGACAGTCTTAGATCCATAGACTAGTGCAAAGGGTGTAGCCCCAGTAGGAGTCTATATGGTGGTTCTATAGGCCCATAATCCCTAATTAATTTGTAAGTGTCAATCCCAACCTGACTTGTGAACTATTTTATGCAAAAAAGAATAGCAGTATTTTGTTTGAGGCCTTATCTTGGTTGTTCCCTTGGGGGTAGTATATGAAGGACCAATGTTGCTTGATTTTGAACATCTTTCAAAGTTTCATAAGGTCCTTATTTTTAAACCACCCCCAATTTTTTTTGACTATAGAAGAAGGAATACCATAGAAAAAAATGATTTGATTTAGAATAAAGAGGGAAACATATTTTTTTGTAGCAGCAGAAAGTGGAACACCTTCAAATCATTGAGTGAAATACTCAATGGCTATGATAATGAACTTGTATCTTCTAGAAAAACTTGGATTGATCTTGCCAACCAAGTCAAAGGTCCATTTCTAGAAAGGTCAATGTGTAATAGAAGGGATGAGTTCAAGTCCAAGAGCATGAATGTATTAGTTTGTGGAGACTAATAAGGGAAGATTGGCTATTATTTTCCAATTTATGGTCGATTATTTACCAATTTATAGCTAACATGTTGTAACTAATTTTAACCCTAAAGCATCAAAAATACTTGTATAAAAGGGCTTAGGGTTAGGGATTGTTTCAAAATGTGTGATGCAAAAATTACTTCTTACAGCAATATTGAGTTGTAAGGAATTACGAATTGTAATTAGGTTGTAATTATGGGATCATAATAATGTTGAACTTGCTATTTGTTGGATGTAGCCCAAGAGTTTGGGTGAACCATGTTAAATCTTGGTGTCTTGTGTTTTTTTCTAAGTGATTTATTATTTTATTAATATTGGATATATTTTTAAGTAACAGTTATTTTTGTCCATGGTTTTATCCTAACAAGTGGTATTAGAGCAAGGTTGTTATTTTTTTTAGTTATCCTCTATAGGAAAGTCTCACAGTTGAGTGGGAGTCTCATGGTTGAGTGGGATCGATGGAAAATGAGGGTAAGCTGATGGTTGACAAGTTTGATGGGTAGAACTTTTAGTTATGGAAGATGCAAATGGAGGACTATCTCTATCAGATGAATTTATAGAAGTCGTTGGAAGAAAAAACTAAGAACCAGGAAACTATGACAAATGAGGATTGGGAGATTTTAGATAGAAAGGAACTTCGAAGCATTTGATTATGCTTGGTACCATCGGTGACATTCAACATTACAAAAGTGAATATGAAAGAAGAGTTGATGGAAACCCTAACAAAATTGTATGAAAAGCCCTCCACTTCAAATAAGGTATTTCCCATGAAGCACTTATTTAATATGAAAATGGTAGAAGGTGGATCTATTACAGATTATTTAAATGAGTTTAATACTATTACTAGTCAGTTATCTTCTATAGGTATTAATTTTGATGAAGAAAGTAGGGCTCTCTTGATTTTGTGATTTTTGCCTGAAAATTAGAATGGCTTGGTAACAATTGTGAGTAATTTTGATTTTGGATCTAATACCCTAAAATATGATGATGTGATTGGTATTCTTTTGAGTGAGGAAACTAATAGGAAAACCTCAGGTGGATCTACATCAAGAAGTGCTTTGAACACACAAAAAAGAGGCAGAATGAGTGAGAGAGGAAATAATTCTAGAAATCATGGGAAATTAAGAGGAAAGTCAAAGGTAAAAAGGCCTTAATTGAGAGGACCAAGTGACTATTGGTATTGTGGGAAACTAGGGCATAAGAAGAAAGACTGCTAGACTCGAAAGAAAAAAGAAGGATATAAACTAGAAGGGAACAAAGAGGCAAATGTGGTAAGTATCAAGTTCAAAGAGGATGCTTTTCTTCTATCTTTAAAAAGTGTTGATGATTCATGGGTTCTAGATTTTGGAGCTTCATTTCATGCTACACCTCATAGAGGTTATTTCATTGATTATGTCCAAGGCAATTTTGGGCTTGTATATTTGGGGAATAATGAACCTTGTCAGATTGCTAGAAAGGGAAACATTAAGATTAAGTTACAGAATAGGAATCATTGGCTACTACATGAGGTAAGACATGTTCCAAGGCTAAGTAAGAATTTAATTTTAGTAGGGAAACTCAGTGATGAGGGTTGTGTAGTTACTTTTAATGGTAAAAATTGAAAGGTTTTAAAAGGTTCCCTTATAGTAGCAAAAGGTGTGAAAGTGGGCACCTTATATCTTTATATAGGTCATATTGTTCCTTCTACTTTGATTGGTTAAGAGAAAAATGAATGTCCAAGATTAGTTGCTACAGTTGAGTAGGGAGAACCAATTGTTGTTGTAGATTCTGATATAGCATTGTAGCACAATAGATTTGGGAACATGAGTGAGAAAGGTATGAAAGTACCTAATTCAAAGAAAGTTTTACCAGGTCTAAAATGTGTTCATATGGATTTTTGTGAAATTTGTGTGTATAGAAAATAGAAGAGAGTGATTTTTGTGAAGACTAGGAAGGAAAATAAGAGTGAGAAATTAGAGCTTGTGCATATAGATGTTCGGGGATTAGCTTAGGTATCTTCCCTTGGTGTCTCTCATTATTATGTTACATTTATTGATGATTTAACTTGAAAAGTATCAATTTATTTCCTTAGATAGAAATCTAATGTATTTCAAAATTTTAAGAAATAGAAATGCTTGGTTGAAAATGAGATTGGTAAGAAATTAAAATATCTCAGATCTAATAATGGTGGTGAGTATTGCACTCATGAATTTGAAGATTATTACTCCACTAATGGTATTTTTTGATGGAAAACTATTCCAAGGAATCCTTAGGAAAATGGAGTGGCTAAACACATGAATAGGACAATAATGGAGCATGCAAGGAGCATGAAGTTACATGCTAGGTTGCCCTTAAATATGTGGGTAGAGGTTGTCAATACTATTGTATATTTTATTAATAGAGGTCCCTCTACTTGTTTGGGCTATGGTATTTCAGAGGAAGCATGGACTGGTAAGAAGGTGAGTTATTCTTTTCTCAAAACCTTTGATTATGAAACATTTTCTCATATAGATTCTAAAAATAGAACCAAGCTGGAAGCTATGTCAAAGAAATGTGTATTTTTTGGATATGGCAGTGATGAATTTGGTTATAGGATTTTGGATTTTAAAAATCATAAAAATGTAAGAAGAAGGGATGTCATATTCAATGAGATAGTGTTGTAGAAAGATCTATTGCACAACATGAGAAGAAAGAAGATGATTATGTAGTGATGGATGATACTTCAAAAGATGATATTCTAGCAATTCATCATGATGTGCAACAATTGGAGTATTTGTAGTCTTATTCTTTCACCATAAAGCACAAGAAGGGGCAACTCAAAAAAGTAGCAAATGCCCTAAGTAGAAGGCTACTCATTGTTCAAGAAATTCAAGTGAGGAGCATAGGATTGGATAACTTCAATGAATTGTACCAAACTGATGGAGACTTTGTAGCAACATACAAGGTATGTCAAGAGTATCTAAATCACTTTCATGGTGAGTTTGTAGAATATACATTGTACAATGGGCTACTCTTTAAAGGAGGGCAATTCTGTGTACCAAAAGGATCCATGAGGGAGAACCTCATTCAAGAAAAACCTAATGGGAGTTTGAGTGGCCATTTTAGCTTAAACAAGCCGTTGGAATTGGTCCAAAGATACTACTATTGGCCTAAAATGCAAAGAGATATTAGGACTTATGTTGAGCAATGCATCAATGTCAAAGAGAAAAGGGTACTTTTGCAAATGTAGGACTTTATTGGCCCCTTCCAATACCAAACAGAACATGGGAATGTGTAAGTATGGATTTTGTGGTTGGATTACCTAGAACAAAGAGTGGCTTTGATAACATATATGTGGCAGTGGAGATTTAGCAAAATGAGTCATTTTATTCCATGTAAGGTCACCCATTTCTCCTTCTTTGTACTCTATTTTACTAGCATATGTTGGTGAACTTGATTGTTATGATGAAGCTATGTAGGTGGATAATAATATTTAATGGGAGTATACAATGAAAGATGAAATGGAGTCTTTGCTAAAAAATAAGACCTGAGATTTATGCAAGTTGCCTACAAGTAAAAGGGCTTTACAGAATAAATGGATTTACAAGTTGAAAGAAGATGATGGAGGTGAGAAAATATTTAAAGCTAGGTTAGTGCTAAAAGGATTTTCATAGAAAAAGGGCATTGATTTTGATGAGATAGTCTCTCTTGTTGTTAAAATGATTTCTATTTGCATTGTTTTAAGTATTGTGGCTACTAAAGATATGCATTTGGAGTAGCTTGATGTTAAAATAGCCTTCCTTCATGGTGATTTGGATGAACATATATATATGGCACAGCCATAGGGATTTGAGGTCAATGGTAAGGAGAACTTAGTGTGCAAATTGAAGAAAAGTTCATATGGCTTGAAGCAAGCACCTTAGAAATGTTATCTAAAATTTGTCAATTTTATGCATGAGCATGGATATAGTAGGTTTCATTTAGATCATTTTGTTTACTTTAAGAGGTTGGATGATGATAGCTACATTATTTTATATTTATATGTTGATGTTATACTTGTAGTTGGGTCTAACATGAATCACATTAAGGGGCTAAAATGCCAATTAGCACTTGCATTTTCTATGAAGGATTTGGGCGTAGCAAAACAAATCCTTGGTATGAAGATTTGTAGAGATAGAAAAAATAGGAAATTGAATTTTTCTCAAGCTGATTATATTTTAAAGGTGTTGCAACATTTCTCTATGGAGAATGCTAAAGTTGTCGGCATACCTTTACCTTGTCATTTGAAGTTGACTAAGGAGATGTGTCCAAACAAACAATAAGAGGAGAATAAGATGTCCAAGGTACCCTATGGTTCAATTGTAGGAGGCTTGATGTATGTTATGGTATGTACAAGGTCACATATTGCACATGTAGTGGGAGTCATTAGTAGGTATATGAGTCATCTAGGAGTTAAGCATTGGAATGCAGTCAAATGGATTCTCAACTATTTGAGAGGAACATCTAGTAAGTGTTTACACTTTGGGGGCTCTACTACTAACTTATAGGGCTATGTTGACTCAAATTTTGTAGAGGATATTGATACTAGGTAGATTACTATAGGTTATGTATTTACTATTGGTGGGACAATAGTGAGTTGCGTTTCTAGGTTACAAAAGGTTAATGCTTTATCCACTACAAAGGAAAAGTATGTTGTCGCTACAAAGGCAACCAAGGAGATGATATGGCTTCAATTCTTCTTAGAAGAATTGGGACATCCACAGAAGGATAATTATTTTTTTATAGATAATCAGAGTGTTATTTATCTTGTGAAGAATTTTGATCTACATTCAAAGACAAAACACATCTAGTTGTGATACAATTTGATTCGGTCAATTTTGGATGATGGATAGTTAAGCCTAGACAAGATACATACAAATGAAAATCTAGCAAATATGTTTACAAAGGTAGTGACAAGGGAGAAGCTAAATTCCTTTTCAGCTTTAGTTGGTCTTCTAAACTAAATAAGAATAAAAGAATAGTAATGTCCAGCGTGGTTGATCTAGTGGGAGCCTCATGGAGTAGCAGCATAGCTACAAGGTCAATCTCCAAGTGGTAGATTGTTGTCTAGTGTGAAGTCTAATAAGTCCCCACGTGGGAGATTGTTAGTTTGTGGTGACTGGTCAAGGAAGTATTGTACATACTCCATATATTATTTGGGGTTTGGGGCATCGCCCCAAAAAAAGTTTGGCTATTATTTGCCAAATGGCTATTATTTTCCAATTGGATATTATTTGCCAATTGACTATTATTCCCCAATTGGATATTATTCACTAATTTATGGTTGATTATTTTCCAATTTATGGCTAACATGTTGTAACTAATTTTAACCCTAAAGTAGAAAAAATACTTGTATAAAATGGCTTAGGGTTAGGGATTGTTTCATAATGTGTGATGTGAAAATTGCTTCTTGTGGCAGTATTTAGTTGTAAGGGATTATAGATTGTAATCAAGTTATAATCACTAGATCATAATAATATTAGACTTTTTGTTTGGTGGACATAGCCCAAGGGTTTGGGTAAACCATGTTAAATCTTGGTATCTTGTGTTCTTTTATGTTTGATTTATTATTTTCTGATATTGGATATATCTATATGTAATTGTTATTTTTGTTTGTGGTTTATCCTAACATAATCAAGTTTCCATGCAGTTGACACTTCTTGTAATATTTGGCATATTAGACAACATCAACTTGTGTGGTTGGCCAATAGTACACCTCCCTAAGTATTTTTTTAGAAAATGAAGGGTCATCAGAATATCACCTACAAATGCCATCATGAACTTTGGCTATTGCCTTTCCAAACTTATCTATCTCTAGACACCTAAGGAGTGTTCCATTTAAGCTCTTTCTATAGAGGTCACTAGAGATGAGGGTGTGATGAGAAGCATTGCAGATAAGATGATGCTTTTCATTCTATGTAAGGTTTTTAGAAATTATTTGGTCTTGAAAATAGGAGAAAATGGTAGAGTAGCTAGAGGAATCATGGCTGACAAAAGTACAAATTACTCAATCATCAGGGGAATCATAAGCGGGATGACACAATTCTTCCATTAGGAAATAAAAGCGAGACTCATGCACTTATAATTACAAGATAGATGCTAAAGTTGTCATAGCATTAGTAGCCTTGTTTTCATCCCTAGGAATTTTTTGGAAGGTAACAAATGTGAAGTAATTCCTTAAGACATCAACAAAATTCTAGTAAGCTATTATCTTGTCATCCTTAGTTTGGTACTCATTTTTCATTTGATTAAATACAAGTTGGGAATCTCCATAGTTATGTAGCTCTATTACTTTTCATTCAAGGAATATCTTGATTCCATTAGTCATAGCTTCATATTCACCTAATCATTTGTGCATGGGAATATTAGCTTGTAAGATTTTGGAATGGTGTAGCCAAGAGGTGTAACAAATAGAATTCCAACACTAATACCATTTTTAGTATATGACACATCAAAGAACAACTTCCAAGTTATTTCTATAACATACATGATAGATAAATCTGGAAAGTCAATCTGCATAGGAGTGTTATCTATGATTGGGAACTCAACAAGTTGACCAATAATATCATGTCCTTTGATGGCCTTTCATATGACATATTGAATGTCAAATTCTGAAAGAATCATCATCTATTTTTTTAGTCTACTCGTAAGTGCAACCTTACTCAAGAGATATTTCAAAGGATCAATTTTGGCAACCATTTGTGTGGTATGAGTGAGCATGTAGTGTCAAATTTTTTGTGACACGAACACTATAACTAAATAAGCCTTCTCAAAAATTTTACAATTAAATTACTAAGCAAACAATGTATGGCTGGTGTAGTATATGGCTCTCTCTTTCCCATTCTCATCATGTTGTGCTAATAGAGCTCCTAGGAAATTTGTAATAGTTAAGATGTAAAGAATCAATGGCTTCCCTTGAATTGGAGGCATGAGGATAGGTGGTTGTGATAGATACTTTTTGATTTGAGTCAATCTCTTATCACACTCTTCATTCCATTTGCATGTTTACCCTTTATGCATATTTGTGTTAAATATTTGTGATCTATCAACTAATTGAGAGATGAACCTCCTAATAGACTGAAGGCATCCTTGTAGGTTTCTTAGTTGACTAATGTTCTTGGGAGGTAGCATCTCCATAATAACTTGCACCTTTTTTTTCTCAACCACCATACACTTAGCTAATATTATGCACACTATCAATTTTTCAAATGTGACACAAAAAGAACACATTTGAGGATTAAGCTAAAGTTTAAATTGTTCCATGCGGTCTACTATCAAACTCAAGTTAGATAAGTGAGTACTTCATTGTTTAGATTTTACAAGGGTATCATCAACATAATCCTCCATGTTTTTATGCATCATATCATGAAAGATTTTTTTCATAGCCCTTTGGTGTGTAGAACCTATGTTTTTAAACCAAAAAGGCATGGCATTCTAGCAGAAAGTACTCCATGCATAGGTGAAGGTTTTTTCTCTCAATCTTCAGGAGTGATCTTGATCTAATTCTACCCTAAGAAGAAATCCATTAGGGAATACATTTCATGGCTTGTAGTCATGTCTACTATCATATCTATCTTTGGTAGTAGAAAATCATCCTTTGTGAATGTTATGTTTAAATCCCTAAAATCAGTGCAAACATAAATTTGACTTGTCATGTTTAGAAACATACATTATATTGGATATCCATATTGCATAATCAATAGCTCTAATAAACTTAGCACTTAATAACTTATCAATCTTAGCTTTGAATAGTAAGGAAACATGAGAATGCATCTTTCTCAACTTTTTTTTAATAGGTTTGATGCTAGGAGTTATGGAGAAGTGATGCATAATAACCTCTATATTTAAGTAATGCATATCAGTGTAGGTCCATGAAAAGTTAATTTTTTTCTCCTTAAAGAGTTGTGTGAATCATTTTTTTTCCTCTATTAATGAAGACTAAGCCACATGTATGATCTTAGGAGATTCTTCAATACCCAAGTTAATTGGTTCTGTCGATTCTATTAAAACTGATGATCTATCCTAAAAGTAGCTTGGGAGACTACCTAGTACCTCATCCTTAGGTGCCTCAAAGAGGTTTTCACCTCTAGATACATCTTTTATTTTTACTTTTTTTTGGTTCAAACACTGGCATAAGATGGTTTTCACCATCTAAACTCTTATTTTTCATTTTTTGCTTCAAGAAAAATGACCCCTCTCTTTATATTAACCTTTAGGGGTTAGCTAAAATGAACCCCCAATCTCTTTCCACCCCCTTGATACTGCATTCATCATCTAGGTGAGGTCACCACTTGTCATGATCACATCTTTGATGACACTGTCAACATCCTCATCCTTTTTTTAGTGGGGTTCTTGAGGCCACTGCCGACATCCTCATTTAGGTAGCTTTTTGGAGAGGCCATTGTCCACATCCTCTAAAGTATTTAGCATATTCTTCCTGGAGAGCACTATAGGAATCCTCATGATATAGGGAACTATTAGCATCCTCAACCCTTTTACATCTTATGGGCACCTAAGGATACTATTTGCATCCTTGATGGCCAAGCTCCGACGGCTCCAATATACCACAACTTTAAAAGGCTTAGTAGTTGGCTATGGCTTGACTAGCATGGCAAGCTCCAGTAGTTCCAATACACCAAAAATTTACAAGGCCTAGTGACCCTATAGTATCCTACTATGGCTTGATTATAAAATACAAAAAGCTACCTAGCCCACCATATCCCCACATAGTAGGGCTAGCAAAGTAATAGGGTGTTTAAGATGGGTAGATATGAACGACTCTTTAGAGTTGTCCTAAGGGTTGTGGTATTTTGTCAATCCGATGACTTGTAAGAATAGCAAGACCTTACCTTACATGAGCCTAAGGACTCCATGTCTAGAAATAGCATGTAAAATTATATTTCCATAATAGGTAAGGGGGGGTCATTTTTGGAAAGCCCCTAAAGAGTAACAGATAAGGAGGGTCATGTCCTAGCGACCATACTAGCTCATGGAAAAAGAAAGCAAAGGGTATTGTCTAGTCAAGCCATAATAGGCTGCTATAGGGCTGCTAGGCCTTGTAAAGCTGCAACATACTAGAATCGCTAGAGCTTTCCATGCCAATCAAGCCATAACAGGCTACTATAGGGTTGTAGGCCTTGTAAAGTTGCAATGCACTAGAGCTGTCAGAGCTTGGCCATCGAGGATGCCAACAATGCCTTTATGTACTCATAAGATGTAAAAGGGTTGAGGATGCTGACAATTACCTCCACCACAAGGATGCCTACAGTGACCTCTAGGAAGAATATGCTAAAGACTCCAAAGGATGTGAATAGTGCCCTCTATAAAAGCTACCTAAATGAGGGTAGCAACAGTGCCTCAAGAACCCCACCGAAAAAGGATGAGGATATCAATAGTAACCTTGAAGATGCTATCATGACAAGTGATGACCTTTCCTAGATGATAAAGGTAGTATCAAGGGGGTGGCAAGAGGTTGGGGGGTCATTTTAGCTAACCCCTAAAGATGAACATAAAGAGAGGGGTCATTTTTGCTTTGACTGAGGTATTTGATGTTTGTTTTGGTCATGCTGATTGTCAATTCATTAATGAAAGATGCCATGAGCTTAATGGAATTTAGGTAACATGAAATCTCATAATCATTTTGGAATAAGGGTAGCTTAGGTCTTTGATTTTGAAAAGACCAGTCTATGAGATTGGTGTGTAGGAGTGCAAGAAAGGTGGAAGCGTTAAGGTTATTGATGTGAGAGGAATCATTACTAGTGATGAGAGATGTTAAGCCTATAGAGAAGGCTCCAAAGGAATCCAAATCAAGAAACATTTTAGAGAAATTAATGTGACTCACTAAGGCAGGTTGTGAATTTAACTCCTCTGACTCTATACGAGACTCATAAACTATGTTTGATTGGGTAATATACGCATGTATGATATCTATACCCAATTCACAAGAGGTATCAAAAAGAGACTCTCACTCATATTCTTGAGAGTCAATACTTTGATCGTGAGCCACAAGTCAAACAATATTTCTTTGGATTCTTTCTTCATTAGGATTTTCAACATCTAAGTCAACCTCTTAGGAAAGTCATCATAAGCTCCTATTCGTAAATATGAGAAGCTCAAAAATTGGATGACTAAGCATCCAAATTGGCTTATGTCCAAAATTACCTTTGGTGAGAACCTCCTTTCAGGTCATCCTTGCAACTCTTGGCATAGCCTCATTATGAAGGCATCATTGACAACTATGTACTCCTCATAACTTTTGCATAGCTATAGATGTGGGTAAAATGCATAAACTTTGGTGTGCTCATCATAATTTGGGATGCTAGGGAGGTCAAGCCACAAGTGGTGAGTTTCCAATGCATAGATCAAATATGAGGACATGTAGAACTACTTGAATCCTCTAGCCAAATTCAACCACAAGGCAAGCTCGTCGCAGGTGATCTGTGCCTAGTCAATGTGCATATCTTTAGCACAAATTGCTTGCACTAGGAAGAAATAGTGTTTAGTGAACTCCAAAATCTCCTCTTTTCCTTTGAGTCTGAGGAGGAGCATAAGGATATCCACAATCTCTCTTTCAAATTCATGTTGAATAGGCTCTTTGGCATTTTTCTCTTCTTTGAGTGGGCAGTCTAGAACCAAGTTCTCTACATGTCATCCCATATGAAGGTCTTTATATCATTAAACATGGACATGGAAGATCCAAAATTAACATCACAATACTACTCCTTCATAAGGATGCCAAATGCAGACTACATTAGTGCCTTGTTGATTGATATGAGAATAGACTGGTCAGAAAACAAAATTTGTTTTGTTTCCAAGTTGTATCTTTTGATGCATTCCCTTACAAGCTCAGGTGCATGTGTACACTAAGAAAGTCTCACACTCTAAACCATTCTATCCAAGGGATTCCATGAGTTTAGAATGCTTGGATGCCAACTTAGAGCTCCCTATCCATAGAGTGCAAGAGAGTATGTTTCAAGCATTAAAAAGCTCTCAGCTTAGCCTTAGGAATGCTCTTCTTTCTAGTAAACCATGCAATGGAAGGTTCTTTGAGATAAGAGCAATAATCCATAGATCTAAAATATCTACATAGAGAAATAATGCACATATCAAAATTCAATACAAATATTAAATAAGCTAATATGAAATACAAAGTCTAATTAGACTAACAAGAATGAGAGTATTACAAGATCCAAGCTCATTACTAAGTGATTTAAGCTACTACAAAGAAACTATATTAACATGGAACTATACTAAAATGCTATATGATATTAAGCTAATATGTGATGGATGAGAGAATGAGATAATATATAAGAATTTCTCCACAAAGCTCCAAAGAAAGTTGTTAGAAAACCTACAGCATAACAATATTCAAAAGATGGATCCTTTGAGAAGGAGAGAGCTCTCTCTTTTAAAGTTGTACGGATGGTAGAGATCAAAGTCAAGATGATGAAAGATCAATGGTGGAGTTAAAAAATGGGAGGGATGCATGTGCACACACAAATCAACCAATAAAATACAAGTTTATTTCCCACATAAGACAAAAGTCACAAAAACCTTTGTTTTAATTTGAAAAATAGAAAAAGGACTTTACATGTGCACTTTAAGTGGGTTAGAAGAATGATTTATTTTATTTAATTAAAAGGGGACATGATATTTTAATCAAATATTAAACTTATCATAGCATAGTTAAACTATAGGTTATAATCAAATTAATTGATTATTAGCAATTTGGTCTAGGTAAATGATTAATTAAATTAGCCAAAATGCTGAGACTAGATGACCTTTTTTAGGTGATTACATTTTCCCCTCTTTGACTAATGTTTGATCAATCTAAGAACACATTACATCAAAGAAAAAAAAATCCAAGTAGGTAGTAATAGATATAGATATATAATTCCAAAGAACAAAATGTAGAAGAATATAGCAAATCCTAAATGTATAGCCTAATACCGGTAGTACTGAACACTAGGAAAAAGATTATGTTAGAATTTAAGAAGAATGCTAACACCTAGAAAAGTAGATAGACTAAGAGAAAATGAAAAGATCACACATATGCTCTTGAGAATAGATAGTTGTAGCAAGCGATGATAGAGTATTTCTACCCCCTCAAGATTGAAATTGAAATAAGGTAAGGGAAATGTAGAAACAAGTGAGATATGAGAAAATCAAGATATAGAAATGTCCAAGATGATAAATAGATGATTAGAACCAAAGATTGACTATAAAGTGGTGACAGAATGCCCCATTTTGACCAGAGTTGACCATGAATGAAAATTAGGTCAAATCAAGTAGAAAAGTGATTTTAGACATGAAAAGGGGAATTGAAGTAGATATGAAGTGTAGAATTGATGAAGACATGAAGAAATGAAGATGCCCTAGTAAAGATTCAAAGATTAGACCTCGAAAGGTTGGCTAACTACTCAGAAGAAGGTAGAATGTTAAACTGTGATTTTTACTATTAGGATGAACTCAAACTTTGATTTCCATCCCAAAAATGGATCCAAGATGTTGAAATTAGCCAAGGGTACAATTTTAGTGGAATTTTGAGAAGTTTGAAAATTAGGTCAGAATGAGGTTGGAGGCTATAAAAGGGCTCCAAGTGTCATTTTCAAATTCATTTTTTCTTTTGTGAATTTGGATGGCTTAGAGTGCTTTGGAGAGAGAAAATGGCATTAGTAGGCATTCTGATCAATTGACACCATTTCAAGAGCAGATGGTTTCACAACTAGCTAGACTACTACGAGATGCCAATAAGTTTACACTTTTTTCCATGTTTTTGAGCTTTTTTGACCATTTTTCACATGTTTGGGAAGTTAAACAAGAATTATCATGTGATATTTAAAAATTATCACATGAGTACTTAATAAAATATTGCACAATACATAGTATTAAAAATGTGTTGTGCGAGTAGTCTAAAGTATGTCATATGAGACATACTCATTTGTAACATGAACCAGTGTGAAATATCATATGACAAAAAAGTATCTCATGGGTATAAAAAAATGTATTGCACGATATGTAATCAGCATTTTATGTGACCTAAATATAGAAAGAAATGTCACATAGTTCATTCTTAAAGAATTTTGGCATTGAATTTTGCATGTTGATCATATTTTTGATATTTTACTAAAGTTTACATGTCTTGTGTTGTAGGAAGTGTTTCCTATGCTTCTCATCAGGGCCCCCAAAGTGGTGGGGTTGTGGGTTGTACAATATCTAAAAGATGATGAGATTACCACTATATCTAGCATGGGTTTGAGATGGATTATACAGATGCCCCATATACAGGAAAATCATGGGCTACTAACTATAGCATAGTGAGCATAACATGTTTCATTTTCCAACTAGAGAGGCCTCGATCACTTTAGAGGATGTGTATCACATCCTTCGAATACCTTGCTATGGTGATTCAATGAGTTGCATGTTTGATTTCTCTATCATGTTTGCAAGTTCTAATATTGATGTGAGGTATACTAATGTTTGGTTTGGTTATATGTCACAGGTGTACTATGATCAGACCCTGACAGAGGGGTAGGTAGTGATGCAACAGCTATTTCATGATGTCACCATCTTGGACTACCATTTGAGTTTGATGAGTATGGGAGTGATTACCCCCTATCATGTTTATTATGCTCTCTAGTTGCATAGGCCTTAGTGACAGATAGGCCCAAAAAGGGCTTCCCATTGGGATGGGGTAGACTAGTGGCTGGCTTGATTGCATGGCCTCACAAGATGGCATGGGGGCTAGCTATTCTAACAGATATGTATCATGAATTATATGAGATATTCTACCACGAGGGTCACTCCTAGGCATGTGAAGTAGTATTAGCATAGATCTAGGCATGGGAGCACATTTTTTTGATCCTACCATGGATGTAGCCACAAGAGTGGAGCCAGCCTTACTTTTTTGGATATATAGGATTTGTCCCATAGACTCATAGTGGGGATGTCACCTATTGCCAATGGATTTTTGATGAGCTAATAGCTTTTATATAGTGGCCCTATCAAGAGTGCCATAAATGGTCAGATGCCTGGGAGCTAGAGTATATGCACTATAGGAGACCATTAGTGGGCAGGCACTCAAAGATTATGGAGAAATTTGTGATCAGCCAAGTATGGTGTTAGTTTGTAGAGCATCAGGTGGTCTCAATGGAGAATACCACCTATGCTCATTTCCACTTAGATGAGGCATGAGGATGGCTACCTATGCTAGATTATTAGATAGCCATCCCAGAGATAGAAGCCTTAGTATAGACTCCCTACGATTATCACCCAGATGTAGTTGATGTAGGGGTGGATCTAGCCTATTTATATGAGATGTAGAGACATCATTTTCCTTGTTTTACAAAGCTAGATGTGCTACCTATAGCAGGGGTACATGCAGGAGGTAGGGGTAGAGGTAGAGGTTGTTCAAAATATTCAGAATGAAATGTGTTACTGAGATGGGAGGGGTGAATCAGTAACATATAAAATTTTATGCATTTTAACCATTCATCATTCATTCATCTAATCTACTGCATAAATGAAAGATCAATCATTCATAACACATGAACACAATGATTTGGTGACCCAAAAACCTTCTAATTAGAAAGTAAAACTAAGGTGGGGATGATGCCCACAAAACTTCATTACTGTAGTATGAAGTTGGCCGGTTAAGGCTTACAATGATCGCTTCTGGTGATCTACCTTGTTAGGAGCAAGTAGGACTGCTAGATCCACCTTGTTAGAGGATTTACAAATATACGGTGAAGTATGCACTCTATTAGGAGATTTACAAAAGACTGTTAAGTCTACCTTGTTAAAGGATTTAAAAATTGATTCACCTGTTAGGATGAAACAATGGATCTACTTACAACTTGTTTGCTGATAAGATTCTTTTGTATTGATCACCTGATGTGATAGATATAACTTTTCTGCTCCTTATGTTGACCTTGTTGTATTCCTTTTGCTTTGCTGTTGATATCAATACCTTCTTTACATGAGAACAATATTTTCTTATTTCATGCCAATATGTTCATATTCCTATTCATATATCAAAATGATATCATACATTACATATATACCAATCCAATATTTTACAATTACAAGGTCAGCCAAAACATAAGTGAACAAAACATTACTAAGTCGGCCCATTAGTAAACTCGAGTTCACTGAACTGACTCGGTGACCTTCTGATACTCGGCATTCACTAGGTTACTCAGCATCATCATGCACTTGGTAGAAGTAGAGACTCAGTTCATACTAGTCACAGAACATTGCTTGGAACTCGATAGCCATTGGTGACTTGGTAGATGTAGTGTTACTTGGCAGAAACTATCTTCTTCGTTTACCTTGCTTAGCTTGGTAAACATTGAATCCTTTGTTTACCTTTTTCACTCGGTAAACTCTGCTGATCTTCGATTACCTTTTTCACTCAGTAAACACTGCTAATCTTTGATTACCTTTTTTACTCGATAAACACTGCTAAACTTCCTTTACCTTTTTCACTCGGTATCTTTTGGAATGCTCGGTGAGAATTGTTTGCATGTTAAGCTTCTCATTCAGTCGCTATCTTTTGGAATGCTCGGTGAGAACTATTTTCTTGTTGAACTTATAAGGTAACCACTAAATGCTTGGTATATACTTGAGACTAAGTGATGAGCAAGATAAGCATTTAGGATAGAATAAGTGTTTGCACTAATGACAAATATATCATAATTCCAACAATCTCCCCCTTTGGCATTAGTGACAAAAACACTTATGAGTAAAAAACTTATGTATAAAATTTGACGTACTAATTTACATATATCTCCCCCATACAATATGCTCAGAGTATTTACAAATATCTCTATCTTTTCTAACTCTATCTCCCCCTCTAAACTCTATCTCCCCCTTTTTGACAATAATGCCAAATTAAGCAATATATATTTACACAGAGACACCAAAATGGGAGATGAATTCAGAATGTACCTTGAGAATAAGAGCCAAAGTCTTATCCCAATTTTCTTGCAAAATTTTGTAGGAGGAGAGTGCTATTTGAACTTCTACTAAAAGTTCAATCATATGATCTGCAACTAAGAAATTTTTGTCATGGATCAATGCTTTGGAGTGGACAATGTGTTTCTACATTATGTCCATGATAGGAAGGATCATGTTCTAGATGTCTACTAAGGTAGACCTGATCCTTGCTTCCTCTCTTAGCAATTCTGCCTACTTGTCTGACAAAAATCTAATTCAGAGATGATGGGATGAACTCGAATTGGGATCAAGTTGCAATATTTGGGCACTGCCCTTCATATCCTCATCAATTTTATTCAATTTTTCTTTGATCTCATTTGTGTACATGGTAACATCACAAAGTTTGGCAAAAAGTGAAGTTACATTATTAAAAGAATTTTCAAAATTGGCCAAAATTGTAGACAATTCTACCTTTTTTATTGCAATGTGCTGAGCAATGTGCTCAAGCACCTTATTATCAAATTTCCTTTCAGCCTTTTCAATCAATTTCTCTTGACCAGAGGTGTCCTCGTTGAATTTATTTACAGCCTCTTCTAATTGAATCAAAACGTGTTGAGTAGAATCTACTTCAACACCTATAGCCTCTATAATAATGTTCTTGGTGTCCTCTATTATTTTGTATTCCTTATCCCTTTCAGATCTTAACTGCTTCTATGTAGCCTTCATCTCTATTAATTGACTAGCATACCTCATTTCTTCAATGGTAGCATTTTCATAGTCAATTTTTTGAATAACTATATCTGTGTCTAAATCAATTTCTTCTGGTATTTCCTTTCTAGTTATCAGAAGTCTTAATGGTTGCTTTTGTTTAACTTCTGTGGCTATTGGCTTAATCTTAGGAATAGACACAATAGTAGAGATGGAAGGGCTTGTAGCAAAAACTGGGATAGGACTTGAAGAATGAATGCCAATAGAAGTATTTACCAAATGAAAAATTGGAATACTTCCCAAAAATGATGATATACCCGTTACAGCAGTATCTAAACTAGTTATACTTGAAGTAGATGCAGATAATGCTATCAAAATTGCTAGAACTGACAAAATTGTAGAGCTTATTGATGTGTCACCTAATGATGTTGGAACAAAGGAGGCTGGCTCGATGACTGAAGAAGAGGGCTGCAGCTTGATAGATGAAGTGGTAGACACTTCCATTGATGATACCTGGAGCTATGAAGTGGTAGGTGTAGATGATAAATCTGATCAAGATGATATCAAACCTATAAAAGCTAACTCCAACCTTGATGATGTGATATTTTTAGGTGGAGAGTGAGGAAGAGATGCAATGACTGCCGCTGCAATTTTTAATGGATCATCTTCCTCCTTATTTTCCTCTTGAGCTTCTTCCTCTTTTTCTTCCTTGTCTTCCTCCATTAATTCATGCAGCTCTCCTACTGAGACTGTGATGGATGGAGAGGCAGTTGTATCATCACTGTCACTACTGTCATCATCTTGGATTTCTACTGGATCTTCACTAGGATTATGTAGATGATAGATATTTTTCCAAATGTTTGTTGCATCATTTACAACATGCTCAATGCCTTTGATAAAAATCAAACAAGTGTGGAATCTGATCATCATTTTTCCTTCATGATTTTTCATTGCAACCTTTATTTCTGCTCCAGTGAGATTTGGTTGAAGGTTTTTCAGAGATTGCTCATAGATATCTTTCACCGTTTTGGTGGTTGTTTCCCATCTTGGTTGCAATCTCTCTAGTAGTTCCTTGGAGATTTGAGTGGCAAGCTAGTCTGGGGAGTATTTCAATTTTTCCATCTTATAGAGTACCAGTTCCTCTATCTGCATTTTCTCAGCATCTCTTCTTGTTTCAAATTTCAAAGCTTTGAAATTTGTGATGCCTGCCCCTTCTTCCAATTGTTTGAGCCTTTCCTCAAATGTGAGTGAAGGTTTGACCAGTACAGGTTCCTGTTTGCCTTTCCTGGTCCTCCTTGAGAATACTACAGTAGGTGTCTTCTTAGGTTTGGTAATGGTTACTTACCTTTTTTCTTTAGAGGTTCTTCTCCTATAGATTCTTCTTCTTCTTCTTCTCCTCCTCCTTCTTCTTTATCATCTTCTTCATCCTCGCCTTTACCTTCAGTTAGCATAAGAGGACCAGTAGCAATTTTTATTTTGGCTATCTTCCTCTTGCCTTTGCTTATTGCCTAAGGTAGCTTGATTTCAAGCTCTATTCTGGCTTTGCTTCATCATAAGTTCCAAAGGCAAGAATGTTAGGGATAGCTAGTTCATTGACCAATGCCTCAATGATACCTCTTGCATCGTCAATATTTAATTCATAAGACAATGGTTTTACCCATGCCACTTGTCTAATCAATATAACACCCTTTTAGTTGTAGGATTGGACATCCCTTACCAACACAGTACTATGCTAATTTTCATTAAATGTCAATTCGGGAGCATGAACTTGAGATGATGTCTGCAAAGTATATGCTCTAGTTTTTACTAAAAGTCACTACTACTTTGAATGCAATAACTGTTAAGGAAATCTAGTTTATCCAAAGGAAAGATGATTGTCAAATACTTAGAAGGAAATTCTAATTATTTAGCCATATATCTATGCACCTACTACTGCAGGAACAGTGACTGGTTCTGTTTTCAGTGGCTGCAGGAATAGCAATTTTTTACTCTAACGTAGAAAATTGAATCTAACTTCTACTTACTAAAGTAAAACTCCACCTTCCACGTGGGCCCCCATAGAAGAATGAAGGAAAGAAAAACTCAGATAAAAGTGTAGAAACTCAGCAAAGGCATGTATTCATCAAATATGCAGTATTACAATAACTCAGGAAAAATAGTAAAATGTCTATCAACTCTGTCTGTCTATTCACTACTTAACCTCATAGATACAGACGAGGTCTTATTTATAGAGAAGAACAAAAAATTCCTAAAACTACAACTTCCTCATGAAGGAAAGTCAGTTACAATTTTAAGACTGCAAACATGCAATTGGAAAGACATTAATTCTCCCTTAAATTCCCCACAAATATAGAGATCATAGAAAATGCTAGATTTGCTCATTTATCTATCTTCAAACAGCTTTCCAGGAATCTAGGTATCGTGCTTTGCATGTTTAACAAATTGTTTTTATGCTTACTTCCTTGCTCGGTCGCTTTATCAGGTCCCGTTTGGTTATTCATTAAAACAGGTCCCTTCTGACTTTGCTGCCAAGTCTTCTAGTTGCAATGGTGTCATAACGCTTATCCTTAATGTCATCAATGTGTTAGCGCTATTCCTTCATAGTTTGTTTAACTCTGCTCTGCTTGTATCCTGCGATCAACATTTAATACACACAAGACTTCCCGCAAATATTGATTTTCATTTATTAGTTTATAAAGAAAAGGCATTAATTATTCAAATTACAATTTTTGCAATCTCTTCAGCTGCAGGAAGATCTACCCACATCAAACATTCATGAAGAAAGATTTTTGCCACAAAATGAACCCCTTTTTAAATATAATTTCGATTATCATTTTATGCCCTATGTCCATACTTTATACATCAAAAGTTCAAAACATTTTTACTAAAGGATGATAAAGTTCAGCATGTTATAGACAAATGTTCAAAAAAAGGGCTAATAAAACTTCTATTTCTTCATGTCATCATTTTTTCCCCCAACCATCCTAAGGCTGGTCCCTTCAGCATCTATAAGTTTCTGTTCCTCATCTGTAGTCTGAGGTCATTGGTGATTTTCTCTCCTGATTCATGAGCTTTGTAATTGAAATATCCATGATTTTGTTTCAATCTTTTCCATTTTTGTTCTTCAACAGTCATGTTATATTCAGCAAAAAAAACATATTTTCCAAGCATAGGATGCAGGAGTATTGGCGGTTGGAAATGAAGAGGTACCCAATAATTTTTTTGATTTCTTCCCAATGTTAGATACCTGGGCATCTTGCTGATGGGTAATTCTAGATTTTGGGGAGAGTGCAACTCCTTGGTTTTCAAGTCTTCTGGCAATCGAATCCATCTTTGAAGAGAAGCTTGTATAGCATCAGGGGCATTTTTAGAACAATGTTGCTCCCAATCCAGAGATGCCTATTCACGAACAGGGTGGATTTTGGCAGCAACACTTCGATTATTGCTAACGAAAAGCTAATCGAAGAATAATCTGTAAGTGTTTTGTATTTCTAGCCAAATGTACAATGGTTCAAACATTTCTTTTTCCCTCTAAGGAGTAGCTTGGTTCTCTCGACTGATCTTATTCTGCATCCATGACATAACGACCCTAAACTGTACATCTCCCACATATAACAATGAATTCCAATCTTTTTCATCTAGTACAGCAAGATTATGAACATATAATTCACAGAAGAGATTCTTCAGAGTCATTGGAACTGAATTGAATGTTGCATAAAATTCTTGAGGAGTATGTAAAGAAGGGTTCAATCCCTGAGTAATTCGAGACAACTAAAAATTAATCATTTGCTCCTTTAGGAACAGTGTATAAATTGGAGATGGGGACCTACAATTTATAAGATCTGAAATGAGCTCTGTGATCTTTGTGACAAATTATTGCAAGATCTTAATTTCATTATCCTTTTCTTCAATTTGTTGTGCTTGTTCCCTGATAGTTATGAGCATTTGTTTCTTCTGTAAATCATAATTTGCTTGCTCCCATTGAAATTTTTGGTACAAATTAAAGCTAGTTGTTAATGGAGTGGAAATGTCTGGTGGTGTATGATGATGAACAATAGGTCTATAATCTTCAAGGCAGCACTCAGGATGATGGTGGTCAGTAGTGTTGTCATCCTGAGAATGTTGTTGTTCAACAAAATCGTTATGTTGACAAGTAACAGTGTTATCAACTTTTTCTGAAGGGGCAATGGCTGCAGGATAGGGTGCAATAGTCATTTGTTCTTGAAATGTTTCAACAATTTCCTGAACCATTTCTTGTGCAACAGATGGATATTCCTCTGGTGGTAGATTATCAGTTTCCTCCGCTGGGTATCCAACCTTAGGCACTATTTCTTGAGGACTCTATGTCACTATCAACATTAATAGGACTATTTGGTTTTGCAAAAATTTCCTCAGGATTATTTTTATGTTTAGGAGTAGGTGATGTATGCTTTGGTGACTGTGCAGGTGTAGGTACTGGAGTTTCAATATCAATAGGTGGTATAGGAGGCTCAGCAAGTGGTGCAGGAGGTTCAGTTCTTATATTCACCCCAGACATTATGGTGACTCGCCATGGGGTAGAAATTGGTTTCTCTCCCTTATCAATAGATTTCCCTTTATTCAGGTTAAGTGCAGGTTCTTGTGATACTGGAGGCACTTCTTCTGAACCTTCCTCTGAGGCAACTATGTGTGATTTTCTCTTCCTAGGAGTTGAGGCTTCTACAGTTGAAATTTTCCTCTTTGTAGTTTTAGGTGTAGAAGCAAAAGCCGAAGCTTCTTGAGCCATTTTATATACTACTTTTTTGACTCCTATAGCAGTTTTCTCTCTTGTCCCTACTCCTTGCCCTTTGGGTCCACCCCTTCTAGGTCCCTCTGGCCTTAACTTTACAAAATCATCCCATGTTCCCAAATGTTGCCTAGTCAACTCTTTTTCAATTATAGCCCTAATCAAGCAATGGTGGGATACCGACTAGGTTTTGCCTTGCTATACATAGGTAGCTTTCCTTTTGATGATATTATAAAGGAAACTTGGAAGATTTACAAGACAATCCCCATGCCGCAAACCACTCAAAATTTTGAAATGAACAGCATGCAAATAGGAATATCTTCCTTCACAGGTAAAATATCCTATGATAAATTCAACAGGGTGGATAAATTGTAGAGGGAGAGATAATCGTAATGTACCTTGCTTTTTGTTTTCCTCTAGCTGAGGATCTCCTAGTACTGAGAATTGCTCTTTTGCTTGTCATACATCTATGTCCTCTATCCAATGTTCTCCAATTGTGGGTAACTCAGAAACTTCTGCCACCACTTCTTCGGTGAATTCTACTCGAATGCCCTTAACAGTTACATATCCATCCCTCAATGTATTATGAAATTGGAGCGCAATTTCTTGATCAAACTGCTTCAAACTGAGACAATAAGCCAGCCAACCTCATTGTTGAAACAAACTACATGTTGCTAGGTCTACTAGTAAGACTCTGTGATCTACTAGTTCATACCGTTGAGGTTCTCCACCCATATTTTTGAAAAAAAATGCTAATATAGGTGATTTCACTACAAGTGATTTTGAAATTATGGGCGATGATAGCTATAGGGGTTTCAACAAAGGTAAATTGCAATACTTCAATACTTTCCAAACATCACACCCTTCAATACTTCATGATGGCATTTTAATCATCAAACCATAATAAGAAAAAAGGTCGTGCTCAAAAACATACGCCATATTAATGAGGAGGTATGTGAAATCATGATTAAATATTATTTCACACATTTCAAAACTACAAAGGGTTGCTAGCTCATTACTAAAATGAGCCTTCCCTGTACATCCTATATGCTAACTTAAGATTTCCTTGATTTTGCATTCATGATCGATTTCCCCTCCCCCCAACCTAGCAGAGACTGGGTCCCACTAGACCGTAAAGATTGCAAATTCTGAAAATTGAAATAACATGCTTTCCTAAATAAATAATAAATGAAATAAATAAAGGCAAAGGGGTCGAGTGTGACTAACCTGAGGTGCGATAGGAAGGATGAACCGAAAAGTGCCTTTTTAGAGAAAGAAAGTGAGATGGAATGATGATGGAAAGACAAGAAGATGGGATGGAATGAGGTGGAAAAGGAATGAATTTTTGCATGAGCGTAAAAAAAATTTATTATGAAGGCCTTGAAAACAAATTCAAGGGGTTGCAGGCATTTGAGTGGAAGCCTCAGACGAAGAGGCTACACGAAGAGATGTTTCTGTTGTTGTGAACTATTGAAGAAATTCTTCCCTGGTTGCTGGTTTATGATATAACTTTAGGCAATGCCCATTAACCAAGAGTTTGAATTTAACCAGATCAATTGTTGATAGTTGAACTACTCCATTGTCAAAAAATTTAATGATTTCATAGGGACCAAGCCATCGAGTTTGAAATTTGCCTTGGTGATGCTGATATCATGAATCATATAGGAGTACCCAATCACCACTAGAGAATTCTCTATCTTTAATGAATTTATCATGCAATTGCTTTCTTTGACTTTGAATTAATTTTGTGTTATGAAGAGCTAATTTTTGCCATTCATCCAACTCATTGAGATGCAGAATGTGATCCTGTTGTGCTGCAGGAAGGGTAATATCAAGTTCTAAAGCTATTCACAGAGTTTTATGTTCAAATTCAATAGGCATAACAGTTGTCTTTCCATATAGGAGTTGGAAAGGTGTAAACCTAGTAGTGGATTTCCATGTTGTTCTGTATGCCCATAAGGCTTCAGGAAGTTTTGTTGCCCAATCTTTACGATGAAAAGATACTTATTTTGTGAGAATATGTTCCAGCTCTTTATTTGTTACTTCTACTTGTCCATTGGCTTGTGGATGATATGGAGATGATTTGCCATGCCGAATTTTATATTCCTCCATGAGTGTTGCTATCAGGTTAGATGTGAACTAAGGTCCTTGATCTGATTGTAATTCTCTTAGAACACCAAATCTAGTAAAGATACATTCGTACAAAAATTTTGCAACATTATTGTCACAGGGATGCTTCATGGGTTTTGCTTCAGCCCACTTAGTAACATAATCAGTACAAACCAATATGTAACTTTTCCCTTCTGATGGTGGTTCAATAGGGCCAACAAAATCAATTCCCCATTTATCAAATGGTTCTACTACTATCTATGGCTGCAGGGGCATTTCACCTATTTTGGTCGATCTACCCATTCTTTGACATTTATCACATTTTTTTGTATACTGAGATGCATCTTTATGAAGTGTAGGCCAATAATAATCGGTATTCAAAATCTTTAATGCAGTTTGTTAGCAAAATGTCCACCACAGGGCTCGTCATGACAAGCACGAAGAAAATCATATGTTTCATCTTCTCTGAGACACCGTCGTGTTACCTGATCTAGTCCAGTATAAAACATGAATCCTAAGATCCATGAGAAATTAAAACTCTTTTCTGCTAGAAATCATTTTTCTTTTGCATAAAAATATGAAGGAGTTTTTCTAGTAGTTAAATAGTTGGCAATGTCAGCATACCAAGGATTGTGCGTTGATAAAAGGAAGAGATGTTCACCAGGAAAGTTATCGTCTATGGCTGCAGGATCATCAGGTGTTTGAAGATGAGACAAGAAATCAACCACAAGATTTTCTTTACCTCGCTTGTCAATAATGGTGATGTCAAATTCTTGCATTAGTAACAACCATCAACCCAATCATGCAGAGATTGCTGGCTTGTTCATCAGATATTTGATAGCAGAGTGATCTGTATGTACAAAGATTTGGTATCCTGTAATGTAATGTCTGAATTTTTTCAGAGCATAAATTACAGCAAGCAACTCTTTCTCTTTCACTGTGTAGTTATACTTGGCTCCTTGAAAATTTTTGCTGATATAGTAAATTGCATGTTCTACTGAATCTGTCTTTTGGCCAAGTACCGCTCCAATGGCATGATTTGAAGCATCTGTGTGTATATGAAAAGGTAACTCCCAATTTGGTCCTTGAAGCACTGGTGTTGTTGAGAGGACTTCCGTAAGCTGTAGGAAAGCTTTTGTACACTCTGAATCCCATACAAACTCTGCATCTTTTCGAAGCAATTTGTATAAGGGTGCCACAATTTGACTAAAATATTTGATAAAATGTCGATAATATCTCGCATGTCCTAAAAAACTCCTGACTTCTTTTAATTTGGCTGGTACAGCTAATGTATGTATGACTTCTATTTTTGTTGGATCTACTTCAATTCCTTTAGGAGAAATAAAGTATCCCAAGACCACTCCTTTTTGCATCATAATAAAGCACTTTTCATTGTTTAAAGACAAATTGTAGTCTTTGCATCTTTGTAAAACCTTGTCCAAGTTTTCCTTGGCTTCTTCAAATGTTTGCCCGTATGTGGTGAAGTCATCCATATACACTTCCAAACAATCTGCAGATATGTTAGAAAAAATGCTAATAACAGCTCTTTGGAAGGTTGTGGCTGCATTGCATAGACCAAATGGTAGGACAGAATAAGAAAATGTTCCCCATGGACATGTGAATTTTTTCTTGTCCTGATCTTTTGGTGCTATCTAGATTTGATTGTAACCACTGAACCCGTCTAAGAATGAAAAGTATTTCTATCCTGCAAGATTTTCAAGCACTTGGTCGACAATAGGTAATGGAAAATGATCCTTCTTTGTAGCCAAATTAAGTTCTCTATAATCTATGTAGACTCACCATTTTCCCCCCTTTTTGGGAACAATAACTAATGGTGATACCCATTGGCTATCAAAAATAGGATATATGAAGCCAGCATTAAGTAACTTTTGTAATTCATTTTTGACAATATCCCTTAATGTTGGGTTTATCCTACACTGAGGTTGTCTCACAGGTTTATAATCCAGATTGATATAAATTCTATGGGTACAGAGTACAGGATCCAAACCTTTCATATCTATATACTCCCAAGAAAAAGCATCCAGATGCTTTTGTAATAGCTGCAAGGTATCATGATGTTGTGCCTGAGATAAGGACTTGCTTATATTTAATTCTCTTCTTGGAATGATTTTTGTTTTGACTACTTTTTCAGCCATTGAAATTTGCACAATTGGTTGTGAATCTATCTCATGTGGCAAGAGTGAATGTAGTTCATCAGATAAAGGCAGAATGCTTTCTAAGACATACTCTTGTGTAGAAGATGCTTCAGGTTGTGTTCCATACTCATTCAATATAATAGAAGAAATGACATCATCTTCCTCTTTGATTTTTACAAATGAGTTCCATGAGATCATCATCAATTGTTGAATAGAATCTATGTCCATATCAGAGTCATCCATATTTGGCCAGACAACTTGATCATCCTGCAGCAAAGGCTGAGCAAGAGAATACAAGGTCAAATTTTGAGTGTTTGTTCCATTTGAAATAGTCATTTTCCCTTATTGGCATGCAATATAAGCATCTGTTGTTGCTAACCATGGTCATCCTAAAATGATAGGGTAGCCTCCAATACTTGTTTTTGGAGAGAGTACAACAAAATCAACTGGATACTCCCATGAATGTAATATTACAGTGACATCTTCTAGCATACCATCAAGAATGATGGTAGAACTATCTGCTAATTGCAAGATTGTTGGTGTCTGCCTGAGACCAATGATACTTAATTTGGACACCACTTCCTTGGTTATTACATAGATGGATGCTCCTAGGTCTATTAAGACATTTTATACTTGTACTCCTTGAATGGTGAGGGTTACTATTGGGCTACCAGGATCTACATACTTAGGCATTTTGCAGTTATCAAGAATAAGATCAAAAAGTTGTCCAAGGACATGGATAGTCTTTGGGTCTTTCTTTTTCCTTCCTAGCTTTTTAACATAGGCTTCTTTGATGGCTTTTGAATATATAGGTACTTCCTTGATTGCATCAAGTAAGGGAATTTTTACTGTCATTTTCTAGAGTTGCTCGAGCAAATCTAGTGCAGCTTAATTTTCACTTGGAAATATTTGCTATGTTAACCTGCTAAGAAATGGTGCTATTTTGGCTGCAGGAGAAACAGTGGTGGTAGGTTCTTGAATTGACTCAGCACTCATATCATCTATTTCTATTATAATGGGATACTAAGGTGAGGTAAGCGTTGTTCCAAATCTTAGATGAATATCATTTAGGGTAATGGAATAACTTTATTTTTGGGCTGAAGGTTTTGCATGATTAGGGTTAGGTGTAGGTTGTGCAAGTAACTGTGGTTGTTTTGGAGGAGTTGTATTGGCTACAGGAGGCATTAAGGCTTGTTTTTGAAGAGGTTGAGTCAAAGCCAGTTGCTACTAATGCTGTTGATGCTGCTGCCAATTCTGGGTTTGCTGCCAACCCTGCTGAGGTTGGTGCCATCCTTGGTTAGGCTGTTGCCACCCTTGGTTGGGCTATTGCCAACCTTGGTAAGGTTTCTTCCAATGATTATAATTACCATGTTTTTGTTGCCATCAACTATTACTACCATAATTATGGAGTGGGTACTAAGAAATACCTAATCTTGGAGCCCATGGCCTCCATTGAGCAACATAAAAGACTTCCCCATCTTCATCAATTGCCTTGAACTTAGTAGGCACATTCTATGATTCCATGCTAGCAATAGGCTTACATCGATAGTTGCATTTCTTTTCTCTGTAATGGGGGCAATATTCTGCCAACATACTATCAGCATCTTCCTTCTTCCTACATGCTTGCATGGTATCCAATTGTGTAGCAACATCATTAATGATGTCTTGCTTGAAATCTGACAAAAGGTTTGACAATTTTGTCTTAGATACTCCTATCCTAGGAGTCTTTTGGAGTAAATCCCTCAAACCTTCTAGCAGTTTTTATTTTGGCTATCTTCCTCTTGCCTTTGCTTATTTCCTAAGGTAGCTTGATTTCAAGCTCTATTCTGGCCTTTGCTTCATCATAGGTTCCAAAGGAAAGAATGTTAGGGATAGCTAGTTCATTGACCAGTGCCTCAATGATATCTCTTGCATCATCAATATTTAATTCATAAGGCAATGGTTTTACCCATGCCACTTGTCTAATCAATATAACACCCTTTTAGTTGTAGGATTGGACATCCCTTACCACCAAAGTACTATGCTGATTTTCATTAAATGTCAATCCGGGAGCGTGAACTTGAGATGATGTCTGCAAAGTATATGCTCTAGTTTTTACTAAAAGTCACTACTACTTTGAATGCAATAACTGTTAAGGAAATCTAGTTTATCCAAAGGAAAGATGACTATCAAATACTTAGAAGGAAATTCTAATTATTTAGCCATATATCTATGCACCTACTACTGCAAGAACAATGACTGGTTCTATTTCCAGTGGTTGCAGGAACAACAATTTTTACTCTAACTTAGAAAATTGAGTCTAACTTCTACTTACTAAAGTAAAACTCCACCTTCTACGTGGGCCCCCATAGAAGAATGAAGGAAAGACAAACTCAGATAAAAGTGTAAAAACTCAGCAAAGCCATGTATTCATCAAATATGCAGTATTACAATAACTTAGGAAAAACAGTAAGATGTCTATCAACTCTGTCTTTCTATTCACTACTTAACCTCATAGATACAGACGAGGTCTTATTTATAGAGAAGAACAACAAACTCCTAAAACTATGACTTCCTCATGAAGGAAAGTCAGTTACAATTTTAAGACTACAAACATGCAATTGGAAAGACATTAATTCTCCCTTAAATTCCCCACAAATATAGAGATCATAGCAAATGCTAGATTTTCTCATTTATTTGTCTTCAAACAGCTTTCCAGGAATCCAAGTATCATGCTTTGCATGTTTAACTAATTGCTTTTATGCTTACTTCCTTGCTCGGCCGCTTTATCAGGTCTCTCTTGGTTATTCATTAAAACAAGTCCCTTCTGACTTTGTTGCCAAGTCTTCTAGTTGCAACGATGTCATAATGCTTCTCCTTAATGTCATCAATGCTTTAGCGCTATTCCTTCATAGTTTGTTTAACTCTACTCTGCTTGTATCCTTCAATCAACATTTAATATACACAAGACTTCCCACAAACATTTATTTTCATTTATTAGTTTATAAAGAAAAGGCATTAATTATTCAACTAACAGTTTTTGCAATCTCTTTAACTGGAGGAAGATCTACCCACATCAAACATTCATGAAGAAAGATTTTTACCACAAAATGAACCCCTTTTTAAATATAATTTTGATTATCATTTTATGCCCTATGTCCATACTTTATACATCAAAAGTTCAAAAAAATTTTACTAAAGGATGATAAAGTTCAGCATGTTATAGACAAATGTTCACAAAAAGGGCTAATAAAACTTCTATTTCTTCATGTCATCACCGCTCGAGGTATGACTGCTTGTATGTACACAAGATCACAATCAACCATGAAACAGATATCATCTTTGTAATCCTCAACAAGTTAGGAGGAATTCTAAACCTGTTATTCATCCTTTCCTTGAAATCTTCAAAATAGTTATCCATGACTTTGTCAAAATTTTCACCCATTTCTACTATGAACTCATTAATCTGATATAAAATTGGAGTGTCTTTCCTCCATACTACAGATCCTTTTGATGGAAAAAAACTTTGTACATAAAAGAATAAACAAATTAACAAAGAACCAAATTTATAGGGGTTATTCTTGGAAGTCCTTATGCTTTCCATATTTTTATTCAGCTATCTTAACAGCAATTCTGACAAATCAAATTCAATATTTTTCTTTACAATCTTAAATGCTAAATCCACAGCTTCACACGGTACACTATTCAATCTGCTGGAACTATATAACTTATATGCAATCACATAAATGCCAAATCTGAGTTCCATGTCAGATATGTTGTTAAGCTTTAGTCCTCTACCATCCCACTCTATTAGGGTTTTCTTCTGTAACTCATCCCGACCTAGGGTTTTAGTGGTTTTAGCTTTGCTTAGCATAGGAAAACTTGTGATTTTATGAATCATCTTTTTGGTTAACAATACGGGTTGTTCCAACCGCAACTAACCATTATGAACACGGCTTAGAACATATGTAACCCATTTAACCTAGAAACTTCTTAGTAGGTGCAGAATATGGGTCAAGCCTTTTCCTTCTAAGTGTTTGTGCTCAAGTTTTAGGGCTCCATCAACACATAATTAACCTAGGGCATTATCCATATCTAATGTACCAATTTCTTGAACAGCACATTTGAAATGAGCATGAATATCATTAACAAGAAGTACCTTAGGAGGGATTTTTGATTGAGCTCCGTGAATGTCAAGTGATTCTACAACTGTATGCACTACCTTGAATTTTGGGGCTTTCCATTTGACTACTTTTACAAGCATTTCAAAACCCTTCTTCACCTTGCTATTGCTGGTGCTTGCGGATGCCATTGATGCTCGGTGGATGAAAAGATTTTCAAACAATTACTTCGCAAGAATTTTGCTTCAAATCTCTTGGCATGCAACTAGAAATCCTTTTGGCTCTAAGAATTTTAAGTCGCAGTGGAAAATGAAATTGAATTATGCCCTTTTAATGAAATACTATCATTAAGGCTCGGTACAAAGGTAGATGAGATGACATAGTGCGTGCCAGTTTGTCATTGAAATACTAGAACCTTGCAACCCGATGGACTAATAGAATCTTTGATACTCCAGACCTAGCTCGATAAGGTCTTTAGTCAGCCTTGCTCGGTACATGCAACTAGGTGATTGATACCATTTCTATGATCCATGTATCTGAAATACTATATTGATCATTTGCACCCATTCTTATAATCTAGAACTATTTAAGATGTGGCTAGAAGATGCAGTTCCTGAGTCTTCTTAAGTCTCAATTGGAAATGATGGAGTCACCCACTTCTTGAGTGACATGATCATTATTTGAACTGTCTTGATCGGTAGATTTAGGAATCGATTGTTGTCTCATTTGCTTTCGAATGTTATTAGCTTTTGCTTTTTTTTCATCTTCAATTATTCTAGTATTCATGCAATTCTTAGCTATATGACCAAGTTCAGTACATGTGTAACATCTTATGGTTGTATCCTTCTTTCTTAGGTGATGTCTTGCACAGTTTATCCTAATGTGTCCATATTCTCCACAATAGTGACATCTACACCAGGTATTGTAGTCCCAACCAAATATTGCTTTGATAATTTGTTCTGCTAGATTAAATGCCTTTTATTTGCATTGAGATGCCTTGTGACCTAGTTTCTTGAATTTGTGACATTTGCCTTCAAATTTTGGTTTTTCTTTGCATTCATTAGCTTTGTGACCATGCTGATTGCAGTTGAAGCATTTGCCATTGAATTTTGCCTTTCCATTACTCCAACATTTGTTTGATGTATGACCTATCTTACCATAGTGATTACAAGTAGGCCTTTGATTTCTTTGTGCACCTTGTTTGGAAGTTTCACCTTCTTCCTTGTAACCAAGTCCAACTTTGCCTTTTTGTCTATGAAGATTTTGCTCACTTAGCTGATTTAATTGAGTCATGTTTGCTTGTGATTTCATCATTCTCTCATTGATTTTCTTTTTAGTGTTTAGGTCATTTTCCAAACTTTCATTGATTTTCCTTTCAGATCTCAAGTCACTTTTCAAGCTTTCATTAATTTTTCTTTTAGTGATCAGATCATTCCTTAGGTTTTCATTTTCAGATCTCAAATTCATAATTGCTTCATTTGCATTGGAAAGTTGATTTATAAGATCTTGATGCTGAAGGGATTGACTATTTCTTACCTCTAAGTCTTCATTTTCCTTGTTTCTTTGTTCCAAGACTTCACATAGCCTGATTGATTGGATTTTTTGTTCTCTTTTGAGTTTTCTTACTTCTTCCTGCAGGGAACCATTCTTTGCCAGGAGTTCCTTGATTGCCTCATTAGCTTCATTTGAACTACTTGAAGGTAAAAAGTCTTCAATTCTTTCTTTAACATACTGACGATCATTCATTTGTCTTGCAAGTTCCTTCCTTCTTTTCAGGGATTAAGAAAGATGCTCCTTAGCTTCTTTGAGTTGAGCCATGATCATTTCCAAATCTAACTTTTCATTTTCAATAGCTTTTTCAAGTTTGAATATCTCCATTGCTCTTGATCTTTGCTCAAGCTGTCAAACTTTGTCCTGAGAACCAAATGCTCTAATACCAATTGTTGGAAATATTTAGGATGAAATGTGTTACTAAGAGGGGAGGGGTGAATCAGTAACATATATAATTTTATGCATTTTAACCATTCATCATTTATTCATCTAATCTACTACATAAATGAAAGATCAATCATTCATAACACATGAACACAATGATTTGGTGACCCAGAAACCTTCCAATTAGAAAGTAAAACTGGCATGAGGATGATGCCCACAAAATTTCATTATTGTAGTATGAATTTGGCCAGTTAAGGCTTACAATGATCACTTATGGTGATCTGCCCTATTAGGAGCAAGTAGGACTGCTAGATCCACCTTGTTAGAGGATTTACAAACATACAGTGAAGTATGCACTTTGTTAGGAGATTTACCAAAGACTGTTAAGTCTACCTTGTTAAAGGATTTAAAAACTAATTCACCTATTAGGATGAAATAGTGGATCTACTTACAACTTGTTTGTTGATAAGATCCTTTTGTATTGATCACCTGATGTGATAGATATAACTTTTCTGCTCCTTATGTTGACCTTGTTGTATTCCTTTTGCTCTGTTGCTGATAGCAATACCTTCTTTACATGCGAACAATACTTTCTTATTTCATGCCAATATGTTCATATTCCTATTCATATGTCAAAAATGATGTCATACATTACATATATACCATTCCAATATTTTACAGTTACAAGGTCGGCCAAAACACAAGTGAACAAAACATTATTGAGTTGGCCCATTAGTAAACTCGGGTTCACTGAACTGACTCGGTGACCTTCTGATACTTAGCATCCACTATGTTACTCGGCATCATCATGCACTTAGTATAAGTAGAGATTCGATTCATACTAGTCATAAAACATTGCTTGGAACTCGATAGCCATTGGTGACTCGGTAGATGTAGTGTTACTCAATAGAAACTATCTTCTTCATTTACATTGCTTAGCTCGGTAAACACTGAATCCTTTCTTTACCTTTTTCACTCGATAAACTCTGCTAATCTTTGATTATCTTTTTCACTCAATAAATAGTGCTGATCTTTGATTACCTTTTTTACTCGATAAACACTGTTGAACTTCCTTTACCTTTTTCACTCGGTATCTTCTGGAATGCTCGGTGAGAACTGTTTGCCTGTTGAACTTCTCATTCAGTCAGTATCTTTTGGAATGCTCGGTGAGAACTATTTGCCTATTGAACTTATAAGGTAACCACTGAATGATTGGTATATACTTGAGACTAAGTGATGAGCAAGATAAGCATTTAGGATAGAATAAGTGTTTGCACTAATGACAAATATATCATAATTTCAATAGAGGCAGGAGATAAATGGAGGTTGGGGAGGGTTCCTAATCTGGGAGGAGGCGGACATAGGCACAGGTTGCTAGGGAGGAGGAGGAGGTGCCAATGAGGTAGTGGTGAGTGGTATGAGTAGAGGCATAGGGAGAGCCTCCTACTAGGAGAGATGATGAGTGTGATGTGAGGATCTAGACCTTAGATGTAGAGCTATAGGTAGCCTAGGTCATTATTGCAGTATGGGATCGGTAGCTCATGGATGAGTGGGCATGAGGAGAGGAGCTCTATAGGGAGTGAGATGCTACTAAGCAAGAGGCATTACATCACGGCACATGTGTCACATAATATTATGTTGCCTATAGGGGTGTGGTGTCACCAAGGCAAGGACTTACCAACTATTCAGAGCGAGTAGGCAGATTAGAGGGTGAGGTATAGCTACCGAATAGGAAACAAGCTCTGCTACTAGGGACACCACCATCTACAGAGGGTGTGAGTCAATCATAGTGTGATTCAATCATAGGTTGATATTGATAGTTTTGACAATTTTGATTATACTCCATATATTTTTGAGACGGATATCCAAATTTTGGATCTCATATTTGTATATGTATTGTGACACATTGATATATATATATATATATATATATATATATATATATATATATATATATATGAGATAATGGATTTGATCAATAGATTTTTTTGCTTATCTCATTTTGATGGATGTTTCAGCATTTTAAGTTTTCATGTGATGTTTCAATTTCTATTTCTTTCTCATATATGCATTTCCTAGATACTTATGTGTATATGCCCATGTATCTCTCTCATGTATGATATAGACTTATGTATTTTAAAACATGTGACATTTGGATAGATTGAATATGATTTTTAGATTAACCCCTTGTGATGACAGGATAGCAAAATAGAAATGAAGTGAAAGATCAAGAAGGTAAAAAGACATGATAAAGAAGAAAGCAAAGAAAGATATGAAAGTAGTTAGCCAACATGTTTGAAAAATTGAAGAGAGAGCTCTCCCCATATGCAATATTGCAAGACTATGCTAGAGAATGAACCTATAATACAAGCTAATATACAAAGTGGTTCACTAGCAAGAAGTGCATAACATTTAGACTCTTATTTCATCATTGAATGTATATTACAGACATCATGAGATCATAAAACCATCACTAGTATAACTATGAGCATATGAATATGATCAATATCAGATAGGTATGCGAAAATCTAATCTAAGCATTAGAGACATGTAAGTCAAGATAGCTACATGATTAGATCCCTAAGTTTGATTTAGAAAGATTACACCAGTATCAAGGCATAAGCATCAAGATAACCCTCAAGTGTGATCTTGCAAAAATAGTCAAGGATGATACATTTGTAAGTCAAAGTGTCCAATAGGACAAGCATGAATGCTTTAAACACTATAGATGAAAGAAGTATACCCACAAGAAGAAAGCAAGAAAACATGCCCCATGCCCCCAGTCTTCTAGTCCATGACATCCTTGAAAGACTAATAGGGAGGGAACATAGCAAAGAAATTATCATAGACAACACACAAAGTAGATAAAGTTCACCATAGCTCAGTCGTTCAAATGTTTAAGTGTGTGTGTATGTAAGTCACTTAGCTATTTCTTCAAGACTTGATTTTGATAGTGACAAATATCATGAGACATCCTAGACTATAGGTAAACTATTTGAGAAATGTTGAGAAACACTTGATGTCAAGTTAGGGGTGGGTAGTGTTGAGGAACACTATTTTGTGTGAGTTACCAAAGAAACCCGAATGTATAAGGACACCTAAAAAGGCTAATAAGCTATGCCCCAAAGATGAGGACAAGAAACAATCCCAAGCTAAGAAATGTGTTGCAAAGTGGGTGAATCAGACTAATAAACATAGGTGCAAGGGTCTCAAGTAGCACCTATTTTTAGGTTTTCACCACTTGGCAGATTTTTTTAGGACTTTTTTCAAGTTTTTTTGTATTTTTTGAAAAAAAAAATTTATGATACATCAAAGAACTTATTGCTAGGTTTTCACTAAGATGATCATTTTTTAGGACATTTTTTCATTTTTAGGATTTTTTCAGGATCAATAAGTATGTACAAGATAGCTGAGCTACAAGCCTCTAAGCATAAAACTTCTTCAAATGTAGGATGTTGATAGGATTTGCAAGGTCTTCCCTTCAGGAGTAGATAGTTAATAAGTTCCAAACCCAAATGCTACTATGATAATGTATGGACCTAACTAATTAGGTTCAAACATTCCCTCCTGCTCTCTATGTTGTTGATTTTTTGGATTCTCTCTAAGCACAAGTTCATCAACTTGAAACTTATGTGGGTAAACTTTATTGTTATATTAAGTAGACATACACTTCTAATAAGCCCTCATGTGATCAAAAGTAGCCTTATAGAATTCATCAAGACTTTCTAATTCTTATACTCACATAGCTCTTATGCTTCATCAGTTATCAACCCATGTAAGAAGACTCACAAGGAGGGGATCTCAACTTCTAATGGGAGGATGGCCTCAAATCCATAAACTAGAGAAAAGGGTGTAGCCCCTATAGGATTACGAATGGTAGTTTTATAGGACCAAAGTGTTAGATTTATCTATAAGTGTCAATCTTTCTCAGAATTGTGAACCGTGTAGTCTAAGATCTTTAGCACTAGTTTTTTGGAGGCCTCATCTTGGTCATTCCCTTGAGGGTAGTAGATAGAGGACCAATGTTGTTTGATTCAAAATTTCTTGTATAACTATTTGAGGTCCTTGTTATTGAATTGGCCTCCATTATCAGTAACAATGTAGGAAAGAATACCATAATGACAAATGATGTGGTTTAGCAGAAACAAGGCAACATGTTTTCCTATATTATTAGATAGTGGTATAGCTTCAACCCATTTAGCAAAATACTTAGTGGCTGTGATGATAAATTTGTGACCACTAGATGAACTTGGATGAATTTTTCCTGCCAAGTTAAAGGCCCATTGTTGAAATGGCCAATATGTCATAGAGGCAATCAGTTCATGTCAAGGAAAATGAATTAAGTTCCCATGAATTTGACATTTTTTATAGGACTTGCATAACGAATAGCATCAGCTTGCATGGTTAGCCAATAATAACCCACCCTAAGAAATTTTCAAGCAAGTGCAAGGCCATTAGAATGTGCCCCACAAATCTTTTCGTGGACTTCAGTGAGTGCCTTTTCAGACTCTTCAAGCTCTAAACACCTGAGCAATGTTCTGTCTAGACTTTTTCTATACAAGTCACTAGAGACCAAAGTTTAATGTGAAGCATTGCGAAGGAGTTGGCATTTTCGGTTGTGGATGAGGGTTTCAAGAATAACTCGATCACATAGTTAAGAGAATATAGCCATGTAGTGAGAGGAATTGTGACCTATAATAGTGTAGATCACCTAGTTGACTAAGGAATCATAGGCTAGATGATGTAGTTCTTCCACCAAGAACTCAAATCGTGATTCATGTTCTTGCAGTTGGAGGATAGATGCTAGAGTAGCCATAGCATTAGTAGCCTTGTTTTCTACTATAGGAATTTGTTGGAATGTCACAAAAGTAAAATAGTTCCTTAGAGCATATATCAACTTCTTGTAAGGTAACAACTTATCATCCTTTGTTTGATATTCATTGTTTACTTGGTTTATAACAAGTTGAGAATCCCCATAAATGTGAAATTTAGTGATTCTCCATTCAAGAGCTATTTTGATTGCATTTGTTAATGCCTCATATTCTGCAATGTTTTTTGTGCAAGCGAATAAGATTTTTTAGGATTTTGGGATTATATATCCATGAGGGGAAAAAAAAAAGATACCTACTCTAGATCCATTCTATGTATGAGAACCATCAAGAACATTTTCCAAGTTTTCTTAGTGATGTACATAATTGAGGCATCTAGAAACTCAATTTGCGTGGGTGTTGTATCTTCTAGTGGAAAATAAGCCAATTGGTTAGCTATGGCCTATCATTTGATGGCTTTATGTTTGACATATTGAATGTCAAATTATGAAAGAATCATCATCCATTTAGCCAGACGACTAGTAAGCACATCTTCACTCAACAAATATTTCAAAGGATCAATTTTAGCAATCAGGTGAATTGTATGTGCCAACATGTAATATAAGAGTTTTTGAGAAGCAAAGACCATTGCAAGACATGCCTTCTCGATACCAATGTAGTTCATTTCCTAAGAAATCAAAGTTTGACTGATGTAATATATAACTAGTTCTTTACTAGTCTCATCACATTGGGCTAATAATGCTCCTAGAGAAGAAGTTATAGCTAAGATATACAAGATCAAAGGTTTTCTTGGAATGGGTGGCATCAAATCTGGATCAAAGGTTTTCTAGATATGAGTAGAGCCTTTATGCAAATTCTTGTTAAAATATTGAGATTTATCAACCAACTAAGAAATGAATCTTCTTATGGATTGTAGACATCCTTCCAAACTTCTAAGTTGATTGATATTTCTTGGAGGAGACATTTCCATGATAGCTTGGACCATTTTAGGATCAAACTCAATGCCTTTTGGTGAGATAATGTAGCCTAGCAATTTTCTAGATATGACACCAAAGGCACATTTTTTTGGGTTTCGTCTAAGTTGAAATTGTTCTATACTGTCCAATATCATACTAAGGTCTTTAAGATGTGTGTCTCATTTTCTAGATTTAGCTAGTGTGTCATCAACATAATCTTCCATATTTTTATGCATCATATCATGGAAGATGGTGATCACTGCTCTTTGATAGGTAGCACCAACATTTTTAAGCCCAAAAGGCATGACATTCCAGCAAAAAGCACCCCAGGCACATGTAAAAGTTGTCCTCTCTTGATCAGTTAGAGCAATCTTAATTTGGTTATAGCCAAAAAAGTCATCCATGAGGGAGTACATGTTGTAACCTGCCATCATGTCCACTATCATGTCTATGTTTGGTAGTGGAAATTATCCTTGGGGCATGCTTTGTTTAGATCTCTAAAATCAGTACAAAATTAGATGGATTTATCATGTTTAGACATAAGTAAAATGTTGGAAATCCATTCCACATAATCAATGGCTTTGATAAAATTTGTACTTAGGGTTTTTCACCTCTGCTTTGACCAATAAGGCTACATGTGGATGCATCTTTCTCATTTTTTGTTTGATAGGTTTTACACTAGGAGAGATAGATAAATGGTGCATGATAAGATTTGTGTCAAGCCCTGGCATATCTAATTACACCCATGTGAAATTGATTTTCTTGTCTTGGAAGAATTTGGCAAAATGCTCCTTTTCCTCAATTGACAGTGATTGAGCCACATGGATGATTTTAGGAGATTCCTATGTCCCCAAATTAATAGGTTGTGTTGGTTCGATGAGAACCAAAGATCTTTCTTGAAAATAGCTTGGCAAACTACCAAGTACCTCATCCATAGGTGCCTCAAGGAGGTTTTCACCATTAGATTCATCTTTTTTTTTACTAATTTTAGGTTCAAATACTACCATAATGTGGTTTTATCCATCTGACTACTTGTTTTTTCTTTTAATTTATGACTAAGGTACTTGATATCTAATTCTATCATATGAACCATGGGTTCACTGGTGGAAAAAGTGATGGGTTTAGTGGAATTTAGGTAACAAGCAATTTCACAGTCATTTTGAAAAGATTGTATTTTAGGTCTTTAATTTTGAATTCACCAATCTATGAGATCAAGGTGAATCAATGATAGTGATGTGGAAGCTTCAAGGTTGTAAATACAAAAAGAGTCATCTCTAGTGACATGCAAAGTTGAGCCTATAGTGAATGTGGAAAAGGAGTTCAGATCAGGAATAGACCTAGAGGGACCTATGTGATCCACTAAAACATTTTGTGAGTCAAACTCATCTGACCCTATACTAGATTCTTTGACTACATTTGGTTGGGTTGCATAGGCATGAATGACATCCACTCCTAGCTCAAAAGATGCATCTGACAAGCTTCCCATTCATACTTGTCAGAGTCTATACTTTGATCTCTAGCAATTAGATGAGCAATATCTTGTCTAATCAGGCCTCTATTCATGTCTTCATGGTCAGATTTATTTTGTTCTAGGTTTTAAGAAGTGGAAGATTTGACATCATTATTGGTAGTGAGTGTTCTTCTCCCCAAAGGAGAGAAGTTATAGGCATAAAGTACTCATCTTGTGAAGTAGTAACAACAAAGGGAGGATCATCATCCTTTGATTTGCTAGACATGGGTGCTCTTTGATCAAATGTTGGATGTCATCCTCTAACCCAAAACCTAGGCTAGTTCTATCTTGAGTATTATGACCTTGAGTATGACTTAGATGTTCAACTAGGGCATTTTTGTTACTAGTTAAGGACCTATAGCCCTGATAGCCCATGTTTGTGAGAAATTCATATCCTTTGCCATAGCATTTAGGAGAAATGGGAGTAGTGACTGTGACTTCCTCCTCATTTTCCTCTTCCTTGTAGATCCAATCTTTAATTGCTTGTTCTTCTTTCTCTACTTCTAGGGGAACTAAGGACTGCAAAAAAGTACAAAAAGAGTCATGGCGGAAGCAGAAAGCTTCTTTTTGGTAGAGGGTTTCCCATAAGACCAAGGGGAAAAAATAGAGCAGCAATAGAGTCTAGAGTGTATTCACCCATGCCATGGCTCATTATTTTCAATTTCTAGTCACACTCTATAAAGGATGGTGTTGGCACATGAGAAGAATGATTATGTGGAACTAGTGTTTCAACAATAGATAATGTATTGATAGACATTGAGTTGTCACCAGGGGCAACAATTTCAATACCATTAAAAGGGAACTTAATGCACCGATGGTATGTAGAAGGTACTACTTGCATGTCATGAATCCATGGTCATCTCAACAACAAATTATAGGAAAGTAGTATATTGAGGACTTGAAAAAGGACATCCTTCTCAACTAGACCAACTCTAATTGGAAATACAATTAGAGCTTTGGAAGGTATTTCAACCTTATCATAGGCTTTTATAGTGATCTTGCACCTACGGTCGATGGAAAAATTTGACATGCCCAACTATTGGATCATGTTAAATGAAATGATGTTTAACCCTGCACCATTGTCTATTAAGAATCAACAAACATGAGTATGGAAGATTTGGACTTTGACATGGAGAGCAGGGTTGTGGGAATGACTAAGAGCTCAATCATCTTCTTAAAAAAAGGTGAGGTAGTGAGGTGAAGAGATATGGCTTACCATAGCTTGGAATCATTTTGTATCAATATCTATGGGAACGTTGGCAAAACATGAAGATTTTTTGACGATATTCTTCTGCAAAGGGGATAATTCTAACAACTCAAAAATGGAAATTTGAGCTAGTGTATGTTATAGTTGGCTGACAAGGTCATAGTTGGAGATCATGAAGTAGTTGGTTGTTTAGAAGACGAAGCATTCTCAAGATCATGAGAAACTTTTAGGACAACCTTAGATTGCCCCCTAGTGATGGTGTTAAGTGGTTCACTCTGGGAAGAGGAAGATTTGGCCACTCAAAGTACCACCTTAGGTCTAGTGTCATTATGGTGTTGAGGAGCATTTTGCATCTTTAGGAATTTGGGTCTTACATCTTCAAGTCAGTTGTCATCATTAGAACTTGCCATGCAGAAATACTCAACAAGCTCCAACATGCCTATAAGGTTTTCTGAGTCAACATAGGCATAGCTGATTTTGGCATCATGATTCTTTTTAGTAGTTTTGGAGGTCTCACCTTTCTTTTATTTTGATAAGGGTTTTTTAAAGGCTTTGTGGTCAGCATTTTTGACGAGGCCATCTCTAACAACTTTACTAGCCTCATTGAGATCTTGAATTACATCTTTGAGATTGAAATAGATTTTAGTTTTGTGACCCTTGCTTCTATGATAACTAAAAATGTGATCCTATCTCTATCAAAGAGGTCTAACAAGTGGGTCATAGGGATAGGAATGATCTAGTAGAGTAACTAGCTTATTTGTAATTAAAGTTTTTAAGACCACTTCGTAAGGCTCAACCATCGGTGTATAAACATGTCATCTTTTGGTAAACTTAGAGCCCTTGTTAGATGTTTGTGGTTTCAAACCTTCTTGTTTTTTTGTAGCATATATAGTATTAGAAAGGTTAAATGTAGGTTCCTTAGTCTTAGGAGTGTTCACTACTCCAACATTGACAACATTTTCTTTTTATTCCAAGGTTTTCCTTTGTCTTTGTCATTTCCATTGTTATTTTTGTCTTTGTTCACAACAACGTCACCTCTTTTGATAGCAACATCCTCAATGTGGTATGAACTTTCAACCATGGAATTAAAGGATGTGAACAACTATTTTCTTAGGTCAAAGTATGGCTTAGGTACAAGCATGTTCACAAAAATGTCAATTTTCTTAGCTTTAGGAACTTGCCGAGGGTACCTAGAGTATAGGGATCTCCATCATTAAAGGTATGTTGCAAAGAGTTCTCCCTGTCTTTACTTAATTTGGCATAAGTCCAACATAGTTACAGGATGTTGAATGTTGTAAGAGAATTTTTGGATAAAAACTTGTGCCAGCTCGTCAAATATTTTGAGAGGGGGAGTCAATTTTGTGAACCACTGCATATATTTCCCTCTTAGACTTCTAGGAAACAAATGCATAAGATAGGAGTCTTCATGCATAAAGTCCATACTAATAGCATATAAATGTCTCACATGATCATGAGGATCACCAATTCTATTGTATTTTTCATATTTAGGAACCTCTATATCCTTAGGAAATGGAGGCATAAATAAACTCCTATCAAATGGAAGAGCACAAATTTATTCAATAAATGACGTCTTAGGTGGCTCTTTGGTAGTTTGAAATTGTGCAAGTTGTGTCCTTAGTTCTTGCATTTCTTCCCTCAAGATTTTAGCCTTAGTAGGCTCTCATTATTAGATTATTTGTTGCACATCAAAATTGTGGGGGAGCTTCCATCCTTTTGTTGCCATATATTGGAAATATTGATCCCCATTTTTCTGTAAAGTTGTTAGCATCAGTTTTTGAGCAAGTTCATCTTGTTGAAATTTTATAACATCCTTACCAGTGATCTCCTCATCACTTTCATATTATGATTATGTAGGTGGTGAAGGGTATTCCCTCACATTGATTCTAGGAGTCCTCATAGGTGAGTGATTTCCATGATTGCCACCGATAGGAATGTGTTCAAAAGGATTACAATAATAATCTCTTCTAGTGTCCTCATTGTGTGTATGGCAGTTAGCTTTAGCTTGTTGATCTACTTTTTCCCTAGCATGGATAATTTCCAAAAGTCTTTCATTTTCATGTGCTTTCTCTTCAAAGTGGCATTTGATCTCATTAGGATGCATGTTGGTCAAAGTATTTTCACCCGTGGGTGTGTCAAAGGGTGTTTCAAATGGATTCTCAAAACTATAAAGTGGATTGTGCCAAATTTTGGTTATCTATGCTTGAATATAATTAGGGTCTTTTGCACAAGGTTTTCCATGAGGATGTCTAGGTGGAGTCTCTAACTATGTGAAAATGAAATGGGAATGACTATTGTTACCAACTTGGAACCTAGTTGTGACCGGCATGTAGGGATTTGTCTTTTCTTAATAGGATGAGAGAAATGTTTCATATTTGAAGCTCTTACAATCAAGAATAATCACTTGTCAAGATAGAATAGATGGCTTGTCAAAGGTGGTCAAGATTTTACAACACTCAATGACTTGAGCCAAGAAAGAGAGCAAGAAGCTCAATAGTGAATAGCTAGCATAAAATGGTTATCAAAGTTTTTTAAAATGATCATCAATGACATTTCAAGACTTACATCTAACAAACTAAGCCCATCTTTTCAACTTTATACAATGCCTAACATATAGATGTGTAACCAGGACCAGGAAGGACTTCAGTAACAAGACCCTAGATTAGAAAAAGTGGAACACAAACCCTATTTTGGTAGCAAAAAGTCTTAGGCAATATTTGAAAAGAACCTAGGTGATAGTAGGATAACACAATATATCATGCAATATATTTTTTAATACATGGGCAACACTTTTCTCTTGGGCAACAATTCACATAAGGTGGGATGAAAAACATTAGTATAGCAGGATGATAGACTTGATAACAGTAGGGTGATACAATTTGTAGAAACAAAGGTCACATGATATTTCTCAAGAGTATGTGTGATAAAATGCCAATTTTTTGTGAAAAGGGACAAGTTTTTTACTCAAAAAGTTTATGTTTCAGTTTGACAATCAAGTAATTCTCAGATCAGTCTATGTGAGATTTTAGTTCATGTCAATTAATAGTAAGGTTTGCAAATAGTAGGGGTTCTTAACATGTCTTAAACAATTGAACAAGGGAAAAAAAAATCTTGTCAATACGTATTTGTAATATCAAAACAACCTTCCTACCAATTTTACCAAGATGTTTGATTTGTAAGAGCGTTAACATTGGTCAACACATTTGAAAATAGTAGCCAAGCAATCTACCTTAGAGTCATGGTTCATTACTAAATAACTTGGCCCACGCTTGATGCTCCTTCACCTCACACCAAGTGGTTACCCACAAGAGATATTGGCTTTTTCATAGAAGTTTCATAAGCACAACCAAGGGAACACATATGATGAGTGTAAAATCTCAGGGTGATCTGGGTAGTCCACTAGGATTGACCCTTGCACCAAGAAGTTGAGTGGAAAAATAAGGTAGATACCAACTTAGGGTGTTTAGAAAGGGCTTTTTTTCATAATGTTCCTTTTGCACCCAATTAAGGGACACCTCACCTTGTAGTGGGTAATAGACCTTGCGGCCACAAGAGCACCTTAAGCATTCTTTCCTAGTGAACTCTTTATGGTCAAAATCACATAAGTGATCACACTAAGTGAATACAAACACTATTTCTACCAAAGTTTTGTGTCCTTGATATCCTTGAGTTTATAGTGGGTTGGAAGAGTCGGGTATTAGCTTATCCCCACTTGGATTGTTCCTCTTAGGTTTTCCAAGAGCAGGCCCTTTAAAGGATTCTAACTACCACAGATCAAATCCACTATCAAGGGTCAAGATTTTTGATTCACCACAAGGGTGAAGAGCATACCCTCCTACATTAATCGCTTCCTCCAAATATGCTAATAAGCTTTAATTAACCCTCTTTTTCTCAAAATCTAAAGGTGAGTCAAGATTTATAATTCATTGCAAGGGTGAAGAGCATACTTTCCTATCACCCAAAGATCCCAATTAAAAAATTTATGTGCCTAGAAAATGAGACAACTAGTAAGATCCCACACATAAAATGAAAGAAATACGAGTAAGTGTTTGGTTTTTATGCATTAGGTAACCCTACAAACAAGTCTTAGTAGCCTTTGTGCATTTGAAGCTTTAACATGCATTCTTTTTAAGGCAATTAGACAAATATTTCAAGGTAACACCCTACAACCACAACCATTAGCCCCACAAGTTAGCATTAAAACAACATGTAATCTGCAAATAAACCTCTGTAAAATGTCACCTGAACATTGTGGTTGTAAAAAAAAAGAAAAAAATTGTAGATAGCAAGCAAAAAAGGCAATGAAGACATCAAAATAGAGAACAAAACCAAGTGTTTTGCCCCACAATGGGCACCAAAAATGTACACTAAGAAAGTGTCACACTCTAAATCATTCTATCCAAGGGATTCGATAAGTTTGGAATGCTTGGATGTCGACTTAGAGCTCCCTATCCACAAAGTGCAAGAGAGTATGTTTCAAGCATAAAAAGCTCTCAGGTGAGCCTTAGGAATGCTCTTTTTTCTAGTAAACCATGCAATGGGAGGTTCTTTGAGACAAGAGCAAGAATGCAAGTGTCTACAATAGGAACACTTAAAATTCAATACAAATATGAAATAAGCTAATATGAAATGCAAAGTGCAATTAGGCTAACAAGAATGAGAGTGTTACAAGATCCAAGCTAATTACTAAGTGATTTAAGTTATTGCAAAGAAACTACATTAACATGCAACTATGCTAAAATTCTATATGATCTTAAGATAATATGTGATGGATGAGAGAATGAGACAATATATGAGAAGTTCTCCACAAAGCTCCAAAGAAATCTATTAGAAAAATTATAGCATAAAAATATTCAAAAGATGGATCCTTTGAGAGGGAGAGAACTCTCTCTTTTAAAGTCATACAGATGGTAGAGATCAAAGTCAAGATGATGGAAGATCAATGGTGGAGTTTGAAAATGGGAGGGATCCCTGTGCACACACAAGTCAACCAATAAAATACAAGTTGACTTCCCACATAAGACAAAAGTCACAAAGCCTTTTCTTTTAATTTGAAAAATAGAAAAGGGACTTTATGTGTGCACTTTAAGTGGGTTAGAAGAATGGGATCTTTTACTTAATTAAAAGGGGACATGTTATTTTAATCAAATAATGAACTTAGGATAACATAGTCAAACTATAGGTTATAATCAAATTAATTGAATATTAGCAATTTGATCAAGGTAAATGATTAATTAAATTAGCCAAAATACTGAGAAGGGGGCTAATCGTCTAGATCATTTTTAAGTGATTACAGCATGCACTACCATAGGAAAACTAGTTGCTTCAACCAGTTCGCTCTCTTTAAGTTTTTGAGTGATTGGGTGACTGAGTTGAGAATTAACTGTTCTATGAAGATCACCCAAGTCGTAGAATTTGAAAGATGTGTCTGTAAGCTCTTCTAACCCACTCTCTAGGAAAATTAACTTATCGTAACCAATAGCTTTGATTTACATTCACTATGATTACACAGGATGTAGTTCTCAATAAATAGTCATTTAAATATACATGAAGAAACCAATTACATTCAATTTTGATGAAATAGCCTTAGCAATTAGAATGTTGGTGCCACATAAATGAAATTAAGTTAGGCCAATGATTATAATGATAGAATTTTCATTTAATTCCTTAAGTAATGGCTATGTAAACTTTCCATTCATTTGCATTTAAAATCTTAAATTCCTATAAACTCTATTACTTTACTTAAAGTAGAGTTATAAGACTTAGAATCACTTAACAATACAAAAGCTTTAACTTTACAGGAAGTGCCCTACTTCACCTCATAATTTGGAGTATAGATATACTTAATAATATTAACACAAGTGGGAGAGAGAGAGAGAGAGAGAGAGAGAGAGAGAGAGAGAGAGAGAGAGAGAGAGAGTTATCTTTTTTGCAAACTCATTTATTTCTATTCAAAATCATAGCACAGGGAGTAATCCTCTTGTGGACATCATTATTTCACTTTCCTCCTAAAGCTTTTAACACTACATCTCCTTTATGACAAGTTTTTATTTTCATCGCTAACTTATCTGGAAGTATCTTTTAAGCATCTTTGAGGAATATTCATACTTTAAGTAACTTGGCTTTCTATTTTGAAAGCCTCTAAAGAAATGGTTTTTTTATTGCCTAGAGATAGAAAACCCCTGTAGCAACATTTCCTAGAATGAAACATAGAAAATAACACTTTATTCTTTCACTTAATCTAATGGCCTTGAAGCTAGATCTCAAGCATTCCTTACTAGGTATGAGCCTTTAAATGGTTCTTTCAACATCGTGTTCTCCCTGTTTGGTCATTGGGACTAAGATTTGGCTCAAGTTTATATAGCATCGGAAGTAGAAAAAATAACTTTGCTTCTACGAGTATGAAGCAAAAAACCCATAAACCTATGTTCCATCATAATACTTGATCATATCTCCACAAATTCAAATGATATTCATTCTAGCTTTGATCCATAGCTTAGATAGTCTTTCCAGGATGACATAATTATATTCTCATCTTGTTAATCACTGTCATAGCTTCATCCTTTCAATTTGCACTTGATGTAGTTTACTCAAGGGAAAAATCAGCTTGAAAGATTGGAATCTATGGGAAATGGAATGTTTTGGAAATATAATAGATAATGAGGTGTAGAAAAGCTTACTTCTCATTGGGAGGATGCCAGAACACATCCCAACTATGCCTAGATCACCCAGACCCCACACACACTGGAAAAATAGGAAACTCACTTAGGTGATGGGTAAATGTAATGCAAAGGGGAATTGAAAAACAAAAAAAGTAGAGTACTTTGGGAAAGATGAGAAGTAAGTAAGTTACCTATGGAAACTTATACATCATACTCACTTTCATACTAAAAGACTTCAAGCATTAAGGGTAAGACTAAAACTTGCACACATACCCTCTCATGAATTTCAACACTGGAATCTTGAGATTAAGTGGGAATATTGGTTCCTATTAATAGATGAGTAAATATGGGGGTTTTCCCAAAGTGTACTTAATCCTAACTCTATCTATCCATAATGTGGATTTCAATTGAGTGTGCGAATCTTTTGGGTTCTCCTTGAGCAAGAATTTTATTGTTTTAATCAAGTTCTTATTGGTGCACTTTGGCACACCATTCACTTAGGGATAGTAATTGGATGAAAATTAAATTATAACTTGATTGTCTAATACCCATTAAGTAAGGAAGATCAACATAAAATATAACCCATTATTGCATACAAGGAAGAACAACATTCTAAACCTAGTGACAATGTGCTCTTCTAAGAAATCAGTAACCATTTTTGCTATGCAAATTTGAAAAGTTTTAGATTTTGTCTAGCATGTGCAATAGTTTATAGATGTGAGGATGAACATATTTCTTGTTGATGATGGTGGATTTATTGGACCAATAAATTCTAGCCACTACTTGGCGAAAGGGTGTACTTCAAAAATTGGTTGTAGTAGCATAGTTGGATGTCTTTCCCTATTGGCACTTCTTTAACAAGTATGGCAAGAGCATATATTTTCAAATGTGTCTTTTAAAATTGTAGGCCAAAAGTAATATAATCTTAAAATCATATGGGTCATATCCTCTTCTGATCTATATCTCATTCCATACTTATCATGATATTGTTCCAATACCTCTTTAGCTTCTTCACATCCTAAACATTTTAAATGAATGCCCTCATAGTATCTTTTATAAAGTTTCCTATCTTGAAGCATATAGGATTCACATTTCATCTTGTGTCCTTTGCATTGAGAAGTATTCATCCAATGAGGGTATTGATTCAATAATAGGTAATACATGATATCTTGATACCAATCATCAATGATTATTCCTTCATCAATATCTACTTGAGACACTATGATTTGTTCTTTATTGTTAGTGTTGATCTCCTCATCAAATCCGATCTCATCGTCAGTTTTGATCTTAGAGTTAGCTATCATCTTGGTTAGCACTTGTCCTCTCACTATTGAATTTCAAAATTGAACTCTCATAATATAGCCATCCATTTTCCTTTTCTTTCACCTAATTCATTATGCATTAGTAATGATTTGAATACATGATCTAACATAATAGAATATACATTACTATTGAGTATGTAATGGAAAAATTCTTGACTGCCTTTATTAGGGAAAAGATTATTTGTCAATATTGGAATAGTTCAATTTGTCATTCTTTAGTGGACAACTCATGAATGTGATAGGTCTCTCATTTTATTTATCTTTCTTTTGAGTGATAATCCCTGCACATGAGAGTTACCAAGGAAAAGAATAAATCTTGAAAGACAACTCATAATCTGGACTTACAAGTATTGGAGTTATGGAGATAGCTACTTTGATATCTTTAAAATATTTATTTATTTCAGGAACCCATTCATTGTTTGTACCCTTTTTTAGAAAATCATTGAGGGGGGAACTATCTGAACAAACCCTCTAATGAACTTACATACAATACTAATCTTTAGAAAGAAAGATTTAATTTCTTTGTGACTATAGGGAGGTGATAATTTGAGAGTTGCTTCTATCCTCTTAGCATCAATAGATATCCCTACTTCCAAAATAATGTGATGCAAAATATTTCCTTTGGTAACCTTGAATGAACACTTCTTAGGATTAAGAGATTTGTTGTATCTCTAGTATCAATTGAAATCTTGTCTCAAATCAGCAATATGAGTACTCTGATCTTTTGAAAAGATGATTAGGTAATCCATATAGATAAATATACATTTATTAATCATCCCCTTGAATTCTTCATCCATCACTCTTTGAAATGTGGCTCCTGTGTTGATTAATCCAAAGGTCATTCTTTTGTATGCAAAGATTCCCCATTTTGTTGTGAATGTAGTTTTTAACTTGTTTTCCTCATCAACCATCACCTAGTTGTATTCTAAATATCCATCTAAAAAATAAATCATTTTAGATCCATTCACAAATTATAAAACTTCAAGTGAGGGAAAAGGGTAGTTATCTTTCTAGGATGATTGGTATAAATTGCAAAAATCTACATAAAGGAAAATTTCTTCAATCTTTTTCCTCACTAGAACCAAGTTAGCAACCCATGTAGAATGTTGGATTAGAAAGATAATTTTAGCATCAAGCAACTTCTGGACCTCTTTCATTATTAATGGTTTGATAATTGGGTTCATCGGTCTCTACCTTTGACGAAAAGGTTTGGCGTTGGGCTTCATTAGAATATTATGAGTGATGATGTTAGGATCATATGTCTTGAGTTCTTCATAACTCCATGCTATGAAATCTTTGTATTTTGTAAGTAACTAAATCATACTTTGTCATTCTTGAGGATTACATGTCTTCCCAATTCTCACCAACTTGGGGTCTTCTTTCGTACCTAGATTATATGATCACATTCTTCAATCCCTTTTTCTTCAATAGTTCTCTTACTACGTGTTGATTCATCTTAGTCAACGATACGTTCCAACTCTACCATCCCCTTAAGAATAGTATTGGTTTACAAATTTATAATCCCATTTTCATCTTCTATCTCATCCTCCTCAGGTTTATCATCAGGAGTATCATCAATCTCTTGTCCTTTGAAAATACTCTTGCACATAATGAACTCAAGAATATATTGGTCATCTTGGAAGACTTGGAAGATAGTAATTTTATCTTGAAAAGATGGGGTAGAAACCAATTCAATTGAAAACCTTTTTAGTTTTGTTCTTTCAAAGGGTTGTAATACATTGGCTGAAATCACAAGGGTATTGGCTACCATATTTCTCCTTCTCAGGATGGACCTTATGTTCATGACCTCAAATATTTCATCAAGTCTCAAACTCTCTTCCAGTATGCAAGTAATTTTCTATAATTGAAAGAATAGATTGATTTAACCTGTCTAATCAATGTATGTGCTAATTGTGGGGCTCTAAATTAACTGCACACTTCAACATGATCCTTACATGCTAGAAACATCCCAAAATGAACATGGGATTGTCCATTCAGAATGATCCAACAAATCGATCTATTTCCTTCTAACTAGATGACTTTTGTTTTCCACTCTCAAAGTTGAGAGATTGTCACCTAGACCACTGGTACAAAGGATTTTAATCTCTATGAATGCAATTAAGCTAAATGATGAGAATATTAATCTAATAATAAAATGAGAAAATTGAATTAAATGGATGCATTGTACTCTATATGAAATTGACATATAAGAGCAATAGAATTATGTATGGAAATGCTTGAGTAAAAAAATTGTCATTAATTTGATACTTTTCATGTGCATCCCCCAAAATGAGGAGTTGAGGGTTTCTTAAATAGAATCCAAGAATTTGATCAACGGTCAAGATCAGACTGAATGAACGGTTGAGATTGAACATGAGATTCAATCAAAATAAAAATTACATTGTGAAAAGGAAGTTAATTGACCACTTCTAGATGTAATAAGGAGTTAACTCATCTAATTCCTTTTCTAAGTTCAGTCCACTCAGTGTTTCCAATTATAAATTGAAGACATAATATAATAGAAGATATTTGATTTAAAAAGTTAAATATGACCTCATCATTGAATAATCTAATTAATTGAATAATTAAATTCAATAATTAGAATGAGGGTGTATTAATTAAATTAAATATATTTAATTTCTCATGTATATTAGCAAAAGCGGTGAATTCAATTTAATTAAAGTACTAGGAGTTATAATTAAATTCAATTCAATTAATAGGTTTAATTTAGCTAATTCAATTAGTATTTATGAATTAAATAAAGTATGTGATTAATGCAGATTAGGGATTTTTTGCATTTGAAACTTAGGTCAAGTAGAGATTATCGAAATCAGAACTCCCTAGTACATTAGGACTTTGAGTAGAATTGATAGACCGAAATTGGTTTAGCATACCAATGTGCCAATTTATGGGTATTACATTTGCCCCTCTTTGAATGAATGTGCGAGCAACATATTTGATTCAAAGAAATTAGAAGTCTGAGAACATAGACCAAGAAGTGAGATTGGTTCTACGATTGATGACACAAAGACCAATTAATGAGCTTTTTAAGGTTATCTCTAGAATGAAGCTTAACCTTAGGGAATCCAGATAGAACACCTAGATACCAATATGAGAGAACAAAGATTATCAAACTTTACAAAATTGTTCCCAGAATGAGACTCAATTCTTAGGAGTCAAGGTTAGATTTCCCTAATAGTTGTCCATTAGAAGCTGACAAGATTAATCACGATTCATAGAATTTTCCTCAGAACGAGGCTTAATCCTCAAGAGTCAAGGTTAGATTGCCCTAATACCTATCCATTAAATAGTGATTGAAAGAAAGAGTTTAGAATAATCTCCAAAATGAAGATTAATCCTCTAAATTCTAGATAAAACACCTAAATACTAGTCCATAAAAGATCTATAACAAGACCTATCATGAGTCACAGGATTATCCCCAAAATGAGGCTTAATCCTTAGGCGTCTAGGTAGAACACCTAGATACTTATCCATTGAGCTATGAAAAGGACTATTATAAGTGTGATCAGCTAATCAAAAGATAAGATAGATGACATATGATGCCAAATAAAGGGAACAAAGATGTCCTAAGTGATGAGATGCCCCTAGAAATCAAGACATAATGGTTAGATTGAGTTGAAGCTAGTTTTGAAAGATTCAATGATGTAATCATCCTACCCCCTCAAGAGAAAAATTGAAGATAACACATTAGAATAGTGATTTGGAACCATAGATTGGAAGACATGTGTGTGATCAGAGATTTAGAAGAATGTAGGATAGATCAAAAGAGCATGAAGAAAATATGGAGTTGATTTAGAGTGATTTCAAGGACCAAAAGACCAAGTTTCAGTTTGATTGACCACATTGACAAGAGTTGACTTTTCCAAAAAAATTGGAAAATTTGAAGAAATATGTAATTTAAAAATATTCCATGATTCTCGAAGTATCAGAAAAATGGATTGTACAAGTGTTCCATCGCACCAATCCCAAAATTTTAAACTGTTAATTTGAGTTGTTTAAGTGTGTCATCTTTCGAATTTGACCCCAAATATGAGTTTAGAGTAGCCAAATTAGCACGGGATAATTTTCATGTCAATCAAAACACTTATGCCAAAACCTATATAAGGGCCTAAAATATCATTTTTAGATCATTTTTACATTTTGTGTTTTGTGAAGAAGAGAGCTCTGTGGAGAAAATGGTGGTCCTCGAGCATACACCTCAATTTGAGTGTTCGAGGTGACATAGCCAGCTGGCAGACTACAAGCCTCTAGTGAGTAATTGAATATCCTCCTTTGCATTTAAAATTTTTTGTGTTCTGGTCAATTTTTTGCATGATTTTTAATGCTTTAACTTTTACTGTCATCAAGCCTCGTGTGGAAGCTTGATATTTTGTGCGAGCTTGTAGGAAAACTCACGTGAGGATGTACCACTACAAAAATTCTTCACATAGGGTGTAGGGTTTCCTCACATGGGAGGTGACCATCTCTCACTTGAGAGACCCTATGTCTTCTTCTTTTTTGCATGCTTTAGTGGAGTTTCTCGCATGAGGAAGTGAAATTTTGCACAAAAAAGTGAAACCTCAAGCACACGAGAATGTGAAATCTTGCACAAAAATTTGGTGTTGTTTTGATCTTGATTTTGTCAAAAACTTGGTTTTGTAACCCTTCTTGTCTCATTTTTGTCAGTCAGTGTTGCATGTTTTCAGTATGCTCTAGTGCACACAAGAATAGTATGATATTTCAGATGGTAGATACTGATCATGTTCATGGCATTTTTGTGTTTGCAAGTTAGCTTTCTAGATGTCATATTCATATCTTACTATCCCCCTGTTGGGGTGTTG